>CM027097.1:4958861-5288381 GCA_015343265.1 Pao palembangensis
TTGGCCTTGTTGTAGTGCATGTTAAGAGCCCGGAAGAGCTCGCAGTCACGGCTGACGCTCAGCTCCTCGCTCCCGGTGACTCCGTCGTTGATGGCCTGACGGGCAAACTTCTCCATCTGGATGTAGTAGAATTCTCTGAAGTTGCTGAACCACTTGATCAACTGGGAGGTGATGCAGCGGTTGAACTGGAACGAGAGATAACGACACAAAAAAATGTTAAAGCGTCTGTATTCCTAAGACATTTTGAGTGGAGATCAGTGAAATCCCAGGTTTGCAACTGGGTTTGAGTCAGTGTGAAGTGTAAGATGACAGTGTGTCATGTTGCACCGCGGGTAACTGAGACGTGACGAGGGGACGTAAAGGACAGGGGAAATACAGAAGAGCAAGAGAGAGCAGAGGTCATGGAGCGAGGGAAGATAATAGAGACATTAAGTAAGACAGCTAGCGAGTGTGTGAGTGTGTGTGTCGGGGGGTCATCCTTCCCACTGGGAACAGACCTTCCCCCTATCATAACCCTGACAGGGGAGGGAGGTGGGGAGGGCTGCAGGACCGCAAACACATAATTGACCAGAAAAACGATTAAGTCATCATCTGAAGTGCCCTGGCCTGCAGGGGGGCTCAAACGCGTACTTAACCCCGTTCACCAATTACATCCCAATTCTCCTCCTCTCTCCGCATTGCCCGGGCAGAGAGAAGGAGAAGGGAAAAAAACGGAAAAAAAAAGAGGAAAGAAAGATATAAGCATTGTGGTAGAAGACTGTGGCTGATCTGATCTGTGCCACTCGGGTGGATTCAATGGAACGAGGTAAACCCATTAAGAGCCCAAGCTGCTTGCAGCTTCTCTTCCACCCCTTTGGCTTCAGCCCTGAAAACAAACTGTTGAAACATACAAACTACTGGATGAGGACCTCAGGGGCTCGGGTCAACTGCCGAGGCTGGTCGCCCTAAAATGCCACGTTTAAAACTCAGATTAAAATTAAAAACCTAAACTTGATTGGTGAATCTATTACATCTTTAACAAAGAAAATGGAGTCTGTGTCAGCCCATCACGTCTGTCATCCACACGCACACAAACGTATGCAGGCCTTTACTCATCCCTCCCATCTGCACTTTTTGTGGTGCTGAAAGAATAGGGGGACAAAACTCTGCTAAACGCTGAGTGGACTTCTCGCTAGGGAGGCAGAGCGGTTTTGACATGGAGATTAGGCTCTGGCTATTGTTCGACAGCACACGGACACGCACAAACATGCACACACACACTTTGTGTTCTGGGGATGACAGTCAACCACGCTGTCACATGGAGATGGGAGGGTGAGGCAACAGACAGGAAAGACA
Organism: Pao palembangensis; assembly: GCA_015343265.1. Taxonomy (NCBI): domain Eukaryota; kingdom Metazoa; phylum Chordata; class Actinopteri; order Tetraodontiformes; family Tetraodontidae; genus Pao; species Pao palembangensis. The sequence continues at coordinate 4,960,197 of CM027097.1, forward strand.
AGCGGAAAAAAAAAATCTGACGAATCAGAAGCCATGAAAAAGCTGGAGCAAGGCGGGAGGAGGGCTAAAGGCGAGCACCATGCCTTTCTGGAACCATCAGCAGATGACATAATGGCAGGGCAGAAAAGAAAAGAATAAGTCCACCCGACATTGTTTGGTGGGGTGGGGGTGTTTGGAGGGTGTATGGGGGGTCAGCACGGTGGCTGTCGTAAAGTGCAGGGTGAGCATAAATGGGGAGATAAGGGGGGGGAGAGGAGGATCGGCGCAGGTCTGTGCCGTTGGACAATGGCGTTTCGCTGGTGGGGGGTGGTCGGGAACGTGAGCAGTCAGCAAGCTGGGGTCGTGACATCGGAGCGTCAAACAAACAAACTACTGACACAAATACATCAGCTGCGTGGGGCTATTCTTAAACACACACAATGTAGCAGACAGGGTGACAGCATAAAAACACCGTCGCATTCAAGTCCCATTCAAGTTGAATGAGTCTTGAATGCCACTGTGCGTTTTTTTTTTTTTTTTTGGTGCATTCAAGCTATCAGTGTTGCAAAACCTTTTTGGGGCGTTGAGATTAAATCAAGTCTCCCTGTGAATCTTAGATACAGCTTCTTATTCGACGTGTGTGTGTGTGTGTGTGTGTGTGTGTGTGGCTAAGGTGCATGTGAGACTGAGCAACACATTCTGAGATCAAAATCAATGAAAGAGTAACCATTGCTCATGCAGGATACCTCTGCTGCCATCTGACAGATAGATTTGTCACTTTGGACAAGGATTACTTTATTATTCTGACGCCTCCGGAGAAAATGTATGATGGTGTGTACAACTCAGCTGAGCCACAGCGAGGAGCAGCGGAAACACTCCTCTGCATGGAGGAGAGGTCACTGAATTATAACTTAACCATTTTAACTGATCTGAACACACACAGTGACTCGGTGTGTTACCACCCCCCCGCCCCCCCGCAGCTTCCAGCAGTCTTCATTTACTAGATTGCTGGTGGGAGAAAGATGACCCTGAGAGCGGCTAAGGAAGCCGGTGTTGAGAGTGAGGGAGAGAAGTTCAAAGGAGCACATCACTGCAGCTCCTTAATCAGACCTGGCAGAGGTCACCCAGCACAGACATGGGATGCAATGAGTAAAGTGTGTGTGTGTGTGTGTGTGTGTGTGTGCACATGTGTGTGTGGGGCTAGGAGACAGATGAGAGAGAGACAACAGGAGCGTGTTTCTCACACTCACACTCAAGAGCCTGCGAAAGGTCAACGCTTAGTGCTACCAGCACAAGATAATAACGGACACACACACCTACACACAAACACACACACACGTTCTAGTCATACTTATATCCAGAATAAGAATAGACTCAAGTGTTCTTGATCTAAACTACATCGATCACCTGTCACATGCTCACATACTGCACAAAGTGTTGATTTGGAATTTCTCTTACAGTCTTTTCTACACAATAAAATGCCATATTGTGCCTTTCACTAACACTTTCCACAACAAAATGGTCATGTGTGAGCAGAAAGCACACAGATGACCTCAGAGCGCTAAGCTATGTCCAGAACAAGCAGAGAGAAGAGCAAAGAGACACAGAAGCCAGCCCCCTCTCTCTCTTTTTCCCTGGTATGGTTCTCCCTTTCTCTATCTTTCTCTTGTAAACCCCTTCACAGTCATCAGGGCTTTCCAACGTTTCCTGTTTTTTTGCAGGAGTGAATTGTGGGAGATAATCTCTGTCTGCCTATTGGCTGACCGCACACAAAAAGCAGCCCTGGAAAGCGGGTTTTTGTTACTGCAGCGACTCAAATCCAGCGGCTGGCTCTTTTTTTTTTTTCCCCTCCCCAGCCCCACAGAGGCACACATACCACGCCACACCATCAGCGAAAAAAAAGAAAAGAGGAGGAATGACATATAGAAAACAGAAAAGCCTCCTGTCTTCTGTGGTTCCATAGGACATTAGGGCCAGAAAAATGTTAACATTAAATCCAGAAGAGCAGCATTAACAGCAATTAACATAATGCACATTCCAGCAGCCACAAATTAAACAACTTTATCAGATTTTTTAATGAACAGGATATCATTATTTAATCTGTTCATTAATCTGTCAGAATCATTCAGGCCCAATTGACAGTGTCTGCGCTAATAATTAACGAGATGTCTCCACACCAGCAGACTGACGGCGGAGGCTGCTACTAGCAGAGCCAGAGACTGCATTGTGCGTGTGTCACAACGTGTCAAAAACACAACAAAAGTTAAAACAAAAAAGTCACAGCGGACTTAAAAAAGAGCTCAGTTGAGGGGAACAACAGCTTGGGCATCCTCCAGTTATTGGGGCAACCCGCTTCCCACATTAGGTTCTTGAGAGCCGAGTCCTGATTAGCTGTCAAGACATAAGTCTGACGACACCCACTTATTAAAAGGTCGGGCTGACTGACTCGAGTTATATAAGTGATCCCATTCCCATACAACCTTACAGATTAAGTCTATTGTCTCCTACCAAAAACAAAAACAAACCGATTTGACTCATAATCCCCTTAATAGTTTTGACCTTTTTTATGGATCTGATGGAATAAGAGGATACTTCATTTCACATTACAAAAAGAAAATATTAAAATCCTAGATTCTACTGTGACACCAACAGCAAATAATTCAGCGACAATCAGGTACCAATAGGGGGGGGGAAATTGTGAGGTTGGTTGAGGTTGGTGGCGACAGCTGGCAAAAAGGGGACCTTTATTTTCTGATTTGAATAAGATGGCCTGGATATGTCAGAGTGTTTACCCCACCGTATGGCACACACACAGAACAGCAATCATAAACTCGGTCGGCCATTGTGTCGTTTTCCTGTTTGTTTGGTTATTTTTCCTGCGGCTGTAGAGCTCCATATTTGAAATATTTGTTCATTAAACTCACAAACGGTCATCGTTGCTGTGATCCCTCAACCAGCTTTTTTTCCCCAACCATCCTCCCTCCACCTGCTCAGATAACCACTCCCCCCTCCTCCCCCGGCCTCCATCGTCCTCTCCGCTCCTGGTTAGAGTACTCATTGGCTCTCCGGCTGTCCCATGTAAACATAATACAGCTTCCTGTTCTGCCATCTTTTGCATAAAATCATTACTTGGTGAGGGGAAAGGGCTTTGTTTTGAAGCAGACAAGCAAGCAATGTTTTCAGCAGGTGAATGCTGGAAATAGGAGTTCTCTTTTCAAGCAGGTATATTTGTTAATGACCGCGGAAATAAATGCAGTGTTGTCCTTATTTCTGCAAAAACAGTGTGTGCAAATATTGTACAAATGAAGAAGAGTGTGTTTAGCTTACCTTTACGTCAGAGAAATACATCTTGAGCATATTTGAGCTTGGGTACCGGGTGTAGAAAAACATGAGCTTGGCTTTCTTCAGATGGTTGGGAGAGAGACCCTCTTGGATCTAAAAATAGCAGCTTTTAAGGACATTAACGACATGGAAGTGGATCAAGGCAATGAGTGTGATGATATTATATATTCAGTGCTGGAGTACTAACAATTAGGAAATCTGTGGGAACAAAAAATGGATTCTGGGTCACAAATTTCCCCTTTTAAGCACAGATGCAGGGCTGCTAGAGGACAGCCGGAATCAGACCAGTGAAGCACTATTTTCCTTGAAATTAGCATCGTCCGTATCAGGTGTGAGAGCGTCATGGTAAATAAAACGCCGGCCAGCGTTGCAGCTGACGCGTTTACATAAGGAGGCTTATTTCACAGTCAAAGTAAGTAAACGCCTTTGCCTACACCCTGCGCTAACCTCCACCCCAAAAAGGGAAGAAGGAAAAAAGGAAACATTTGCATATCACAAACAAAGACAGCAGTTAACGCCATGACTGGCAAGGAGGCCTAATGAGTTGGCGGAAACTCATTCCAAGCCTGAATGTGTCTGATGCTGCATTCGTATCTGAGACAAAACAAGGTATATGAGATATTCCCGAACAGCGGTCCAGGTGACATGAAAAACCGTCCCACGTCCACATCACCCATACAGTATTAAAATACTTGTCACAGGCCTTGTCTTCCTAATGGATCGCCTGGATTGAACAGCAGACTGGATGGAGATAGGCTGATGGGGGCACCTTGAGGGATAGCACGGTTCCAACCTTCAATTACATCCCCCTCCTCCTCCCGCTGCTCCACCCCTACCCCCCTCCAGCCTCACTACCGCTGCCAAACCCTTGGAGGAGCAAAAGAAGGAGGAGGAGAAGGAGAAGAGGGGCTCTGAGGCTTTGGACACAGCCAGCAATGGGGGAGACTAAAACACATCTGCGCCACTGAATGGCCCAAGCCATTTCCATGGTGAATTAACAGCCATATAATGCATCTGATAATATCAATCTGGAGGATAAGACACTGAAAAGGGAGGTGGGACGGGGTGGGCTGCACGCTAAAACTGATTCAATAAGGGTTTTTCATCTGACGTGAAGACTCTACCCTAAGTCTTCATGACGACCATCTATACTTGAGTAGCCAAAATGCTTTGCTTGACATTATTTATGATCAACAAGGGTGCATGTGATTGTTAAAGTCAGTCAAGTGTCCAGATGTAGCTGTAACTATAGACTGGGAGGAAGGCATCAGCTGTTAGATTAGATTGCCCTTGGCCTCCGGGTTACACTGCGAAGCCAGCAAATACTGAACCGTGCAGCTTTGGCTCCTTAAAGACCCCGTCTACTTTGATTCAGTGGGAGAGGAAAGCAGAGTTGGTTGTGTACGCAGTGAGGGTCTTGTGGGGTAAACCCTGGCAGTGTTAGTGTTAGTCTGTCAGGCCTGGCCAAAAGAGCAGCACTTCACTCTCCACACCACACCATCTGCTCCAAGTGGAGGGGACACAATAGATCCTCAGATGGAGAGAAGAGAAAAGGGAGCCAGGGAGGAAGAGAGCCTTTCTTTACGAAGGCAAGGTGGGATTTATTTGCAGTGATAGTGTGGCACTTACATCAAGATGGATCTGTTTTGCTTTTTCAATTAGCATTAGCATAGTTTCATCCTTATCGCTGAAATTAAAAAATATATTTTAAAACAAAGACGTCCAGTTCATGCCTCTGCGGCCATAAAAACAATATCACCTCTGTTCAGACAACAATTAAGAAGCTCTGCATCTTCTTATGAGACATTTTCATCTCCAATGCACTCACAGCTTGCAAATGTAATTGTGATTGGACCTAGGGGTGGCATGCAAGGTTATTATTTTGTCATGATCGGGCACTCATACCAGCTGGCCCACTGTTTCGTGCGCCACATCTGACAAGACATCATTACTCTCCCAACACTTCCCCAAAGCTCGGAGCCATGACAGGAAAATTGCTCCTCCATTCCCTAATTCCAGGTGTAAGGACACGAGTATCAAAAGCTGGACTTAGAATAAATGAGGAAATTGAAAGCCACCATCTGCTTCATAACACTAGAGAGCTGGTGAACTTGAACACACCTCCTAAAATGTGGTTAAAAAAAAGAGAGAGAAAGATCGCATAACATGGATTGTTAATCAAATGGGACAAATTCCATGGATATGTTCAAATTGTAAATATGAGCCGCAGTTGCTAGCGTAGGTGCTTATTGTGTGATTGTTTTCCACTTTTTCTCAGTATCTGTATGTCTCTCTCTCCCTTTCCTCCTTTCATCCCTCCATCGGGAGCCAGTAGAAGAAGAATTATGGATCTCTGCAAAGCGTTCACCCTTGGGTCAGAAGACAAGACAAGGCAAGGTAATGAAAGATAAACAGCTCACTGCAAACACCTGTTAACGTCCGCTTCAAAGAAAAGACGGGGAGGAGGGGGATTCGCAGGGAGGGAAAACAAAAAAAGAAGTATTTGGCTGCCAAGCAACAGCCGAAGGGCCCCCCGGGCTGTTGACAGATCTTTATGAAATAAAAAAAGAGAGAGAAGAAACGACAATGATTGTAGGCTTTTTACAACAGCGATGGATGATAAGAGGAACACAAGAGAAAACACAAGCAATCATAAATATACATCTTTACTGAGTCCTCAGGCGAACCTTTTGTGACACATACACACACAAACACTCACGCACATGCTCAGAAAAGGTGAGGCGCTCAGGTATACTACAGCAGAAAAAAAAAAAAAATCCATCCAAATCCAATGTGTTAAAGATACACTCACTTAACTAACAAAGCCCCAGCAGATCCAAATCTCTTGGACGAACTTTCTAAGCAGCCAGTAAATGTTAATGACTTTAAGACAAAGCTTTCTAAGGACAACCACTGGGACAAGTATCAAAGTTTCATATGGTTTGGAGGGTGCTGAATACTTTAGGGCTAAGAAGGTATAAGAGAGCAGAGAAGGGAATGAATGATTCTGTATTAGCTATTAGTGCTGACTCCCCAGGGGATTCAATTTGAGCCTCCCACTGGGGATAGCCTCTTTATCCACAGGGCATGATTGGGGCACACTGGGGTTAAACTGCATGGCGGGCTATATAACACCATTGTGTGCCAAGTTTCAGGATGCTATCGTTCTCCTTGTGCTTTTAGGCCTTTTTTTAATAAAAGGAATTGGAGCAGTAAATGTCACAGGGGCCTAATCTTAGTGAGTAAGTGATATGTGACAGGAAAGCTTTCTAAGCACTTACAGCGAACATGAAGGGAAAGGCTGCACGGACCGGTGAGAAGGAATAGGTGTGAGTATAAAAATAAATGCAACAATGCAGTGCAATGGAGAAAGAACAGCAGTGGGAGGAAAAGTGATTCATCAACAATTTCTCAGTCTTTGAAAAGGATTGTTTTAACTCTTTGTAGTGCAGATGTGATGTTTTACACCTGTCTCCACAGGAAATAGCTACCTAATATAGATTTTTTTTTACTTTCACAGGTATGAGCTGGAATTAACCAGACCTTGTGAGTTAATATTAAACTTCAAGGTCGCTGTCATACTCATTTGCTGCTTATTGCCTTTTAAGATTTCAAAACGTTTGATCTCCCACGCTCACACTTGCCACACAGACTTTGTGAAAGGATACGTTGCTGCCTGGGTAGGGTGAGATGTCAGACATGTCTTGGAGGTCACCGCACTCAGACTTGATAAGGGACAGGGAGAGTCCTTCAGCTGTGCTTCCTGGGTGCGCTGGTGAACAAGAGCGATGGTGATGTCCAAGGTGGTGACCTGATGTCATCTTCGTCCTCAGGCTGGTAGTCTCCCGGGACAGGTCCATGGAATCTGGTGAGGAGCGGTCCTTTCCTGGGTAGCCACCGGTGGGTGCACCAAGAGGACTCTGGAAAGGGTAGCCCATGAGAGGCAGCGGAAAAGGGTGTCTAAAAGATGGAGGGCTAAAGCCCATGGAGGCAGAGAGTGAGGAGGGGTGAAGGGCATGGTGGTGGTGACCACCTTGTGCACCCACAGCTGAGGATTGGTGGTGCTCGCTGGGTGTCTTCCTCACAACTAAGGGCAATGCCTCCGTTTGGTCATTGGTGGCCCCTGGTATTCCAGGCATGTTGGCAAAGGAATCTAGTGGATTTGGAATGATGACATCACCAAAGCACTGGAGCCTCGGGTTAGTGGTGTGAAAGTTTGGATTGTCTCCATTGACAACGGTCGGGAATCTTTCAGGGGGTAAAGAAAGAGGGTGGAAGGCTTGCTGGGGTGGAGGGCGTGGAGGCTTGGCAAACACCTTAACCACTGTGTCCACCACCTGCGTCATGGCTGAGTTGAGCTCCTGCTTCAGCGTTTCAGCCAGCTGTTTACCTTCAGCATGCATGGACGAGCCGAGGCTCCCTGGTGCTTTGCTCCGGCTGATACCCTCTCTTCTCGGCTTCTCTCCATCTGCCAGCAGAGCCTGCTCCTGAAGCAACGCTCGTGCCCTGTCCAGGAAATGACCTGGATCCAGGTCAGACATCTCATTGTCAGAACGCAAGTCGTCTCCACCACGCTCATCTGCGGCAGCATCAGACCGGCTGGGGCTGTCCTCGGACATGTTTCCTATGTCGTTGTGGAGATCGTTGTGGTGGTCGTTGTGTTCCGAGTCATCGGTCGAGTCGTATATCTGAAAGAACTTCTCCTGCAACTGGCGCAGCTGTTTCTGCATGTCCTCTAACTGCAGCTTCAGCTGCCTTCGCTCCTCCTGTTTCTGTTCCTTCCTCTGGCACACCAGCTGGGTGAAGCTCTGCTGTTGCTGCTGCGGCAAACGCTGTTTACGCTTGTTCTCTCGGCTGCTACCGCCGCAAACTTCACCTCCCCGTGGGCTGCTGGGTGGCTGCTGCTGCTGGGACTGAGGAGGTGGGCAGTCTAACTCTGTTTCCCTTTCCCCATCTATCTCATGGTTGCGTTCATGACGGGAAGCAGCAGGTATCACCACATTTGGTGAGTGGCTCATGCCACGTATAATGTTCTCTACGCGTGCTCGCTTGGCTCGCATATGTTCATCATTTAGACGTTCAATGTCAAAGGCGGCCAGGCCATGAGGACGTCCAAATGGTGACAAGCACTCTGGAGGGGTGCTGTCCTGGGATGAGTTACTACAAGCATCCTCCTGGGGAGCATCTGGACTTGCATTAGACAGCCCTGATGCCGGGAATCCGGCATCCCCTCTATCGCCCCTGTCTCCTCGTTCTCCCCTGTCAGGCCCTCCTCCATTTTTAGCCATGTTATTCTTGAGAAGCTGAGAGATAATGGTGGTGCCCGGGAAGGGCATCATGGCGTCCTCGTATGAGTTAGCTCTCTTCAGTAGCTTTCGGAGTACATTAGATTTGGACTCATTGTCGCTGGCTGAAACGACGCCAGGTCCACTGTGTGGCTGCACTACAGAGCACTCCATGGAATCTGTGTCTGATCCGTGGTGAGAGTGAGCGCTCAGAGAGTTCATGGCACTGAAAATGGCAGCTTTGGCGCGGGCAATGTTATCAGTGGTGGCTGTTACGGCTGCTACTGTGGAGGAGGCTGTGCTGCCTACGGTCCTCTTAACACCAATGTCCACACGTCTTCGCTTGGTCTGTCTGTTCAGGAAGGAGTCGCTGTCATGGTCCGGCATCACGGGCTGCGGCTATTGGGCCATATCCCACAAACCCAGTCTTCTAGGATCGACGCCTCTGAGTACCTGAGGGCAAGAAATTCACAGTGTTTGCTTGATTAATTGATTCAGGACATGAAATTTGTGAAAATAAATGATGGTTTAAAAAAATCGCCTCAGCTGACACTATTGGTGTAAACTAAGGTTGACGGGAATAGATTCCCACATCACTCTGCAAAACGTAACGAGTCTGGTTAATTCAGCAGCGTGGATCAGTGACGGAGGGGTAAAGAGAATATGCATGATGGGGTCAGAATTAGGCCTTGGCTCAACATTCCAGGGCAAAGTCCTACATTTTATGCTGTCCCCTGTAACATGCTGTGCGACACTGAACCAGTTCCCACAGAACACAAAGCTGCATAAAATTATTATAATTACTTATGCACTTGCCCTCATTTCCATTTTTGTACAGTGTGAGCTAAGAGAAGTATTGTTTTTAGAAAATTCAATAAAAATAAATTTGGGATTATTCAAAATAATAATAATAAATAAAGAATAAAGTCTCTAAAATTTACTAAATAATTCCTTATCATATCCTCAATCTTGATTTAAATAAGTGTAAGTTATTTCAGACAATCTTTTCACATTGTAGAATTTAAAAAAGCTGCTCATGAGTCCACCGTAATCAATATGGTCTTCGTGTCTTAAGCAGTGAGAAGATCAATGCACAAAAGACACACAAAAGAAAGACAAAATAGGTCTATTGATTTTGATGCCAGCGTGGGCTCACTTCTGTTTTTTTGTTTGTCTTTTCATCTGGCAAGGGCAGTTAATTCTGCTCAAATGAATAGGTCATAAGGGTCAACTCCGGCAAGGAGCAACTTTAAGCACTCTTAGAAAACCACTAATGCTGCCCTGAAAGCAAAACGTTTTGTCAATGCAGGCCTGCATCAGTAATGCTATGTAAGCATCAGGGTCTTATTCAGGTCCATATCAGATACCCATCAGATGCACAGCTTCATTTGTATAAACAAATAAATTAATCAATAAATCTAACATGCATTTTGAAGATTTTTAAAAACAGTTATTTTACCTTTTAATCACCATTCATCAAGGAACAAGCTGTCAAAGAGTAAAACAAATTAAACAGCTGACACTGTGTGGATGCAAGGTAAAATAATAATAAAAAATCCACTCCAGATCTATAGTATTTTAGATAAATATAATTAGAAGTTAAAGTTTCAGTCATTACCTACCAGCAAAAACAGAATCAAGATGTAAAAACAACATTTTGTAAATATCAATAAAAGCGAGTTGTCTACACGTTTGGTGTATTTTTTTTTATATGTAAGAGAGGTTTACGCACACACACTCACACACACACAAACTTTTCACAGAACAGAGTTGTTTTTTTTTTTTTTTTTTTTTTTTTTTTTTTTCCCAATCTGATGGATGAACGGACACACGTTTCCCCCTCAGCCAGTTGATTCCGGGCTTTGGCCGAAGACCTGGCAGCCATATGCAGCAGTTCAGACAAGAGGCGACACATCGCAGACGGGAAAAAACCAAGAGCTCGAACTGGTCGCTTCATCGTCCTAACAATGAGCTTTAAATAGTGGCCAGCACCTGTCTTTTTTGACGGCGCACCTGTCCCTCTTTGCACATGCGCAATCTCTCGCTCATAAAAACAATTCTCAAGCAGACAAAGCGAACAGTGGCGCACACTCCAACTTTAGCAGATCGACACCTCGTTGTTTATTTTCTTCGGTGGTGATTTATTTGGATTTAATTAGGAGGAATATATACATATATGTATGTGTATATATATATATATATATATATATATATATATATATATATATATATATATATATATATATGTATATATTTAGCCATTGTTTTATGTATAAAACTTTAAAGTTCCACTGTAATCATTTAAGGTGGCGAAAGTCTGTTTCTGTGCTCTTTAAAAGAACACATATCAGCTGTTTGCATATCAACAAGATTTTTCCAAAAATGTTGGCGCAGAACATAAAACATCAAATTCACAGCGCACCAAGACTAACGGACTCCTCCGCAACCAACCACGGTCGTGTCGCCCCAAAGGCAAACACGAAACCTCCTAATAAAAAAAAAATCAGCTGACGGGACAAAGAGATTAAACTAGTAAAAGTCGAGCTTTGTTTCTACAATCAAGCCATATTTCACGTCAGGCTGCCATGTCGTTAAAGCAGCATACGCTGCCCAAACTTACTGGGCAAAGTTGCAAATCAACTCCGTATCTCCGCTTTGATGAGGAAGGTTGGGCTACCGTCCGCAAATCATCCTCACTGAACACACGGTCTGATCACGCAACTCTACTCACAGTTCAAGATAAGGGGAACAAACCCGGACAAAGAATGTCCACAGAGGTGGTTAGCTGTTTATTTGTCGTTATTGTCCACCTTAACGACGTTTGATTTGTTTGTCTTTCCGTCCCCGCACCGTGCGCCGGGGAGGCAGAGCAGAGAGGGAGGTATCCAAGGACAAGGTTACTTACCCTTTAGATGAAGAGGGGGACAACCTGAACTCCTACGGCGAGGAAAAAAGAGAATATATTCAGTGCGCTGCGGGTTCGCTGGACGCTGAATTTTTTTTTCTCAGAGGAGAAAAGAGCCGGGAGTAAGTCAGCGTCGACCGAGAGGATCAAAAATAGGAGAAAAAGAGAAGATGAAAGCGCTTTTACGCGTCGGTGTTTCCCTCTATCCTCTGCCTGGGACTGAACGAGTGAGAGACATAGAGAAAGCGCGGGCGAAAGAGAGAGAGAGGCTGCCTGTGTGCGTCTCCGAGGTGCATTGGATACAGAGGACTGGATGCTGGAGCGCTCCTCCGCCACTAAGATTCACTTTAAGACGCAGCTGAAGGAAACAGGAAGACGTGCGCGTCACGAGCGGCGTGATGTAACTGTCGCAACCTACCAATAAGAAGCGTCCGTGCGGTCCGGAGAACAACGCACTGAACTTGACCAGAGAATGGGACTTGTATGCAACTGAAGAGAGAGAGAGAGGGAAAAAAGGAAATAGCAGTATTACTAATCTCTTTCTTCTCAAATCAGCGACTACGAGAGTAAGAATCATCATAGCACTTTTACACCAACTGAGCCAAAATAAAACTGAAGGCAGTTGCCGGTATTTAGTCCACCGTGTTAATTTTGTCGCGCAATTAAGCATATTTTTTGCTTTAATTGGTTTTGAATTAAGTGTGAATTCTTTATTTTTCCAACTTTATTAACGTTTCTGTTAGATTTAACTCCCTTGACACGGATGAAATCACCCTTAGATAAATTCTTCTACTTTAGATCCATACAACGATTAATATATGACTCGTTTTCTCAAGACTTTTCAAATACAAGCAGATTTAATTACCGACCAGAAATTCTTAGAGCACTTGTATTATAAAATTTAACAAATTTCATGTCCGATTTCCAACTTTTTCAAAGCTTATATTTCATTTAGGTTTGGCATTAGGGCAGAGCACGAGCGCAGCCGTTCCTGAATAATTTTATTGCTTCATAATTGCTCTTTCCTGAATCGCTTTCATATGTAAACATTATTTTGATGCTAAAACGGCCGGTGCATAGTTCGACCCGGGCTCCTCCACAAGCGGACGCCGCGCAGTCACCAGAGTGTTGGATGCACGAAGTGGCACGTTGAGATATTTTACGCGCAGGGTTTGCTCATTGGTTAAAGCGAAGGCTGATTTATGAAGAGGCAAAGCAGCACAGAGGCTCGGAGCTTTGCTTTGGAATTCCGATTATCCAGGGAAACCAATATCTGCGGAGAGCTAAACGTCTCTTTGTGAAGCTCAGTGAAGCCGCATATCATCAGAAAACGTCTGTCACTGGGTTCCACAACCTGCTCCTGAAATATCCCCGCGACGAGCGATGATTAGGCGAGGTTTGTGGTAAATAAAAACAAAAACACATTTGTTTCTTGTGTAAATCCAAAGATTTTAAATTAATTAAGTGAATTTTTACCCCCAGGGATTTGAAACATTTCCACCTGTATTTTTGATCCACGCAGACATCTGATCCTTTTCTACAAAAAAAAAAAAAAAATAGAAATGTTAGATTTATGAAATGGTGGCCGCTCACACTCATTCTTACGCATTAATGCGTAGACTGTGGGACTAATTCCACAGCATTTTTCGCGCTTTGAAAACATTTTTAAAAAGTTGATAACATTAAATTCCAGGAAACATCTATTTTAACATTCATTTATTTACTTTAAAATAAGCCTACATTATTCTCTGATATTTAAAAAGATTAGTGGCTTAAATCCATCTGCTTCTGGGTGGGTCGTTGAAAAATTCTTATGATGGGCAAACTACCCATATTTCTTCAAATAACACGCGTATAAAATAATTACTATCACGTTTACTTCTATTTTTCTATATTATCAATCATCTTTTCTTTTTTTTAACTTCTCGGATTTATTATTTGCACTCGGGATTCTTTTTTAATCCCTTACACAAACAGGAACCTGGGGTACTTAACGAAAATTCTTATTTTCCACATGCACCTCAGTCAGGTGCCAGAAAGGAAAAGGCGAGTCTCTTTTCCATGTCGCAAGCAAGTGTTTTTAGGGCAAACGAAATGCAACGAAGTCAGCAAAGTTTCGTGTCTGGAGTGTCTTTTCCAAAGCAGGTGTCCCGGCCCCCTTGCTCCCCGCACTGGCTTGCGCTGATTTGGCCCCTCGGTTCCCCAGGGTGCCGTCGGTGCGCACACAGGCTGGAAAAACAAGGCCGGGACATTAAAGAAACGCGTGTTTTGAAAAGGAAGACTCGGATGAGGTGTAGAGGAAACGTGTTGCTTAACACCGGCTGCTCTTATCGCGGCCCATTCCAGGTGGATCATCCCGTGTGCTTATTTCAATCCCCCCCACCGCCCCCCACCGCCTCCTCTTTTGGGTTAAATGCGACTCACCTCGATGCCCAAGGCTGATAATGCAATCTGGCAGTGCGCTCTGATGGCTGAATTTACTGACATATTTATTAGAGCTGGGCCCGGACGCAGAATTAGGGAGGCACTGAAAACAATATTTGTCCCAGAGGTGGTATAAACCCTCACTAAACCTTATTTATTTTGATCACATGCTGACCACAATTAAATGATGATGAGTATGTTGGACTGAAGAGAACCAGCTACTTTCCCTCGGTGTCTATTATTATTATTATTATTATTATTATTATTATTATTATTATTATTATTATTATTATTATTATTGTTATTATTGTTTTGTCTTTGTTTAGTCTCTTTGACTCAACATACAGCGGTTCAATCGTTATGTAGAGAACAAATATTTTGAGGAAGAATCTGTTCTCGCCGTAGAATTACATTAATCAGATAATTAGAGAGAGAGGGAGGGAAGGAGGGGGGGGGAGAGAGAGATGGTGCTGCTAAAAGCTGTTTTGTTCCGGAGAGGTCTCCGGGTCCCCGAATAAAAAGGTTTAGGAGACAGGACAGGAAAAGAGGAGAGAGGAGGCTGCGGTGTTTGTCCGCGTGTGTAGGCGTCTCTCCGGTCCTTGTTGGACCTCGCGTCCAGCACTTAATGTATTCAGCTTTCACCATTAAAGATGAGGACACTGGAGGAAAAAATGTGCGGCCATCGCATTTGGTGCTGTGGAGAGATACAAAAAGATAGTGTGACCCGAGCGCAATATAAGAAAGACCCGGAGGTAAATTTCCATAGATGTTATTATGATGGGATTACTTCTTAGCGCACAAGGCTGTGATGGCTGCACAGTGTGGCCCCGCTGACCCACATCCCTCTTTTTAGGCTACAAGTGGCGGTGATTATGGGTGTTGTATATGTGTGTGTGACTGTACGTGTGAGTGTGTATGTGTGTGAGAGAGAAAGAAAAAGGGGGGGTTGCTCATCCTTTCTGGCCTGTTTACGCATTTCTACACATACTTTGCCTCAGACAGGTACGCAGCTCCATCCGCACTAATGACTGTTGACCATTGTTGTAGAAGCAAAAGAAAATAAAACATGTCGGAGCAACATAATGATGCATAGTAGAAAAAATAATGTGCAAAATGCAAACTCGGCGCAGCGTTCTGAAATACTGCGCACGATCTGAGCGTTAAACTGCGGACTTTTGTATTAAATTTGTGGTATGAAAACAGTTTGCGTTAACAGTGGATTAACTTGGACCCGAGCTGTAGATAATGAGCAATTAAAATCCTCTTGCTTAGTGAGGCTGACGGAAATATGGACGCAATCAAACTCATTAAAAGCGCAGATCGTAAACATCTCAATCATACGTGTCTGCGTAAATCCTCGAGACGGGCCGCACATTTGCGATCCTCTGATCCGGAGTCGACGCAATAAATTCTGTGAAGTTTTTCAGCTCAGAAGTCTCACCAACAACCTTGAAAGTGAGTTTCAAAAAGAATACTCTGCGTGAATATGAAAGTCAGCAGGAAGGCAGCGCGCACAAGCACGCGTGGGGCGCGCATCGACGCACGGAGCGCCTTGGAGGTGCTTGGGCGTGCAGACATGCTGGGAAATCGCCTGGAACTGTATTAAGCCTGACGTCCTTAAAACAAACAATGGCGCCATGAAATAAAGGCTTATGCGCTCAAAGTCAAAAAGCCCCTTCAGCAACTCTCCCTGTTTATCTCCCCCCGTCACACAGACACACAGACACACACACACACACACACACACACACGCCATTTCTTGAGGGTTACAGAGTCAGTCTGGCAGTTCCATGGAAATCGGGGACCAACTTTGCTCCTGTGAACTCTCACCTGTCAACATGGAACAGAGGACTTTACTTGGTAAACACGAAAGGACTTTCGCTGTTTACTTCTGGCGCTAACTTAGCCTATTTTCACTGCAAAAATGCGGTCACTGTTGGTCCTCTGGTGTCTTTCACTGAGTTTTAAGGAGAGATTTAAATAGATGCCAAGCTGCGTAAACGGTTTAAATCCAAGTCCTCTTACTTGGATTACGCATTTTCTTCCTTTAAAGAAAATCTGACTCGAAATACTTTCTGACAATATGCGCTCCATCGATCGGCCTTATCTGGTTTGGATCCGAGATAAATTGGACACACATCTCACAAAAAAGAAAAACTGTTTGGAAGTTGCTGGTCGATAAAAGCAAATCAAAATATGGAGCCATTTCACTTTCACTAATTCGCGATCTGTCCTTATTTTCCACGTTTGCCACAGAATAGTGCAGCTCTCCTGCGCTTCCTTCTGCCCATTTCCATCTTCCACAGCGCACCACTTAAAAAACGGGCTGCGGAAGATAAGCGGCGGTCTGTTTTCGCTCCTCTGATCAGCGGTAATTACATTTGTTGGCGTGGAGGTAAGTGGTCCTCCCCGGGGGGCGCGTATTGTAGTCGATTCAGTCCGTGTCATAAAATAAAATTACAAGGAAAGGAGAAGATATCATACAATTACACGATAGGGCGGGAAATCAAAGAGGGACTAAATTAAATCTGAAGGTTTAAAAAAAAAAAACCCTCACGGAAAATACATTAGAGCGATGACGGACAGGGACAGGGGACTTCAAATAAACGCAGGTTAATGAGGTTTTAATGGCTTTTATACAACTATATGGTTGTTAAACGACTCTCTCTCTCTCTCTCTCTCTCTCCCTCTCTCTCTCTCTTATTCTCTCTCTGGGTCAATTAACTGTAATTAGTGATCAGTTGCCTGTTTTTCTGCACTTAAATGCAGTGAGAGGTGACAAAACAAGGCTTAAGTAGCTTTAAAGTGTCTCATGCTCACTCACTCACTCGCTTTCCAGTTCCAGCACGTTCACACATCTTGTACCTGTTGGCTCTTTTTGTCTGTTTTATGTATGTCTAACCTTTGACCCTCACTGGGGATGTTTTGGGGCTTGACATCCAGCAGACACACACACGCGCGCACACACACACACACACACACACACACAGGTGACCTCTCTTGACTCGTCGGTGACCCGTCACACCATGGAGCGCCTGCTGCCTGCGGGGAGGTCAGGAAGAGGGTAACACTGTAAAACTTGCCCCTAAACACACATGCAAACACAGAGCTGCTGATTAAGATGGCGACTGCTTTCTGGTTCTCCAGAACATCTCTAGGTCTGTGAAGCTAAACAAGAATATGCTCATTTCTAGTGATGTGTAAAACTAAAAACATGTTTATTTTGAGCCTCCATGTTTACAGTCAGAGGCCACAGTTCAATAATATGCACATCAGGTCGATTGAAGGCTCTTAATTGCTCCTATAGCTGCCATTTTTCCAGCACCTCTGTTCTGTTGCATGTAATGTGCATACATCAGAGCAATAATTGTTAAATATAATGCCAGCATCACACCATCAGTAGATGGATTTTTAAACCAGTGCTTTTGGGTTATTATGGTGCACTTGGCAATTGTAATTAATCAAATTACATCTCTGTCCTCTGTGGGGACATGCCTCAACATGCTTCAAATACAAGTTAGCTCATGAGCACACATAACACGCAAGTGCACACGCAAGCACGTGGCGTGTGTACGCACATGCAGGCCTGATGCAAAGCACTCCCGGCTGTTTTCAAAGACTTCCCTGCAGACACAAGCGTCTGCCAGCGCGGCTATAAATCACATGGAGGCCTGGTGCTGAGGGCAACACACACCTTGTCCGCGTCTCCCCCCTCTCCTGTATTGAATAAACCATAACATCCTGCTTCTCTTGCTGCCCAGTGCCCCTCTGAGCATGACCCTAATGAAGACCCCCCCATGCCCTCATCTCCCCTCGTGTTTATCCACTCATCCCTCCTCACTCCATCTCTGCCTCCTATGAGTCCTATAGACATTTTAGCAGCTGCAGACATTTTAGGGGCAGAGACCTGACACACACAACCTGTTTTCCATCTTTATTTGATTGCTTTTTTGGGATTCCAATGACTTCCTGATTGGAGCAAGGGATGAGAAAGAAAAAAAAGCACACAACAGCAGGAAGCAACCGCTTAACAGGAGGATGCCGACACCCTCTTCCTGTCGTGTGCCGGCTCGGTTCAGGTGCTCCGGGCCAATCGGCTCCCCCTGGTCCATTTACCTCAGGGCGTGTCAGAATTGGCCGAGAAGGTGCACTTTCCATAATGACGCCTTCTGGAGGAAGTATAATGTTTCTGGAAAGAAAAAGAGGATTTTACTGCCTGCTTAGGATCATAATAGAACAATGACCCCCACCACCCCCCCATCGCCCGACAGACATAAAAGTTCACAAAGAATAAAGAACGTGAGGGGTGTTTGGCTATCTGTTGCATATTTCCCTTGATTTTTACTACAGCAGTGGGAAGTACTGAGCAAATAATCCAACCCAGGGTTTGGTTCTTGGCATTCCACTTAAAGGCATCATGATAATCAAAAGCCCACTTTGGAAAAGGGAAATAAAAGTCTCCTGTGTGTTTCTTGGCATGCAAACCCAACAAAACATTATTTCTTCTAAAATTAAATTCTTAGTATTGCCAGTGAGTTCACTGGTATGCAACAGTGTGTTTTAATTTCAAAAAGTCATCTTGTTTTACAGTTTAAAGTTGAATTTGTTTTTTTCGCCTCTAATGTCAGGGAAAAAAAACCCTAAGCATGTAAATATGTTTAGTTTTATTGTTACAAATATGTTCAATTTTGAACTTGCTTGTTCATTGGGGTTTGCATTACTCTGTGTGTGTGTGTTCCTGTACATGCTGAGGATCAGGTTCAGAATTTCACTGCAAAGTGAGGATGTTGTTCCTGTTTTCATATAAAGGTTAGAATTGAGGAGATTAGGTCATTGAGGGTCCTCGGACAAAGTACCAAGTGTGTGCATGTTGTGTCAGTGACCACATCAGATGGACTGAACCAGATCTGTCAAATAATCCTGATTTTGTCCAAAACATTGAAAATTATGTTAAAATTATTAGCATCAAAACAACTTATTTGTTATAGTATGGTTAGTTAAAAGTCTCTCTCTCTCTCTCTCACATGTACACACACACACACGCACCCAGAGTGTCTTTAGCTAAGCCAGAGGACAAGTGATGCCTGGGGCTGTTCCTGCTCCTCTTAGCCTTTTCCTTGCAGGAATCTCCTCTTCCTGCGGAAGTTTGCCGCCTGTCACTGACGCCTGGCAGAGGAAAGTGACAGCAGCTTTATTCACCCGCTGACCTGTAAAAGAGGACAGCAGGAAAAAAACAAATATGTGTTGTGTGTGTGTGTGTGTGTGTGTGTTGGTGTGTGACCTGACTCAGGGCTTCTTTTCTCTCCATTAAGGTGGTTTAATGAATCTTTGTGATCAGCAGAAAACACTGTTTATCCAAGCCAACGAGACAAGTGCCCCCTCCCCCACTATTGTTTTTATATTAGCAACAAATACAACAAATCTAAACATCACTGATGATTTACCATTAGTTGCTTTCCTGTCTGTTTAATTTCACACTCAGTGTGCATTTAATCAACAGACCATCATGATGTAAAGAAGTGATTTTTCTGCTCTTTATGGTTTTTTACTCAAGTTTTGAAGCTGTTTATATCAATAACAAATGCCTGCAGATGGTTCATACCGTCAGAAATAGAAAATCAGACAGGAAAAGACAGAGAACTGATGTCCATGTTGTCCATCTGTTCTGAGGGTCTCTCGCCAGAATTTTTCCCATCCCACTGTGGACTCATCAGCCCCAGGAGACCCAGTCACTGGGCCTGTCTTGACCCAGTTCAGTGTCTCACTTCTGGGCTCTCTGATCCATCCTCTACGGGGAAGCCTCAGATTATTAGATGGTCACTTAAAAGGCAACGGGAGAGCGAAGCGCTGGGCTCTTAGCTGAAGATTATCCTTTAAAATGAGGGGATGGTAGCGAGGAAAGAATAAGGAAAAGGGATGAACAGCACGGGTAGGTGGAGGGAGAGATAGGTTGATAGTCCGAGTGATAGGGAAGGAAACAGAACCACACATTGATAACGTGGGAGTGGGACAGGGTTAACGGAAATAAATGAAAGGCTGAGGTGGAGGTGAAGCAACAGAGCAAGAGAGAAAGGTAGTGATGGAGAGACAAAAAGAGGAGGAGACAGGAAGGATGAGGGCAAGAGCTGGATTAAGTAGGAAAAACAGTTAAACTAAAAAAAGACTTTGTGTGCTTTTGGGGGGAGGAAATTACTAACTTCTTGTACTACTAGCTATGATTTATTCCAAAAATTCTTCATCTATAATAATTAAAAAAAAAAATAAAAAAGGCATTTTAAATCATCCATGAACACAGCCATATTGCTGGAAGCGTATTTTAACCAAGGGATTAGCAAAGTGATATTATTACAGATTGCTAATCTAGCTCAAAAGATTGTACACAGATTTGAATGACATGAAAATAAAAGCCAACAAACTAGAAAAGCACTGGGAGAGTGTAGACCTCCACCAAGCTGCTCATTTATATCTGTATGTCAGTATCTCTGTTGCACCTTCAGTGATTGGTAAAAGAAATTTTGAAACTCTCTCGAAAAGTCAATCTTGACTTCACGCCATCAGCGTCCCTGAAGGCAGCATGACGTGTGGAAATATGACAAGCATCAAACTCACCCGTCACAGTGACGCTTTTCTTGGAATTTTAACTGCAGACTCATTGTGGTAATGACCATTTAATCTGCAACTCCTGAACCGATCTGAAGGAACCAAAGAGAGAGAGAGAGAGAGGGAGAGGGAGAGAGGAAGAGATGGGTGGATAGGAGAGACAGAGGGGGGACGTGTGCAACCCCTCCCTCCGCTCTTCCATGTTAATCTCCTCATTTTCATTTCTCTTACCATGTGGGATTAGAATGATTTTATTTAAAGTGTCATCTTGAGCTGCCGGATTGAGAAATCTGGATTTTATGGGGATTATTATTACAGGGAACACACACACACACACACACACACACACACACAGATTTTTCTTCTCTTACTCACTAATGACCCGCATCATCAACAAATGATATTTATCCTCAAATTCAGAGACAAACACTCATTGTGATACCCTTCAGAGATCGTGTGCGCTTGTCTCTGCCACATTCACAACCAAACCTTCGCACAGCAGTTGAGACCACTTAGCAACAGGTCTGCACAGCTGTGTGTGCGTGTGTCACTCTCTCTTCGTTTCCATCTTTAGTCGAACGCGTGGCTCTTCCCAGCGACCTGGTCCAGGCCGAGTGAAACGAGGTGAGCGGCAGACTCTAACCAAAGCTTTGCCCCTTCTGTCAGATTTAACATCTAATCTACATTAGGATAAGGCTTTCACCACTCAGGGAAAAAAAAGAAGAATAAAAAATGCCATCACCTTTTCATCCTCGGGCCAAGCCTTTTATTCCGCCTCTTCTCATTACATTAAAGGATGAGGGAGGCTGCACGGTGGCTGAACGGTATTTAAAGACACATCCTCTCATCTATTTAATTTCTCTTTATTTAAGAGAGCCCCTCCGCCCTTCGCTGCCGCCCGTCTATGTTTAATTTCTCTTTATTTAAAGACTGCCACCCTTCATCTGGCTGATTGATCTTTGTCTGCGGGTAAATGACACGGAAGGTTTCGCTGCTGCGTGTTAGACCAGGCTGGGCCGCAGTCTGAGAGGAGACGGAGCAACTTTATGCGTCTTCATCATGTGATGTGGCTGGAAGCGGCCACAGGGGCCACAGTGTCGTAGATTCCTGCACTAGAGGATGAACACGTTCATTTACTCTTCAGGTTATTGATAAATCAGCGGCAAATGGTGACTAAACTCCTAAAAAATGAGAGATTGAACCTAAGTACATACTAAAGAAAGACAGTAAAGAAATAATCGATTCTCCAGCATCGGTGGAGTGTCAGCATCGTCTGGAGCTCACATGCAAACATACGCACATTGATCTGCAAGAACAAGGCCTTGGGAAGTAGGTTAAGCAGGCCTGGATCACCTCTCGCTGCTCTCTCCCAGCTTAGAAACAGGGAGGCTGGATGGGAGGGATGGCTGACAGAGGTGAAGAGGATGGAAGAGGAGGAAAAGGGGGGCAGAGATGGAGAAATCTTCTCCAGGACATCTGTCATCGTGCGCTGCTTTTTTCACGGTCTCCAGTGTGACCTGCAGATTCCCTCTTGCATGACCGCCCAATAACTATGAGAGTTTTAAAGGGGGCCATGGCCCCTGCACTTTGGCTTAGGAGACCCCTTTGAGACCCCTTTAAATAATATCTCATGGCAGAAAGATGATTTTAGGTGGGTTTTAAATGTTCAGCAGCAGCAGTCTCAGGGAAAAAAAACAAATCAACATTTTGATCTTTTTTTGCTACAACTAATGTAATCAACATGTGTGTTAAAACTTGACGCGTTGTTTTGTAACAATATGTCCACACTGAGCCGACTCAGAACATATATGAGAATATCTGTCCCCGTCCTGCAGGCGTTTGGGCTGTACAGTAAACAAGGCTGTAAACACATATAACGGGACACGCACACACAAGCACAAAAGGCTTATTGTGGGCTGTTGTGTGTCTGCTAAACCATTCTTTTTAATCTGGGATTATGGTATTCCCATTGAGATGGCACCAGAGGAAACAATGCTTCATTTCATGGGAGGAAATGTGCAATAATGATGTTAACACCTCAATCTGCCTTATTTAACCCTTACATACGGTCTCTCTCGGTTGCACATGCGCACACGCACACAAGTACATGTCTAAATCTCTGAAATCAACGTCAGATTTCACATACTGCATCCACATATTTTAAGAAATGCGTGTGTCTGTGAGAGCGAAAGAGAGAGCGAGGAAGCGAAAGACTGTCTGAATACAGAGCGGAGCTGCTCCCAGGGGGTGTAATCAGACACTAAAATTGTCCATTACCACACTATCAAATCTATTCTTCTCCGCTGTGTCACACTTCCACAAGCCATTTGTGGCTTTAGTGCTTCAGCTTTCCTGCCCCTTTACAATAATACGACGCTTCTTTATGAATAAAGCCTTCATCACACCCTCAGACCTTCATAACTCACTGTAAGCTGCCATTAGTCAGAAATGTGCAGATTATGGGTTCCCCGTTTCTCCGCTGGTGGAGAATGGATCAGGTTTGAATGCAGGGGATCACACACGAGGGCCACTTCTCGTGTTTGGAGGTAACGCACCGCTGTCACAGTGGCTGTATTTTCATTGTGAGGCCCCAGGTGTTGCCAGCTTCGGAGCTCTGGCACGCACCAGCTAAGCTGAAGAAGGGCCAAGCACGGTGTGCAGAGCTGTGGTGTGTGTGTGTGTGTGTGTGTGTGAGAGAGAAAGGGAGAGAGAGAAAAACGCTTCAGATTCTCATCAATTACAAAGCAAGTCATATTTCTGTATGTTCAGAACCTTTAGCTCGTTAAGCCCCCCCCCACCACTCACCCCCGCCCCCGCACCATTCAGGAGTTAAACTGTTTAGATTAGTGCACCTTTATTTCAGCAGCATTTCATTATTGTAATTGCACAGCTGTGACTGCATGTACACATGCATGTACAAGTGTCTCTGCACATATGCATGCTGGCGTGTGTGTGTGCATCTGCTGTGTGATCAGTAATCAGTTAGCAGTGGGCTGATGCAGCCTCCTTAACCCAGGGGCCTCGTAAGACTGATCTGGCCCTGCCCGTCTCTCTGCCAGGGACAAATCCATTACCCGAAACAAGGACATCAAAAGTCAACACACACACCCTACACACACACACACACACACACACACACACACACACATACACACACCAAAGTGCATTGATAGCATCAGAAAGAAATAGTTAATAAGCCGCAGCGGTTGGAACAAATACAGTATGTAGTCTTGAAGATTTTGTCAGTTTACAGGGAAGTGTTTTGTGTGCTTTAACGTATCAATAAAATCTACTTTTAATTTAAACATAAAAAGCAACTAACTATGCAGAAAACCTATATATATATTTTTATTTACCAAAGAAATAGAAAATCCTTCCGGGGGGATTCCGGGCATTCCGTCAAGCCCTGTGTGAGTAAACTGCGGTTCTACAAAAGGTTTTTACATAAACTGCTCTGAAAACATCGACTCTGAAGTGGCACAAAGACCGAGGCGCCCCACGGGCCTGATGGTAAGCAGCAGCGTTTACATATCAGTAGCTCTTGTAGCATCTACAGTGATCTGGCAGCTTTCAGAGCTTTAAAGCTCTGTCACCCAGCAGGTCGAGTG
Organism: Pao palembangensis; assembly: GCA_015343265.1. Classification (NCBI taxonomy): domain Eukaryota; kingdom Metazoa; phylum Chordata; class Actinopteri; order Tetraodontiformes; family Tetraodontidae; genus Pao; species Pao palembangensis. Next base: position 4,984,340 of record CM027097.1, read on the forward strand.
TATCGATCCCCAGGGCCAAACTGCTTTCTGGGCTGGCCTGCCTGGGTGACAGGGCCCCCCTCCTGGAAATGTCCCTGGTGCCCGTACCCAACAGATGGCCTCAAAGAGGGACCAGAAACACAGGGCTTACATCCAGTTCTCGAGCAGCAGAGCAGTGGAGCAAGTGGCCTGTTAATATTTCATACTGATACTCTCACACATCTCAGTGTGAGGAAACTGACACGTGAGAGTGCTGGCCTGCGTGTGTGTGTGTGTGTGTGTGTGTGTGTGTGTGTCCTTCTATTTGCTACATATTGACTACCAAAATTCTCAGTCTATTAACAAAGTGAGGACATTTCTACATAGTAGGGCCATTTTGGCTGGTCCCCACAACTTTAGAGGATCGTTTAAAGATTGAACATTGAGGTTAGAATTGGCTTTAGGTCAGTGTTAGGGCAGTAGTTGTGATGGTTAGGCTTAGGTCATAGAGCTGGGAAATGTTTTATGTCTATTAAATCCCTATAAAGATAAAAGTACAAGAATGTGTGTGTGTGTGTGGGGGGGGGGGTCAGAAAAATAGAAAGAATTAAATATGAGGCATGCAGCAAATGCACACCTTTTTGTTAAAGGTGAGAATGTTGTGGAAGCAAAGGCTTCAGATGAAATAACAAAAGGACCCACAAAATGAATAAAAATGATGCACACGTGCACACATGTACTCCTCCCCAATTACTCGCAGTGCCAGATCCTTTCTTAAGCGTAACCTGCTTGCTAATAGCCCATAACCTCTGTACAGATCAGTGGAGGTTATGCTATTTGCTGGTCGGTAATTGCCCTCTTCATCAGTACTCTGCCTGCGCAGGCAGCAGTGCGGCCAGCCCTGGGGTCCTCCTGATGTCATTAATGCGTGATTAGGGCCGGTGGGGAGCAGCAGTTAGGAGGTTAAAAAGCCCCTGACAGCCCTCATCATCGACGAGAAAACCCTGAGACTGATGCAGGGGCTGGGCAGATGGGCGAGAGTGTGTGGTTGCCAAAGCTCTAACTTGTTATTCCCCCTCACCTCCAACAATCACGACACGCTAATAAATGGCGCTGACACGGGCGCAGCCGCACTGACAAACTTACACACACCCACAGACAATTGCAGGTTTGTAAAAGCTGCGGCTAAAGAAGGCAGTGCAAAGATGAGCCACTGATATCAGGCTGACAAGTCAAACTTGATCTCAGCAACAGGCGAGAGTGTCTGCCAAAGTGCTCTATCATGTCAGAGATTTCAGATGCCTTTAAGTTGTCACCTTTAATACATGAGACGATTTTGAGCCCCGGCAGTGCAACAAAGTCATTAGACGGGGAGGAAAAAGATGAAATATATATCAAGCATCTCTGTGCCACCAGCCCCTACAGCCCCTCCACCCCCTCCCCTGTGAACAGGTGGCTGAGTTGAATGAGAGGGTGCGCTAACTTGGCTGTCACCGTGTTTTCCAACAGAACCGCTGCCTTCTAAAGCCAAACCACCGTGAATTATACATCTATGGCAGTAATTCTCTCAGAGGAGAGAGCAGGAGAGAAAGTGAGGGGGGGGGGAGTAGGAGAGTTAGAGAGATTAATGGCTGGAGTGGTTGTTTTTGACGCGGCGATCCTTGGCTCCGCTTCCCGCCCGCCGCTTATTGGCTTTTCAGAGCACATTTATTTATTTCGTTAACAAGAGAGAGCGGCCATGTCGCTGTCACTCTTTTGGCCCGCGCGGTGCCAGGGCACACTTGCTATTTCCTGGGCCGTGGCGTGGGGCCTTTGAATCCTGCCGTCTGCAAGCATAGCATGAAAGCTTCACAAGAAACCTTCCACATCATTACACAGAAAAATGTTTTAATGCTTCACGAAAGCTGGTGCATTTTTTTTCTGGGTATTAGTTTAACATTTATCAGCCTATAACTCAATATAAAAAAATGTTTTTAATGCTAACTTTTTCCAGTGGAGTCAAACAAGACTGTGCTAAAACATAATTTGAACTTCTTATAATCTGGGTTAGCCCATAACCCAGGGTTTATAATCTGATATGAACAGTCAATCTAGTGACTAATCTGTGTTCAACCTCCCAAGAGAATGCACACAAAAGGCCCTCACCAACTCGGCCTATAAACGCATTCAAGTCAGTTTCAACGCAGCACGGTATGTTCCAACATAATCTGTCCGGGAGGTCGTGAACTCCACGTCCCCTGCCTGCGGAATAAAGAGGACCTCAGGTCAGGATGACAGGAGAAGTCTTCCAAGGAGTTCATGTTACCGCATGTCATAATAACAAGAAGCTACTGTTCCCCCGCCAGGCTCCTTCTTCCTTTGTCTTGGAGGGGCTCTGGATGGGAACAGACAGGACACGCTGGCAGAGCTGAAACTGAATATTATCATCGGGGAGCAACTTGTTTCATGTTACTGAGGGCTAGGCCATCGGTGCAGCCCTCACTTCACACGACAGGAGTGCTTTTTCAACACGCAGAAACAAGTTTTTGATTCGCACGTGCGTCATATGTTAAAAGAAATGAACTCCGTCCACTTTAATTCCTGGAACAAGCTCCCACAGCCACGCGCTGCACGTTCAGACAGAAGCAGGGGCCCCTTTATTCCCTTCACTTGCTCGCCATGGCGATTGAGAGGTCAATATCTCACTTTACTGCCTGCTACACTTTCTTCTGTCACTCACAGCTCCCACTCCATTCAAACAGCAGGTTTGCCCAACAAAGGAGACCACAGGGGAGCTTCCCTGAGCCTTCCGCTCACACACATGCGCACTCACACACATACACACTCACAGCAGAGATCGTGCAGGCTGTGGCGCTGCTCAGAGCTTGACGGGTGCTTTGTGCTTATCCGTCAGCTAACCCCTCGGTCCTGAAGATACCTTCAGTCAGCAAGGCTGGCTCCCTGAAAGGAGGGATTCACACAGCTCTGAAATATTGATACCTGCAGCTCGGCAACCTTTTGACCTCAGCCTTACGTTCTTAGAGCATGGAGTGGAGGCGGGGATGGGGATGTGGTCAGGTGGAATTTGTTTGGCTAATGAGGATGCAAAAAATATAAATACACCGCAAAACTGATGAATTTTAGTCTTCAAAAGAAATTGCAGAACTTTTTTTTTTTTTTTTTTTTTACAATTAATCGGCTCCATGCAGCAAAAAGAGCAAAACTCTCACTAGGGGGCAGATCTCGCAAAGTTACCCTTTGGATCCAGGACAGAATTGGCGCGATAGCAGTAAAAGATGGATGGAGGGAGGTAGATGGGACTGGGTTGGAGGCTTGACATTCCTCTGGGCGATGTGTGCCTCATCAGTGGACGCGTTTGGATTCTTTTAACGGGAGTCGATACCCCCTTCCGCTTCCTAAGCACTCACTGTGAGCTAAGCTGGGGTAATGCCATTTAACAGGAACAAGAGGGCCTCTTAAAAAAAGGAGCTTTTAACTGGGGAGCGTGTGAGAATATCAATTCAGGCGATTTTTCCACGTATGATCAAATGCAGAGACGGAGGCTGAATTCTCAGTGAAGAAGCAGACAGATAAATAAATGAAACGACTGGAGGGTGCGTTATTTAAAAGAGTGAAAAGTGTTTCTGTTTCTGTGTTGTATAACACACAGGCATTCCCTTTGTGCCCCCTCCCACTTTTCCCCTTTTCCCTGAGTCCCCACTTTCTTTTTTGCTCAAACACACATGCTCCTGAATTTGCGCTTCAAGTTTAAAGCGCAAATTTCAAAGGTGTGCGGGTGCCTGTATCGATGCTTTAGACAAAAGGGCCAGCTCTTAGGAGATAGAGGGGACATCTGAGGCAGAAAAGAGGCCGAGAGACAGAATGAAAGCAGGGTTAGTGAGACGAGGGAGACAGAGAAGGAGAGAGTGAGGGAGACGGAGCTGGAAGAGAAGGAGGGGGCACGATTGCATGCTTTCAACTGCTTTTTGTGGGCCTCTCTGCAGATGTCACCAGCTGTTCCCCTGCACGGAGGGTTCCAGAGCGTGGAACATCGCCTCCGGCCCCATCCTCAGCCACCTTTCAAGTGTCAATCAGACGGGAGGTGTCGGAGGGGAGCGCAGGAGGAGGACCAGTCGGGGGGGTAGGAGGAAAGGGTGGGGTGGCTTCTGTGGAACAGCAAAGGGGGCCAACAGACTGGGCTCCGGTCACTGTCCTGAGAACAGTGCCAGCAATTTGCCATTGATTAAGCCCCCCCCCCCAACAACCCGCTCAATAACACAGAGAGGATGGAGCCAGCCGTGTGGAGACAAAAGAGGCCCGTGGGCAAGGTTAGCTGGAGATCACACGGCTGCAAGGCTGCTGCATCCACACAGCCTGTATCAGCCACAGTGGTTAGTGATTTCTGATAGCCCGTGCCCACCGCCCAACCCCTCCTCTACCACTGTTGCTCCTTGGTTCAGCACACGCAGGACCGTGAGGGTGACCTACCATTAAATGTGTATGTTGATGCGAATGGAAGGGCATGCAGCGGCGGCAGCCGGAAAAGTTGTTAGCGCGAGTGAACAAGCAAACATAAAAGAGGCTGACATATGGCGCGATTGACACCGAGACAAACAGCGTCTAACGAGGAGTAGAAGGTGCGCTTATCACCGTTTAACCTTGGAGGGTCTGCTCGGCTGACATAACTCTGAGACGCTTTTATTGACAGCATCAATATCTGCGCTGCACGCGTCTGTGTGCATAACCTTATGATCCTACAGGGGATGATGGGGCTGGAACCCGCGGCACAGAGTCATTTAATCACTCAGACAGGGTCAGTCGTAGAACCCCACAGACAGGAACTCAAAGGATTCTTCTGGAGTTTATACTGGCAGACAAGGCATCAAAAATGGTGCTGCTGTCACACTGATGTGACATAATTCAAAGCCTGAAAAAACACACTGATTCTCCAGCTTTATTGACAGCCTAAAGTGCAAGTCACAGACTCTGAATGTGTCTTATCAGGCAGCGTAAGTAGGTCTATTATACACACTATTGCCGCTGCCCTACTGATAACCTCTGGGCCCAGGCAGTAAAACAAAAGGCCTTTGAAGAGGAGAGGAACCGGTGAGTTTTGTGTGATTTATGTCCTCTCCAAACAAGCTGGCTGAGCACAGGTCTCAGACCACAGCTGACCTTGGAGCTTCCTGTCACTTCTTCCTGCGTCTGCACACATACACGCAAAAAACCATACACATAAAAGCAGCACCTGAACCGACCGACTTATGGACGACAAAAATCATCCTAGGCCGTGCCACTCGATGACTATCGAGGCTATTGTAGGGTAGGACCAGTGGCTTTGTGGTGACTTTCGACTGACCGTCTGGCTGGAGGAGTTTGTGCTTTTGTGAATGAAAGGAAACCGTTTTATATATAGAGGACTGCATAAATTTAGCACATTTATCATAATTTCATTGACTGTAGGGACTTTTTCAATCAGGATAAAGGCTGACGTATTGCCTCATATCATCACTGTAGGACTTTGACATCCAGTCACACCAAACGATTTTCCACCAGCATTCTCAGAAACTTATTTACTGGGGTACAAAAATTGCACAAAATGTAATGTTTTTGAGGAAAGTTTGGAATCAGTGCAAAGTTTTTTCCCCAAGGAATGTCGACGGAAAACATGCCATGAAAGGTTCCCGTGTCGGAAAAGGGGACATTTGTTTGGACGCATTTGTTTTTAAGTCCAGTTTTAGACAAATTCTAGCTGACAGATCCTCAGGAAAACACCACTGTCGTGTGGTCATTATAGATCGATCAGAACGATATTTCCCGTCTCGGGAACAAGAGATGACCCCTGTCTGTGCTGTTGTCGCTAAACAAAAGAAGGCCAAATCGCTCCTGCCTGTCAGACATGTAGCAAAACACGACTTGAGTCGAGAGGCCAGCAGTTTTTTCCTAGAGGTAATATCCTTTGGCATTAATCACACCAGTCATAAATCACAAGAGCGTGACCACCTCTTCTCTTTGGCAGCCCACCCCCCTGCCTCCCTTTCCCCCCCTCCAGGGCTGTGCGTACACTCCCAGGTCCTCCGCTGTTAGAGAAAGTTTAAAAAAATCATAAATCAAAAGAGTGACCTCGGCCACACGCCATCCTCCTCCCCCGTTCCCCTCCCGCCACACTCCCGCCGTCCTCTCATCCTCCTCGACCTCCCCGCCATCAAAGTTCATCAAACGCGTCAGAAATCAAGAGTGGCTTCCTCAATATTTCCTCATCCTCCACCAGATTTGCTGCCACCACTCTCTGAACTCCACATCCACATGGCCGCCGGGTCACCGCCAGGTCTTGTTGCTGACTGGCAGAATGTGTCTTTGTCTCCCCCGGCACGACACTCTGCTAACTTTGGGAGTCTGCTCGCTCGCTTATGGAGGTGGACCCGTGGTCACAGAGTCCCGTGTTTTTCTGATCCCCTCCTACAGAATTGGAAAATAGCAGGAAATGTATATCTGTCATTGTCCATTCAGGAGATCACCTGTAAGGAAACAACGAGGCCAGCAAGTGCTGACACAATCATCCCTGCGCCTAGCAACACATCCTGGTTCCGGCCCAGACGCGAGGGACTGTTCAGTGCGTCTGAGCCGCGCCGCTTCCTGCCCCACAAGGCAAAAAGAGGGGGTCAGGATAGATGGCAGGTTATCACAGGCTGGACGGGGAATTCTGCAGAGTGAAAAAATAAAGTTAGATGACGGACAGACAGGACAAAGGATCAGATAATGTGGAGCTGGTTGTCCTGCAGTTGCATGAGAAACAAGACATTCGAAAAATCACACAAGTGTTGAAATACATCATTGATTTGGAATGATTCCGATTCCAAGATATTACGCACGCTTCTGAATCAACACGTTTTTTTTCTTAACCCTGACTCAGCAAACAACTGCCGTTTGCTCTTCTCCGCTGTCGTCACATCGTGTCCTTCCCATCACGCAGAGTACCAGGAAAACACAGCCCCTGGAGACACGGGAAGAGACCCTGTTTATCCTGAGCAGAACCCGTGCTCGTGATCCCGATCCAGCCCTGCACCTGGCCCCACTGACGTGCCAATAGCGCCAACACACACACACACACACACACACACACACACACACACACACACACACACACACTAGCAGTCTCGATTGAAGAAGAGCCAATATATACATGCCAAACATATGAAATGATAAATACGTTGTGGACAAAATGTACCCAAGAATCTTAATCGCACAATACTGAAGGTTGCTGGTGCCAATCCCTGTCTGTGGCGTGTTAGAGTCATCATATATCATCGATTTAATTAAACTATACATGGCCATAATTTAAAAAAAAAAAAAAAAAGCTCATGGAAACACATTTTCAACATTTAAGTGATATAATCAAAGCAAATATTATACCAAGTGTATTCATTAGTCAGACTGAACAATTCTTGACAGCACCGTCAGAAACACTTTTGAAGAACTCTGGGGACACTTTTATTTCATATGATTGTCCGTGTGAGTGTGCGACTACGGCTGCACTTTAAACTGAGCCACAGGCTGAGTTAGGCTTTTAATTTGCACATGATCTCACCGGCACACCTATGTCATCCAGACCAAAAATACACAGGCAGAACCCACAGTGAACCAGTGCCATGAAATCCAATTTGGCATGAGGACCTTGCATTGTGTGGCCAGTGAAAAAAAGAAAAGAAAAAGAGCTCTGAAATGGTGCTCTTTGTGTGAGCGAAGAGTCATGTTGCAACCTGGTGGATTCGCTGAGAGGCCCGTCAGTTTCTTGTTCCTTTTGGACCGTTTCAGTCTTTTCTTAGCATCCCTCTCAAGCTCACTTCCAATTCTGTTTTTAACACCATCTCAAGTCCCTTTCTCACTTCTTTCCAGCCCACTTACTCTCATGTTTGAATTTAGGCAAAACTCGGTGGAATGAATGGTCTTTTTCTGTACTTTCCCCTCATCCTCGAACATTTACAAAGGCCTCTTCATGGTGAGCTGGCTGCCAGCTTTGGAGGAGCTCCATTGTCTTTTGGACCAGCACCTGTCACCGCAGTGTTAAAATGTGGAGAAGAGGGGCTGGATGGAGTAGGACGCCCTCAGCAGGCTGTTAGATGTGTGTATATGCCTGGATTTGCGCGTACACTAGTGCAAATGCACGTGCACGCTCACTCGTTCCTTGTTAAATTGGGAAGGGGTATGTTTGAGGTGCCATTGAGGTCATTGAAGCTGTGTGTGTGTGTGTGTGTGTGTGTGTGTGTGTGAGTGTGTGTGTTTAATCCAGTGAACAAAAACAGTTGAAACAGCTGAGTGTCAAAGAGTTTTTATCAGGATGATTGGCGCCTGGTCTGGACACACACACACAGACACGTGCACACGTGCGTGCATGCTCTGTCTGTGCAGGGACGTAAGTGGATAGCTGAGATATCATCGCAACAAGGACACACACTTGCAGACGCAGTGAGAGAGCCAGTTGTTAATACTTGTCACTTTCAGAGGGCGTGACAAGAGCATGTGATGCACAGATGCCACAGAAGCGTGCACGTGTGTGTATTGGAGCTGATGCCCAGCATTTTTTGACTGAATAATCTGGGACAAAGATCTTCTCCAGTCAGTATGTCCTGAAATGTGCAAGTGAAGAAGTGGTTGAAGCTGGAAACAGGAAGAAGGTGGCAGCAGTAGAAGGCAAGTGCCAGGACCTCAATGGGGGCATAAATCCCAAGAGCTGTCTGATAACTTTATCTAAAGTTAGCCACCTTAAGGTCACATCATATCAAGTGAAACTGTATCCAGCACCCATCCTCGACACAAGAATAGATTCAAAATATTACTCCCATTATGGTCTATAAACCTGTACGCTTAAGCGGAGAGGGCCAACAGCGAAAGTACTGGCGAAGGGAGGACACAGTGACTTGGTGTAAGCTGCTTAGTGTGCACGTTTGTTCTGTGTTGCGGATTCTTTGGACATCATTGCACGATTCTCCTGTCACGCACAGAGAAGCTGTGTAGCAGTGAAAACTCCTCCCCCCGAATAAGACAATAGATACAGAAATAGATTCAGTTTATCAAAGCATGTTGTCCTGGACTTCCTCCTTCCTTCTGTCATGTCGCCATGACTGAGCTTGACCTCCCAACTGCACATTTGCAGCCCCCAAGACCTCCATCCAGCCATTATCTCATCTTATCTCTGGCTTAGGCCCCAGCAGCCCCGGTCTGGGCCGTGGAGGACCTAAGATGCTCTTGGCTGCTGTGACATTTCTGAGCAGATGTTTTGCCACTCGAGTGCTTTTTATCGCCGGGGCTTTCTTTCTTAGAGGGGCAGAGGGAGGGAGGAAGAATGCGATAAATGGAGGGGAAGAGGTTTATAAACATTAGAAGGCTAACAGCTGGTTGCTTCTCGCTCCCTGGGTGCATTAACCTCTTTGGCCCTCTTGCAGCAGCGCTGCCACAAGGAGCCTCTCAGCATCTGGAGCTTAAGTAGGTTTGAAAATGTCATAGTCACCACAATAAAAAGCCTGGAAACGGCCTGGAAGATGATAACAGACGCAGATTCTTCCTCCTTTTCAGCAGCCCTTTCTTTAGGAGCTTCTGTTTCTGGTCCAGAGAGGTGCCACCCCCCACCCCGCCCCACCGCCCACCTGACGTAAGCTCCATCTTTCTGTAAGTGTGTTTTCACACCTGTACATCAGTACGTCCGCAGACTGAGTCAGTTGCCATCCAGCAGCTGCCATTTTGAACATCCTTAGTGTACCTTTTCTTTAGTAAACAGGCCGATTGTGTGCATCTCTCTCAACCCTGCAGCTGCTTCTCCTTAATCCACTGTCATCATTACCATCATCATTGTCATCATCTTTATAATCATCGGCCTGCTTAAACACAGACAACAAAGGTATAAACACACAATGGCGCTCAGTAGGTTTGTGGAACACATCAAGGATTAGCAGGAGAAAAGCCAGAAGGTTTGTCATCTTTATTTGAATAAGCAGCATTTACTTCATGTCAGGCTAGGCCCCTTTCTTCATCTTTGCTCAGTATTGGGTGTTGTGTGCTTAAGGGAAAGGTGTGTGAGTGTGGGTGAGAGTGCGATAATGGGACAGGTGCTCCTGAGTTTACCTTCAAGCAATTTGTTAGCTCAGGGAACAGACGCATAGACACATGATCCCAGCTAATCTGCTAATATGGTCATTAGCATAGCATGTAGCGATAGCCTGACCCTACAATGATCCCTAACATGTCAGGGTCAATAAATACCCAAATTGGTAAAATAAGGTTGTTGTTTGCAGCTCATTCACCCACTGCTGACACAATAAACCCTCTACAGAATACAGGTGACAGCAATGCAACTTCAGTTTAGCCGATTTTAAGTAACATTTTCTGTGATTCACAGCAAATATATCACCTTCTTTGGCCGCCCTTGCCTACATCTCCTTAACCCTGAAGGAGCACTGTGTCATCTTCTCTCACTGTGTCATCTTCTCCCACAGGCTGAGCAGACACTTCTGCCGCCAAGTCTCATCCGGCAGCACAGCTAGAAATTAATTAAAGCCAAGAAGAAGAGGCTGAGACGAGAGGAAAAAAGGTCTGGATGGGCAGGGAAGAAGGGAAATAGAGAGCAGTGCAGTGACGGGACTCTGAGCAGAAGCATTGTGTGGCATGTGGACTCTGGGAACAGCGCGATCCTGACACAAATCCTTGGTAAGGGTCCTTTTTTTCTGCCCTCCCTCCCTCACCCTTTTCTCTCTGCCATCAGTAAATCCGGGTTTCACTACAACTTAAGCACTTAGCTGTAATCCCCATGAAGAGGCGATAGCCCTGCACAAGTCACTTTTCCACCATTAAAGGCATACAAAAGGGGCGTGTTAGGAGCCCACTTAAATGGATTGAGCACAAAGCCTGTGCTTGATAAGTTTTTAGCTGGGAAGAATCCGCAGTTTACACCCCTCCTTTTGTGCATTCTCTTAGATGTACTTGTCTCAACAGTCTAAGCCGATTTTATCCCTTTTTGCGTTAGTTTAATTCCTGTTACACAGAAAGGCTTTAGAATATGTCCCATTTCTTTCTCTGCCTTTCTATTCCCTCCCAAACAAATGTCAGAGTGAAAGATGCACAAAGGAGGATATCTCTCCACTTCCTGCAAACCCAACATCGGGGGATGATGGGCTCTTCTTGATATTTCCACAACTCTCCCTTCAAATTAAGCTACTGGGTCTAATCTTTCAGCGCGGCGCATCAGCCGGACTGAAGGGATGGATTCCGATACGGTTGTCTCCGTCGGACGAAGGCTGCAGAGGAAGTGGACGCCGGCCTCTTCGGAAAACGCTAATACCCATCATCCTGCGGGGGCAAGGAAGAACGTGTCCCGCTACTGCTTATCAAAGCAAGAACACTGGAACACGAGCAGCCAAGATATAAAGCCAGGGACAAAAAAGACCAAACAAAACCACCGCTCGCCATCAAGGAGCGTTTTGGAGAGACAATCCAAACATGAAATCAATTATGGGTGCAGTTTGTGCAAGACCCTGATAGAGGATCATTCTGATGGGGCCACAAATGAGTCCTTTAGAGAGTAGGAATTCTGTAGTTTCGAGGACTTGGAAGTAGTTTTGAGAATACGGAGTGGTCTCTGCAGCCACCTCGCCTACAGATGCCAAAGATCTGGTCAGGTTCAGCCTCTAATAAAACGCTTTTAGGACAGCATACAGAGAGCTGACAGACAGGATGCAAGAGGAACACGGCTGAGTATTTAAGAGCCGATCTAATCCAGAGGTTTGTGTGTTCGTCGCTGCCACCATGTCTTAAAGCAGATCTCAGTAGGAGGTGCTGGGATGCTCCTCTGGGTTCAGGACGCTAATGCTTTGATTAAGCTCATCCAGCCAGGCCTGCGCTGCGGAGACTAAAGCTCCATTTAAGGACCAGACAAAGACGGGGCCTCTGGGATGGATAAGAGTATTAACTCTGACTGCCAGCCCCACAAACGCAGATGTAGATTGTGAACATGCAGCACAGTGTTCCCATCTTCTGTTTGGTGAAGAACGTTAGAAAAAAACAATGTTGGGAGGACAGTTTTAAGGCATTTCCTTCACGCCTCTCTGATGCAATGCTGCAGAAAACAAGGTGATGGAAGTCTGAGCTTTCCTGGCTGAGCTGGACAGTAGATAACTAGCAGCTGTCAACCTGGCAGAGGAAAGGTCTTCCACTGACACACAAAGCAAAACACACAAACACTGACGTGCAATGCGCACTCTCTTGAAGAGAATCCTCAGAAACACACAGACACACACATACATCTGTGCATTCATGAGCACCTGCACGACACACGCAGAATTTTATGTCAGGGAGGCCCAGATGGTGAGGGAGGGGAGCACTGCCCAGTGTCAGGGAGGGAGAAAAAGAAAATGGAAGAGAAAACAAGGTAAAAAGGGAAACGGCTGAGGAAAAGGAAATAAGAAGTATAGTATGGCTTAAGCACCCCCTGCTGTTAGGCTGCAGTAAATTAAGTACTGCCCAGTAGAATTGGTTTGAAAGTTTGCCCAAATAATTATGGCTCAAGGACACGGTGTGTTCATCCTTTACTTAAGCTAGGCTAACCCAGCTAGCTGTGACACCATTATTTAAAGATGAAAACAAAACCACTAAATCTGAAGTAGAGTTTTAAAACTACATTTAGAGTTGTTCACATTACTTTTAAATGTTGTTGATGAAATCAGTATCAGACAGCAGATCAAATCGAAAAATATTGAACGTAGTTCAACTGATTCAGTCTAAATATTCAACTGGCACATACAAACAGCGAACGCGAGGAGGAACAAACCAAAACAAAGGCAAGCGAGATGTTTCTGGGATGTGAAAACCTTTGTCCAGATGGCGAGATGTTTTTTCCAGCTTTAATTCATTTATCTCATGTCACAGTTGCTCTTTGATCACTGCTCTCTAATAATTCATGTGGTTTTCGCTGTGCGCCGCTCTTGAAGTCCTCGTTCTGGTCTCTACTGTACCAACACAAGCTGGCTTTGACTGCAGCACCTGATGGGAAAAAGCACGTCTGCCTTTCAGTCACGGTTTAGGAGAAAAAGGGGGTCCCTCATCTCTCTCTCTCTCTCCCACACACACACACACACACACACACACACACACACAGCATCTCTCCAGAGTGGTTGGGATACAGTGTTTGGCACATGTCGCTCATTTATTATTGATCAGATCCAGCTGCTGTCATCCACAAATCATTTAGAGAAACACTTTTGTTTGTTGAAACAATCACCTCAGAATTCACAATTACCTTCTCGTATCAATAATATCTTGCTGGACATGAAAAATGCTTATAATTCTAATGAAATAAACAGTGGAGTCTAAGTAAGTGAGTAGCATATGATTCATTTGACCTGAAGAAGGTTTTCCATTTAATGAATGTCCAGTTTGTCCAGGATAAAATGTGTAAAGGTTTGTTTCTTTTAAATCACACTCTGGATACAAGCAATTCCTGCAGCGTACGATAATATGAATGCAGCACGATATGCAGACTTTTCTCTTTGTCCAGGATGACAGAGGAACAGGGTGCGAGATGCACTTGTTGGTTGAAGGTTTCGGGGATAAGATGAGGAGGGTAGAGGGTAGGGGGGAGGATGGGGGGAGTTTGCCCTCTGCATATCCACTCAACCATGTCTGTTCTCAACATCCCCCCCCCAACTGTTCTCTGACTCTCTTCGGCTTTTTTTTTTTTCCAAATGCAAGTCACCGTGAAAAATGTGCTGGTCCAATATTTGCACAGAAGTGGTGCTGGGACAGGCAGATAACCTATCAGTATTTGAGTTTGGCTTCCCATGCTCCAAATAGCCATCCTCCGCCTGTTTAGCTTATTGATTGGCTTGGCAAGAAACTAGGTCCCCTCAGCAGTGACCAAGGTCATACAACACATGGACTCTGCCACCCATCCAACCCCCCAACACCACCCCATCCCTTCAGCACGGACTCACAACCTCCTCCTCACGATCAACATGCATGTACTGTATATACTTGCGCAAAAAAAAACCCTGTAATTTAAAAAGTTTTGAATGGATCCATCAATCCATTTCCTACCACTTTTCCTTTGTGGGCTGCAGGTTTTTAAGGGACATTTTTCTTTTAATTTGAGAATATTAAGAATACTATTATCCATATATTCATATCTGAACGCTGAGACGGAGGATTTTTGTTTCCCAAAAACCTATATGGAGCTTCACCGTTATTCTACATTTCCCTGTTGCATGTGATAAAAACTTAAAATATATAAAGTTTTAGTAATGTACATGCATCTGAGTGAGGATGCATACATGTGTCTGTGTATGTGCGTGCGTGTGTGTGTGCGTGTGTGTGTGGGGACTCAGGGCATGGACCAGAGGCAACGTTCCCGACTCTTCTGTGAGGATCAATGAGATTGAATTCTGAAGGTTTTCTCAGGGACATCAGCCTTGTTTGTCAATACTGCTCTGTGTCACAAGTGCACTTTCTACACATGCATATACACACACACAAACACACACTTCCAGTTCAGCGTCCCGAGCCAGACTTCCTCCCCCCCCTGCTCCATCTCTTGCTCTTCTCGTCCTCAATTAAACTTGTCCCATTTTCATCGTTTCAGTCAGCACGCCCTGACTTTTGAAAGTTAATTGCAGCTGTTTTGATCTCTCTCTGCAGGAAAGGTCTCAAGATTTGAGATACACACCTCTGGTTCAAAACTTAAAGGAAAATGCCACATCGGGGATGACTATTTGGACAAAATATAACAAAATGGGTAGGATTAAGCTTTAAAGTGTTAAAAGAACAGTAATTTTCAATAATTGTTATTTTGCCCTGAATAAGAACACCGCCCCCCCTCCCCCAACCACCCCCCACCCCCGTGGTTATCTATTGTCGTGGGCTAAACGTTAAAAGTCACACAAAAACACACAAATGCATTTGATACACACACCTAAATGTCATTTTCTGGGAGGAGCAGCAGCCCTGGGGCCACAACTGTGTGTGTCTGAGTCTGATCTGGTACTCTGCCACACAGAGCTCCAGGCCTGCCTGGAGGCTAAATTCAGCCTTGAAGGACATGAGACACAGAGTGAGGAGAGGCTGCATCTCGTCTGCACCGGGCCGACATGTTCTAGCTTCAAACCGGAAGTGACGCCTCCTTCACTTCTGTAGAAATGGCTCTGCAGACTCCTGCGAGCACACACACACACACACACTCACACACACACCTGCCTGGTATGTCAGTGTGCGTCCATCATTGTCATCTCCCAGTCTCCTGCGTTCCTTCTTCTCTTTCATGTTTTCCTCTCCATCCCTCCATCCATCAGCATGTTCAGACTCAATGCGCTGACAAGGGCGGGTCCACTCTTTGGTCATACATCACCTTTATAGTGGGGTTCGGGGGGATTCGGGGGGGTTCGGAGTGTCGTGGCGCTGTCCCAAATTCCTTCATAAGCTGGGTGAGTGCCAGATTTCTGTTCATCCTTTGGCCTTTTTTTCTTTGTGTCTTTTTTATTTGGTGACATTACTGAGGAGTTTTGAAAATCCTTTAACGTTAACTCGCCACCCACTCCTTTTCATATTTATACCAATTTAACTGCACCAGCAACAAAAAAAAAAAAAAAAAAAAACATTTTACTGATTTGTTAGCTAACTGAGTTTAGTATCTGAGCTCCTGATCAAGTGAGCTTGGAGCTTTCCTGCACTTAAAAGTTCAGAACAGTTAATTTTTCAAACAAATGTTAAAAGTAGTGGTGTTTTCTCAATTAGTGCATTTGATTGTGAGAATAAACGAGCAGCCATGCATCCATAGGTAACGTTCCTAACTGAAGCAAACCTTGATTTGTCTATATTACTAAACCAAAGTGGGATTCTGGATGATTTTGTCCATTTTCCTTCCTCTGCTGCGCTGTTTGAAGGACACCTCCTTCTCACCTTTCGCTGCTCCTCTTTAGCTCTTCTCCTCTGTCTCCATCTGTTGTTGTGATCCCTGCCTCTCTCACCTGTTTCTTCTCTCTTCACACCTGGACTCTATTCTTGGCTTGTTGTTTGCTGTTTCTGTTTTCCAAAGTCCCATCTCTTCCTCCACCCCCCCCCCCCCCCCGAGCGCTCCATCTATTACTCACTCTCTCCTTCTCACCTCTCTCTGCTACCTTCTTTCCATCTGTCCTTGCATCATTTCTCCTCTGGCTCACCTCTCATTAAGCCCCTGTGCCGAATGCCACCATGCCCGGTCCACCCACACGTCTCACACCTCTCTTTCCCAGTTCTTTCAGTGGTTTTATGCTTTTATGTATCCTTCATGGCACATCTGACTTTGCTTCATTATGTTATTTTATGTCCTAAAGTACTTTCAGTAAATAATTCTAAACTTTTCTATTGTAATATTTGGCAATTTAGGTAAAAATCTCATGTGATGTTAATGTTTTGGCCCCAAAGTACACCAAAAATGTCACCATCAAATAAAATACAGTTTGTACCAGGAGTTAGTGTTTGGGACTGAGGTCATGGAAGTCACATGGTTGCATGTGTCCTTCTCAGACCACTGAAAAATCATCTTTATGAAGAGACGTGAAAGGACTTGTTGAAAGTAGCGATATCCTGCCATGTTGCAGCGCAACTATTGTTATTATGTGAAAAACACTTGTTAGCATCACCTGCTTTATTTTCTCTTTAGTGTTATTCGTCCTACATCATACAATAGTATTTTAGCCACGACACGCCCCTCCTGCACAACTGTTTAGATCACCCGGCAGCCTTACCTTGACCACGCGGCTCCTCATTGATCACCATCTCTACTTCTTCTGTCCGGAACACAAAGCGTCACAAAGACCAAACTGTCCGTGAAGGGCTAAAATAATTGTTTATAATAGACCCTCCACTTGTAATGACAAGAGTGCCGTGATGTGTTTTAGGGTGTAGACAAGAGCTCCCGCTTTGTGCTCAGGTAATTTTCTTTTCCAGCCATAAGTGGTCAAGGTCTGGCATTTTTTTAAATGCGTTTGAGCGATGATGACGTGGGGGGGGGGGTCTGTATTGTTTCAGGAGATGTGCCAATGTCCATTCTGAGTGCAGCAACACTCACCTCCCCACTTGAGGAACAATGGAATACACTTCAGAGATGCTGCATATGAAGTATGTTTATGAGTGGGCTTTGAAAAATGATGGTGGTGGTGGTGATAGAGGGGGGTTACACAACAGAAGAAATGGGTTTGTTTCCCAGAGAAATGAGGTGGGCATCCTTGACATTCTGCGATAATTAAAGCACGTCGACACGACAAAGACTGATCGCTGCAGCCATGTTTACAGTTGCACATGATTGCAGAAAGAGCTGTGGCCACTTCAAATGCAGGAGGAAGTGGGCTAGAGTCATGGGGGGGCGGGAATTGTTGGGGTACAGTGTGAGAGAACACATTGTGTCTGTGTTTTGTTTGACATAAAAACCTCTAACAGCTACGGTAATGCAAGAGCCGTGCCAAGTCTCATAGGTGTCATGGGGGATCTGCTTCCCCTCCTGCAGATTGGAGACGCCAAGGTCCTCAGGCTCACATGAGAAGATAAGTTCTTAGACTGACCACTCGAGCGCGGACAGAGACTTCAGTCTAAGCTTCCGGAGTAATGACATGCTAATGATGCCAGCATCTGGCCGTTCCATCAAAGGTTTATATTTATACTGAGAAACGGAGGAGAAAAACACAGCAAGCACAGCAAATGCCTTTGGTGAGGTTAGCGTCTCTCCTAATGACCTCATTACCTAACAACGAACCCCAGCAACCAAGCAGCAAACACGCAAGACCTCTATTTCATCCCCGTCTGAGGGTAGATGGAAGAAGGGAAGGGCAGGGAGGAGGAGGTCATTAGAGGAATGAAGACAGGAAGGATGGAGAAAATGATGTGGCACAAAGGTGGGGGTGTTATGATGGAGAAAACAGTCTTGGTGAGAAGGCTAAACTAAAAGGTTCTCTGGTATCAAGGGGAGCTATGATGATGTAACACTTCATGCATTACCTTGTTGCAGATCAATGCAGATCAACACTCTGGCCTGGTTATTGTACCCCAGTCCTTGGCCACCAGCAGGAGAGTCCCTCACCAGGGAGCCTGGACCTGTTCAAGGTTTTTCCTGTTAACCGGCAGCTCTTCCT
This sequence comes from Pao palembangensis, assembly GCA_015343265.1. Lineage (NCBI taxonomy): Eukaryota > Metazoa > Chordata > Actinopteri > Tetraodontiformes > Tetraodontidae > Pao > Pao palembangensis. The sequence continues at coordinate 5,002,420 of CM027097.1, forward strand.
TGCTACTGTCTTGGGGGTCAGGCTCTGGGTTTCTGTAAAGTGAGTCGTAACAGAAATATATAAATAAAGAACCAAATTGAATTGAATTCAGTTAATTTTGCTCTAAGGACCCATGCCTATAGTGGTACTTCAACCTCATCATCTTTTGCCGCCCTGATATTAATCAAACCTTCTCTACAGCGTAGTGCACAAGATCCAAATCAAAATCACAATCAGCTTCCAGAATCTCCAACTGTGACTGGAGGCATTTCATCTGAGTCCAAACGAAAAAGAGGAGCGGCACGCTCCACGTCTTTTCTTAACCGGAAGCATAAGTGCACCCGACCATCCCTCCATCTCTCTCCCTCCTTCCATTCATCCGAGCAGAGCTAAAGCCCATCTTAATCTCCCTCTTCCACAATCACGGAACAAAGAGCAGAGTGCTGGCAGATCCTTGTTTTTCTAACTAATGTCGATTACATATTTGATAAACACGCATTTGCATTAGCATTAGCCGAGGTCAGGATTAGCAGCGTTCATCCTCAAACTGTTCTGTCTCTATGCTTCGCCTGTTTGTTGATCTTTTTCCTGGCAGTGCCTCCTTTTTTTCCCTCCTCCTGTTGTTTGTGGACATCTCAAATCCTAAAGGACACGACTCCGCACAAGCAACAGCACAAATATTTGAGAGGGTGATTAAAAATCATTTGGGAAAACAGATTATTGGCTGTTTTTAAATCAATCTGTAAACACAAACAGGCTGCTTTAAGGAGTCAAAAGGGGTCGGACGCACTTTTATTCTGTTAATTTGCATCCCTCTGTCTCAAGAACAAGTTTGCTTTGAGTCTCTGATTGATCCCTTACTTTCTCCCTCAGCGTGTAACATTTTGCAGCCCAGGAAATATTTCGACAAACCCAAACACACACACACACACACACACACACACACACACACACACACAAAGAGTCGGGTAAGTATTTCAGAAATGCTTTTCTTCTGTCTTCTGCAAGAATGAACTCCAGACAGTTGCATATGGTGAAAGGTTTGAAGGGCCTCTGTTGACCACACACAAAGACACTGATCTGCTTAGCCGGCTTCAAAATCTCTGAGTCTCACTCTTCTTCAAAACCCTTTTCAAGCCTCCACACACACTCAAATACACACAGACGCCTCGAACACTGTGGCCCAGATCACTAGCCCTGAATGAGGATCTTAAAGACCTCTTCCCAACCACCTATTAAACAGCTTAGAGGCGTATAATTGTCGAGCAGACGCGTCTCTCCAAAATGGGCTTTTAAAAGCCACATTGTTCTTCTTTGCCACCAAAGGTTGAGTAATCCTCAGGCTTAAGCATCTGAGAAATGGTCCGTCTCATTCTGTTCTCCTCTTGCTAATAAGATCCTTCCCTTTATGAAGATTTCTCCTGTAATTGTTTGACATTGGTTCTCATCAAGGTTTTGCCTTTGCGTTTAGCTTTGTGGGCAGACTCGGGCCATTTGTCTCATGCTCTTTTAATTTCTAATTTTTGTTTGAAAAAAAAGAATCTTCTGAGAAAGGATGACAGTAATAATTGGTGGTAATGATAGAACAATAAAGAGCATGGGAGGAACAAATAGCCTGTGATGAATTAAAGCTACATCCTGAGTTGAACCTAATTGCATTTGTGGAAAACAATATTGGACAAGAATCAATCAAGGAGTCATGTAGCCACTGCTAATCAGATTTTATTAATGTCCCGGTGCTCACTCATGGATCACAAATATGAAAAAAAAGAGAAAATTAGCCCGAATCAGACATTACCTTTTAATTGGCGAGATGACAAAACAACTGCTCTGGAAGTCTTGATATCGGGAAGATAATTTAAGGGCAGGAGTATAAATGAAGTGAGGGGATTGGAAATAAAAGCCACTCTTTCCTTAATTAACATGTTTTGGTCTTCTTCCCTGACCAGAAAATTACCATATTAGAGGCCCATTAACCTTATCAAGGCAGGCAGAAAGATCCAGAAGATTCAGCCTCTAATAAGGCCACGCTGTGAGACCAAGACGTTTGGTTGATTAAACGATTTCTCTGTTCCACCGTCTTGCTCAGGCAACTCGTTAATCAGTGCAGTACAAATTATTTTTAAAGTCATGTGTTGTTGATTTTCATTCAGGTCGATTCTTGGCCGGAGCGACTTATTCATTTTTTGCTTCCCTGTCTTCCTTTTGTCCAGGTGGACTCAACAGAGATCTTCAGAGTTTTTTTTTTTAAAGCCCATTTCCATAAAGCCAAGTGCATCTCCACCACTGTTATTTCTGTCACCAGATGCTTAAACCAAATCAAACAATCCCAGAGATAAGAATCGTTAAATTAGCTTTCATTGAAGCCAAGTGATTGGTGGAAATGAAATCCGGGCTCTCCTGCTGGATCTCCAGGTCGAGGATTCGCAGGGGATGATTGATGTGATTGGTTGAGCGTCCCCTCTGAGAGTTGTCCAATTGCAGGTCCATATGTACCCCGCTGACCTATCCAGCCTCTTCATAACTCCAACTCCATGGCTCCATTTAGCAAACAGAGGCTGCTAAAGGACTGCTAAGCTGTACTTCAGCGGTCCTCCAATCCAATCACTCATTTACCTGAAGTGATTTTATCACTCTCCAGAGATAATCGTGGAGAGTCCGAGCACAAAGTGCTGGGTTATTGAACCGACAATGAACAATTAACAAAGTTACCATTCTTTTGCATGTTCAGGCTGCGTCTCTTAATAAGGCATTAGCCAGCAGAAATTGATGGTATACATTTTTAGACGCCCTGATGTAAATAAATGCCGTTGAGTTAAAACTAGACATTAGTCTTTAAGCGGTGGCCGGTGGATATCCTCTCCAGATGGATTTCTCTCTGTCAAGTAGCTCTAAAAGGTTTTGGGATTTGTGGAGTGGGCACGGTCACTGGTTTTTGTATTTTGGGCCGTGCACTCGCAGTGGTCGGTCTGAGGGGAGATATTAAGAGGGGAATTATCTGCAGTAAAAAGGGAGGAGTGAAGGCGATTTGTACATATATTTTAGGGAGGGGGAGAGAGAGAGAGAGAGAGAGAGAGCGCGACAGAGAGAGCATACTTCAGCGGTCCGTTTGGTCAGTATTAAAAAAAGGGGCTCGATTGCATTGAGCATTTTTGAGATCATGCAGCTTTGCTCAGATCTCCCCTAATCCTTCCCACTTCAACCTTAGTCCACCAATCTGCATGCCAACAGATTAACACAATATGCAAAGATAATTCATCCGGCGCAGAACTGACAGTGATCTCGCAAATCTCTGACCGGCCGAGGGAAGATGCCTTCCCAAAAACCCAGATTAAGTTCACAGATCTGAATCCTTAGACCCTCTCAGGGCATATATTAGCATGGCTGCTGGACATATTATTTATATATTTATGTGATTTTAAAAACAGATAATGCTCGGATTGAGTGTCCGAAAATCTGCCTTGGGTAGGATGGAGGGATGGGACTGTATCCTAGATTGAGGGAGAAAGAGCAAGTGTGGGAGGTGAAGAGAGAAAAGAGGAAGTTTGTGCTGTAATCCATATTATATGACGCCGAGAGCGAGGGAATTATTTAAGAAGCTCTTTGTTGTACTCTTTTTGAAAGAGTCACGTGGGGACGGGATGAAGGCGGTCAGTCCTATTATGTGATTTCAATTAAGAGGCTGAAGATTGGAGATTGAGGAATTATGATTTTTCATGCCGACCACATGAAAAATTGAGAGATGGAGACAGGGAGGAGGTGCAGAAAAGAGGAGAGGCGGTATTTTCAGGCCAGATGAAATGATTCACCACTGAGTTCTTGCTCAAAGGATTCGCCTTTAAAGGCTCAAACCTACACACAACTTTGATGAACTCAAACCACTGTCTTCACTGTCAGAATTTTGGAAATTGATCTTTTACAGCGCTGCTGCACCGCAAAGGCTAATTTGCATTCACTGCGCTCCGCAGGGGCCCAAACACGTCACGACCAGATTTCTGCAGCAAATATTGATTTCAGATTTATGACACAATGCTCGGGTTCAAGTTAAACTCTAGTTCCGTCTAATTGTTCAACTTTTGCTGCAGTTGGATCCTACAAGTGAAGGCAAAAAAAAAAAGATGGCCCTCTAGTGGTGGGCTTTGGTAAAGACATAAGCCTGGCCCACACCCATTACCATGGGCAGGACAGAGATTAAACTGTGTTCTCTTGTTTTTCTCAAAGATCTTCATCTCTCCATCATGGCAGCAGTCATTTTATTGGTTTTAAAGGCTTCAGTTTAATGGGACGATGGAAGCAGCTCTAAGCTGACATGGTGGCAATCATCTCCAAACTCTCAACTCATATTTTCTTTTTAATTTTTGGGTGTGGACGAAGTTGCCAAAAACCTTCTCACTGGGTTTTTCCCAGTGCTGAGCTGGGATAGTTTGGAGAGCCTGCCGTGTTCCCACAGTGACAGACTGCGGCCCCTCTCTGCCGCGCTCAAGGGCCCTTGAGGCGGCCATTATCTGGACGCCCGCCTCGCTGAGGCATATGGGTAATTACTGAGCTAATAGAGTGATAGAGGGAGAGACAGAGGCGGGAGCCTCGGCCAATTAGATGATGCATTAGTGCTCTGTCTTTTGTAAGCACCTAATATGTGGGGAAAGGATGGGGTAGATAGAGAAAACGTGTCATCTCTGAAGGGTCAGGATCCTTGAGCAAATGCAAACTCTCACTCTCTCCCTCACACACACACACAAATCCACACATACACACATGCTTGTACTTCTATTTTTGTGAGGACTTTCAAAGGCATAACGTATTACGCAGCCTCTTACCCTAACCCTAACCTAAGGCCAATTTTAACCCCAACCTTAATACCAAGCCTCAATCAGGCCTTTGAAGTTGCGAGGACCAGCCAAAATGTCCTCACTTTCCAAAAATGTCCTCACTTTGCTAGTAGAATGAGTATTTTGGAACTCAGTATGTAGCAAGTACAACAACAACACACACACACACACACACACACCAAATGCAGATGAGTCCAAACAAATGTGGAGACCCTGCCCAGTCTGTTGAGGTCTGCTATGAAAATTCACTCCATCAATTACATGAAAGAGGCTGTCTAATGATGGCCACAGCTGTAATCACTCTCACATTTTACACCAGCCGCCTTTGTTTTAACCCAACTCCAGTCATAAAGGACATGATTTCAGAGTTAAGAATTGCCGGTTTTGTCTTGATGTCCAGTTTTCTCAGCAGGCGAATCAGGTTGCTTTTTCTTGGGTTTGGCAGATGCTGCTGGACTCACTGAAGTTGGCAGAAAGGGGAAGTTGCAAATGTGTTTTTTTTTCTGTTTTATTTTGTTTTTTTAACTCTTGCACGGATGTTGCATCTTTCAAAAATATGAACAACTAGAATTTGTTGTCCTATAAAGTTACAGAAGATTCCATTTTAGAATGTCAGGCATCCTGTTTGGAGTCACTTTTAGTATTTTACTGCAGTTCTACTTCAAATCTTCATCTGCTTTCTCTCACCCTGTATCCAAACTGGCTGATAGATTACTGTACAATAATACCTATTAAAACTATGGTTTTGATAACTTTTCCACATCAAACTATACTTAAAAGGGACCGTCCACGTCAGCAACATTGCTAATCCTTTGTCTGTGCAGCATAAATGTGTGTTGGAAAGATTTACATACTTTACATAAGCCTAACACGCTGTTTAAATACTGCTCTGCAAACAAGATGGTGGATTTATCCTCCTCATCTGTCCCTGGTTGTTAGTGATACAACTGAGTATCGGACTCTGTGACAGCCAAGCTTCAAACAAAACACATGCTAATGCGTGACCTGGCTCTCCAGCCTCCCCTCCCGAGATAGAGAAGCCCAGTTCTCAAGTACCGCCAACCTGGTCCTTATTCCATCAATGGCTGTCCTCTCCCAACATTCAGACACGTAACCCTCTCTCCATCTGGTCTCTCCTGTGACCTCCGCCCTGGGTAAGACTGACCACCATCTCCTCTGGGCTGAAGGGCACTCAGACATCTACTGAGAAAGAGCGGTGGGGTGGGAAAAAAGAGGACGAGACGATGAGCAAAGGACCGAAAAGGCTGAAGAGAGGTGAGAAAATGTTGGGGGGGGGATGACAGAGAGCTTTGAAAAATCGGAGAAGAAGGTAGAGGAGATGAATATTGCATCAGGTCCCTGAGGTTAGGGCTGTAGTTCATGTTGTGTATTAATGTGTGAAGGGCTAGTATTCTCTGTCATGCTAATCTCGCCGCGTTTCTTTGTTGTGCTGGCTGGTGTCTGCGAGTGTCATTGCTGCTCTTCCTCTGCTTTCTTCTCTCCCTTTGGAGTGGACGATCAGAGGGAGTAATAGGGGGTAAATACTGCTGTTGTCTAAAAGGATCACATTTGAATAACTAATATCCAATTAGCATTAGCATACATTAATTATTCAGCCCCTTCAAAGGTGCTAGCAATTTCCAAATAAGCCCAAATTTCTTTTTTTATTTTTATTTATTTATTTAGTTTTTTGCACTTGCACAGAAGGGATGCTTCCAGGATACAGCGCACATGAAATAAAATAAAAGCAAAGAAAAAAGGAAGCTGTGGTCAGATCTGTGGACCTGGACGGGTTAACAGTCGTGCATCTGTCCTTGTTTAACATTTTTATGACATAATTAAAGGGGACGTTTTCTCAGCGGCAAGTTGTGTTCTCCTCATTACTTTATTAGTTTGAAATCTTGGACGAGGAGAGAAATTTTGCAAGACCGGAGAGAGCCAGAATTTCCTGGAGGTAGCGTATCACTCAAGTCTCATTTGGTGTGGATGGAGGGGAGGTGTGGTGGTGGTGGTGGAGGGGGGGTCTCCTCCTGCCTGTTTATCCACAGTAATCAGGAGTCTGCGGAGCAGGAGCAGAGGCTTGGCAGTGGAGGGGCCCTGTCACATTAGAGAGGAATGAATAGCAATGTGCCAAGGCTGGCGCACCAACACTTCAGACGCAGCATCCTTTCTGATTTGCTCGGAAAAAAAGAAAAAAGAAAAACTTTGGGAAGAGGGGATAGGACGGGAGGAGGCGGAGGTGCAGAAACTGTTAATCTGGAGCAAACTGGGCCAATGTTGCAGTTTACTTGTGTTGTTTTTAGTTTTTTTCCCTCTGTTTTCTTCTCTCTGCCCATGAACTTTTGCAGCAAATCAATGGAGAGGAACAAAAGAAGCCGCGGCGGGTTGAGAAAAAGGAGAATAGATGGAATGCGAACGACAAGCCACCATCTGCTCTGGAGGATGACCAAAATCTTGACACACTTCAGCAATCCCACAATCCCTTGCTCCAGTAGCGTTCCAGGCACCCCATTCATGCTCTCTCCTAGGCTCCCAGAGTCTGTGTGATTTCCCCCTTTTCTCTACTCCTCAATTAAGTCATTAATTCCTTTCTTTGCCCCCCTCTTAATGACCACGGTGGCACAAACAAGCCCCGGTTGCTTCCTTTTGAGGCCCTGTGATTGAGCATAATTGCTGCGAGGGCTTGAGTATGGGGGGGTGGTGGGTGGGAACAGGGGAGGAGGGAGACATTGTTTTTTGAGCAGGGAAGGAGCACGTTAGATGGGACTCTTCCTCTCTTGACCTGCACCTCAGTGGTGTCAATGACCCGGCGCTGACATCTTACATGGATACGCCAGCAACAGTTCCAGAAGATTCACCCAAAAAAAAAAAAAAAACACCAAAAAACAATTCCAGAATTTGATAGAACAGACAGGACTGTGCATAAATTTCCATGTTAAGCAGCAGATGTGTCGTCCACCTCCTGATTATTATGACAGATCAGGTCTTCGTGCAAGTTTCAAGACTGCCATGTGTGGAGTGCTGGAGGGGGAAAAGGTGCTTCTGTTGGTAAAAGAACGAAGCCCAGTTTCAAAAATAAAAAGGCCTTTTTAAAACAATATTTGAAGACCTTTAACTATTTATTTATAAGATAAGTGAGGTATTTGCCTGGTATATGCATTTCAGCACTATCTTTCCGCATTGTTCCAGGCAAGAAAAGCTCTTCCTCACTGTGTGACTCTTTTGGACTCCAACTCAGTTTACTTCAGGGAAGTTCCAGGGTTGGTTGTTGTTGCTGTTGGCTCACAGCCTTCTGCTAACACCTAACTGCTTCGAGCCACCAAGGATGCCCTCCAAGGGAGAGGGAGTCCAGCTACCAGCCCAAAATCAGCCGTTTTGTTTGGCTGATTATGCATTATGTGACCATCTGCAAAAAAAAAAAAGAACAAGTGTGTGTGTGTGTGTGTGTGTGTGTGTGTGTGCGTGCGTGCATGTGTGTGGTATGGGTGGGGTTGGGGTTGGGTTGATGAGGGATGTGCAGGGAATTAGATGGCATTTAATAACACATTTTGGGGATAAATGCATTTTAGAAATACTCACAGATCACTCCATTTATAGATGTGGAGGAGTACAAACGGAGAAAAGAGAAACAGAGGGAGAGGAGAACAGATCTAGTAAATCTCCAGATTAGAGATTAGCCATAGTAGCAGATTTAAAGGGGTGTCTGGTCCTGGGCCAGCCTGCTCAGGCATCTATCTGGCTTCTGCTGGCCAGGCCTGCCCTGGCCCTTCTAAGTAGAACACTCAACTCTTACAGCGGGGACGCCATGTTACCGCCGTTATGGCTTCTCTTTCTCGCTCTCTTCCTTGAGCCCTACACCCTTAAAATAAACCTCCAAATCCTGCGCGCTAATGTCCAGATCACAGGCGGTTTAAGCACGGCCTCCCCTGGTTCACTTTCGTTGGGAGGGGTGGAGGGGAGCTGGGCCAGCCATATTTACTCCTTTTTAATGTGAGGGCGGGTGAGTGTTTGCATGAGGGAAATTAGTGACGTCTCTCTCAGCCGAATGATTATCTTTGGTGTTTTTAGGGCCGTAAGCAGTTCTTATTGGGAACTAATTCCTGTTTTTACACGAGTGTAAGTAATCTGCTGAAACCATCACATTCACCCAAACACTCTCACATATGTGTACACCAAAAAGCAGTAGGTCAAATAACTATTAGACACACCCGCGGTGTAAATCCCATTCCGGCTAAGCTTTAGGGGTCGGGTAAAAGGGGGCTGCACCAGAGGTAAGAGGTTAATATGATCTGCAGGAACTTATAACCCATTTATGTCCCTTTAATCGGTTTTAAAACATGTTTAAACAGACACTTTGGGTGTGTGTTTACTTCACAAATCTCTTGAGCATACAAGCTCATTGTCAACAGCTGGACAATGTCAACTGCAAGTGCACTGATCCAGAGTCCTAATTCAAATAATGACGCCGTGTTTTAAATTTATCTTTTTTTTTGGGGGGGGGATAAATAGGAACGGCTGCAGAGGCATCTAATTAAGACAGTAACTTTCAGTCATGCACAGCTATTCGCTGGGAAATACGGCACATTGTGCAGTTTTGACACGGTCTTAAACAAAGACTGAGCTGCGATATTCTTGCCCTGTATTATTCTTCCGTAAGCCGCTTACAACCCAGTTGTGGTCTGATACAGAGATGAAATCTTGGGGAGGCGTGTCTCTGGACCCAGGAAGCGGTGCCCGCTGATTGAAGAATACAGCTCTTGGACGGAGGATGTGCTCTGGGGGTATTGCACACACCCCGAAAGACGGAGGGATACAATGAGAAATCACAGAGCTTTCACATTTCCCTCCATCTGCTTGCCGTGGAGCGTGCACGGTGTGTGCCACTTGGCTTAATTCTGTCCCATCAGCCGCCGCAAAAGCCCCCAGTTCCAATCGCAGAGATGGGCCAAGACCATGAGACGGGTAGCCAAGGAACAGACAGAATCAACAGCCCATTCTCCCAAGATCTCTCTCTCACACACACACACACACACACACAAACACAATTGTACTTCTATCTGTATGAGGACTTTCATAGTTATAATGTTTTACCCAGCTCCTTACCCAAGCTCTAACCATCCCAACTAATCCCCTAACCCCAAACCCTAAACCTGACTTAAACCCAATTCTAGTCCCAACGTTAAAACAAGTCTTCACACTAAAACAGGCCTTTGAAATAGTGAGCACCAGATAAAATGTCCTCACTTCCAAGGTACTCAGTATGTAGCAAATACAACACACACTCTCACACACACACACACACACACACACACACACACTCCCAACACACACAGGTCTGTGATAATGACATAATTGTCCCACAGCACACAGCCATGCAAATATGGAAGATGGCTTCTGTTGCCATCCGTAGGTCTCTGCCATCTATTTCCATTATTCTAATGTGGTGTTACTGATGACCCGCTCTCACACAATTAACAGTCACGGAGTGAGAGACAGATTAAAGGAGAGAGAGAGAGAAGGAGAGAGGGAGAGAGAGAATTTGTGGTATATGAGAAGAGCATTTTTCTCTTCATCTTTCCGCCCTGATCTCCTGGCCTGTTTTTTTTTTTCTTTGTTTGGTTTGTTTTGTCTTTTTTTTTAATGGTGCACCATTTCTTAACCTCCATGCCTTGACATATTTCAACCCAAAAAACAAACAAAAAAGAAATGTGAATATGCCTAACTTTCTGTTTATTCTCTCTTCCACATTTGTTTCTGTGCCCTCACATTTACTCTGTGTGTGCACGTGTGTGTGTGGCAGAGAAAGAGACAAGCAGACAGAGGGACAGTTGGGTGAAGCTGATTGCCATGAAATTATGTTTAGTTGTCTTTGTTGTTGTCAAATTTACACTTTAACAGCACTAAACTCAGAGGGAAATTCCCATCTTTCATTGGCAGCAACCCTCCCAGTCTATATTTGGGTGTTCTGTTTCCTGCTGATGAAAATTCCCCAGAATGGTGTAAAGAAAATAGTAAAAACTCATCAATGACATCTTCCCTGCTTCCTCCTGTTCCTCCCCCACCCTTGACATGACCGGGACCTGCCAGCACTGGTGGGACCTCATCAGGGACCTAAGACTTAAGAAAACAGTGCTAAATAAAACCAGGGGTGACCTTTGACCTCTGGCTAGCACTTCCTGGACTCATCACGTAGGGTAAGAGAGTGGCACCTGCTAACATGCCCCCCCGCCCGACGTCACATTAGTGCGTGTGTATTTCTACATACTAGGTGTGTTAGCACTAAAATAAGTAACGACCTATTAAATCGTCCAAACAGGTGCTTTTCTCTCTCTCAAGTACACGATTTGATGACAGCCGGATCACGGCGGCGTCTGAATTTAAAAAATTAGTATTGACGCGACAAATCAGGGGCCATTAAATCCATCAACAGAGTCTTCAGGCCGTTTTGGCGGCATCAGAGATGTTGGACAACACGCATTTATCTCGCTAGCGGGAGCCATTGTGGAGAAAAGGTGCGAGGTCTTTTTTTTCCCCTGCGAAACCTCTTAGCGTCCTATAATCAGGAGTGATAATGTGTCTCATTCTATGCTAATGTGTGTGTTTTACAGCAATCAGGCGACAGGTGATGATAGCGCACGCTGAGAGATGCTCTGACGCGTGCGTATGCGGCAGAAGTGTGTGTGTGTGCGAATGTGCAAGTGTGGACGCAAGGCACCATTAGTGACTTCCCAGGTCCTCTTCAGGAATACAATGGGCGGCGAAATTGCTTTAATGGAAAAAGGCTAATGTGAGACGCGCACACACACACGCGTGCACACGTACAGGCACATGAACACACCGCCTTAGCAAATCACTCAAGCCAGAGAGAGGTAGAAAAAGGGAGGATATTATCACTTACACTTGAAAAAAATAGAGATGGAGGAGAGACAATAGACGTGGAGGAGAGAGTCGGTGCTGCTCTTCTTCCACTTACTTCCTGCTTCCACCCACTAGAGTCAGTAGTTTTCCAAAACAGAGGTGCGTATTCTCAAGTAAGCGTATATCTGAACCTGTCTGCCACCCTCCAACATGCAGCTGTGATTTGTGAAGAGGGAAGAGATGTGGAGAGAGAGAGAGAGACAGAGAGAGAGAGAGAGAGAGAGAGAGCACTTTTCACCGTGTGTCTGCAATTATTTCATGTGTTTGTTTTGTCACCAGGCCCCACAGAAATAGTCTTACACCAGAATTCAAGAGAAAAGGAAAGCATATTCCTATTTCAAGGTGCCAGATAAAGATACACCTTTTTGTTCTACCTCAGCATTGATATATTGTGATCTTTATCTAGCTCAGATGTTCATACTGTATAAGGGTTCATAATAGTCAAAATGTTTGCAGACAATGATAATCCCATTATATCAGTAGGTGGGATCACAGATATCACACTAGTCTGAGGTCATTTCAAAACAATGTTTGTAAGCAACCAACAGTAAAATAAATTTATTTAATTTACAGTCTATGACAGTTTACTCTGCAACTTACTAACAGAGGACAGACGAGGTGTTTTATAGGCATATCTCTCCTGCAAGCAACGCTACTTCCTGTCAGCCCCCAGGTCACATCTAAAGCACACAAGGGAAAAGTAAGTCCCTGAAGACTGAAGTCTGGATGAACCAAACAATAAAACAGTTATCCTCTAGGGGAAAGCTTTATTTAAATTACTGAGGGAAACGTTTCTTGGTTTTGATGGTAAAGAATTAAATGGCAATATAACACCCCCCCAACACACACACACACACACACACACACACAGACAGACAATTTTCTTATTTTATAGTCGTACAATTTAGTGAAAAAATAAACTTTCCTTCACCTGGAACTCAACTGAAGACCGCTAATGTACATTAGCATAATTGGCACACAGCCTTTTCTTTGAGAGACAGGTCCACACACACACACACACACACACACACACACACACACACACACTCTTGGGTAAGAAGAGGCACGTCCCTCCTTTGCTTCTAAATGGTCTCATCTGTGCCCTGCTCAAGGCTGGCATGGCCTGCAGCATCTGTTTGACTGCAGGCCATGCCATAAGGTGCCAGGGCTCCAAGGAACCTCAGAGCTCCCTCAAGAACACTGCTCTACGCCCCCATAACCCCACCCTTCACCTTCATTCACATCTCGTCCTCAGATGTCACCCCCACCTACCTTAGAAGCCATTATCAAATCTAAATAACTCACTGCTCCAGCCCCCCTCCTCTCTCGACTTTTTTTGACTGATTCTTCTCCTCTCCCGTCTTCTTTCCTCCACTTCCATCATTCACTCACTGCTGTTTAATATGTGACATGTCAATCACCTCTCTAATCTCTTTTTTTTTTTTTAAACACCAAACTCCCCCGTCTCCCTTCTTAACCCTACTCCTTTGCCCATTGCCCTCAGGGCGAGTGAGGGTTCGACAGGCTGGGGCTGGGACTGTGACTGTGTGTGTGTGTGTGTGTGTGTGTGTGTGTGGTAACAGAATAAGTCTCATTGCCAGAAAGACTTGCACCTTGGAGGAAACAGAAGATTAGCGGGTAGAATCTTGCTCCCAGCGCGGTGTTCAAGCCTCATTCCCGAGAACGTCTCCTTAACAAGCATCACATTCCCCTCCAGGTCACCCGGGGCAACCCCACATTCCCAGACAGCAAGAGAGAAGAAAGTGATCTGATGGCACGCTCTCCCTCCGCTGTTTCTCCACGTCTCCTGCCCCTTAGCTTCTGCCGTGTGAGGGTTTTTTTGTTTGTTTATTTTAGATGATAAAATGGAGACTAGAGATGCTGTCATGAGGACGGGGAGGGTGGTCGTATGACAAAGTGGGGAGGGGGGGGGGAGTCTTAACTGGCTAACAAACAGCAGCAAGCCACAGAAGGTGTGTGTAGCCAAGCATGAGGAAACAGTTGAGACAGCTCAGGCCCACTTGGATGAGCGTGGAGCTAATGCTGTGTTAGTGAGCCGCTGACGGCATGCCTCGGCCTCAGCCTCGGCGCACCGCCCTTCCACACAGATCACGGGGCCCCACAGTGCAACAAAAGGAGACACCTCAGGTCTGCGGGGGAGGATTTACTGGTGACACATCTTTTGGGCACCAGTTGGGACTCCTTTACCATCTGAGCCGCTCATATCATGACTCACACACGGGCATGCGGGTTATATAAAGAGATCCAATGTGGCGGTGAAGGTGAGGCAGACCAACGCTCGGAGCCAGAATATAACCAGCACTTTGAAACGAGGTATATGGGGGGGTGGGGGGGGGTTCTGCAGCAAGACACCTTGGATAATTGAATCTGATGGGGAGTTGAGACATGGCTCAGGGTTAGCAGGCATTTAGACTCAACTTTGTCTGCCCTAGAGAGGATTCTGCTGAACTCCTGCATGGAAAGGTTTACCATTTAGGAAATCTGAACATAAATATAGTCAAAGGACAAGATGTTGTGGGGTCTGGAGAGGAATATAAAATAAAGTAGTGCAGTACAAGTACCTCAGCTACAAGCACCATCATATTACATCACTGCAGAAGCCATGAAATCAGTTGTAGCTTCAGATGGAAACAACACAGAGATGCTAAAGCTGCACAAAACATTTCTGAGACTTCAGAAATGACCCCCAACCCCCTACGAGTACACACATTATTTCTCCAGTTCGACAGCATAAGTGAGCTTTTATCAGGACTCACTGATGCTACAGATAAAGATACGGCTGTTCTCCAGGGGTCAGAGTTCACAGGGTGAACGCGTTAATCACATCATAGTTGGGATGTTCCCTGTGAAGTCTCAGCGACCCTGTTTGTGCTGGAACTGGAAAGCAGAGCATCACGTAGGATGGCGCTAATGAAGGTGCACCGTGGGTCAATCGCCTGTTTGCCAAATCAACGGACCCCCCCCAGGCCAGTTTACGCTTAATGTTGCAGGCGCTGAAACACGCCTACAGACAGGTCACAGTCACAGCAAATGAAGATTTACAGGATCTATACAGCCTTTTACATTAGTTTTGACTTTAATGCAACATGTTACATGTAAAAATCAGTTTTTGAACGCTCGTCTGCTCCACTGTCCCGTTGGGTCTACGGATGATTGTGGGTAGATTATGTTAATGTATCCACTGTACTGGGAAGTGAGGACATTTTGGCTGGTCCTCACAATGTCAAAATCCACTTGGAGCGTTAAGACCTGGTTTTAAGGGTGGGGTTAGAAGTGGGTTTAGGTTAGGGTTAGGGTCAGGGGTTAGTTGGGATGTTGAGGATTAGGGGCTGGGTACTACATTATGCCTTTGAAAGTCCTCACAAAGATAGTACAAGTATGTACAATGTGTGTGTGTGTGTCTATGGGGGAATTATGAAGAGGCATTGTGTCTTCTCATAATGACAGCATGGCTCTGACAGAAGCTGGAGAAGATGCCTGAGGTCTCAGAGCGGAACTCTTCAGCTCGGTGCAAGTGTGTGTGTGTGTGTGTGTGTGTGTGTGTGTGTGTGTCCGTCCCTGGGCTACAGGAGTCCTCCTGTGCTTTGTAAACGAAAGTCAAAGCGTCAAAGACAAAAACAAAGCCTGACCAACAGCAATATGAAGCAGAGGGCAGGCCATTTGGCTGCTGCCCGCCCACCCGCCCGCTCGCTCGTGCCTGTGTGTGAGAGCGGCGGGCGCCAGGGCCGAGCATTTAAAGAGTGGGAGGGAGAGCTGGGAGAAAGCTGCAGAGAAAGAGAGAGAGGTCCAGGAAGTTGCAGGAGGAGTTCAAGGGTCAGTTCAGCCTGCAGGAGCGGGTGATGTTTTCAGGCTTTAGAACGAGGGGCCTGTGTTGCATCATGGGAGTCCTTGGCGTGTCCTCCTGATCTTGCCTGTGACTAGACGGATGCTTCCCCGTGGCTTTGCGCACACACGCCGAAAAAAAACACACACACACACACAGAAAAAACACGCAGTGAAGGAAGCATTCAGATGCTTTTCTATTGTTTTTTTAGTCTTTTTAAGAGTTTACCCCTCTATAACAATACAAAAGAAATATATGAAACTCCAGACAAGTACTCAAGTTTGCAATTTCTGCAAATTCCCTATTGTGGGATAAATAAACTATTATTATTAAATAAAGTTTATTAAATAAACTACTATTCTATTCTAGGTTTTCTGTTATACAATAATGGCTCATAATTTCAGGTGTGTAAGCGCTTAATTAGTATTTTATTGGTCAGGGATGGTCAAAATAGAGCTACTGTCCCATTGGCTATTTCATATTCTTAATTCCTACTAAAATGGTTAGAAACCATCTTAAAACCTCTTTTTAAGCAAAGTTGTGTGCTTCAGAGGTGCCTTGATTCCACATTTATCAGCTAAATTATTGTCTGACAGCCTCTGAAGCTCTTCCTCTCCACCACCTCCAGACGTGCTTGGAGGGGGTTCCACGTCTGTGGCCAACACAGTACAGTCACATCTCACATCTGAATGAGATTGACAGGTTTGCTCTGTGAGCCGCGGCGAACCTCTCGCCCTGAGTGTGTGTGTGTAATGAGAGGCTGGTCTGATGACGAGCACTAATCAGCCCAGACTCTTGACCCTGTGGCGGTGAGGGAATACTCCCTGACACGGGCAACAACTCCCCCTCTGTGCACGTGCGCTTGTGATACCAGGTAATAAAGACGGTTAGAATAACTGTCCAGTGAAATATAAAAATGTTTCCTTTTCTGCCAGTTTGTGATTGAAACATTAATACAAAGTATTTTTCTATATTCTACATGTCAGACAGATAAATAAGACCTATTTTGTTTATTTATTTTGTTAATTACACCAACAGGACAGTGTCTACTGTGGATTTCAGGCATGTGTGTTTGCCTGTTGGTTTGCATCACTGTCAGTGTGACACACAGCACGCGTGACAGCGGCTTTCTAAGAGTATCATCGGCAGCCGTGGCCGTAGCCTCAGAAAAAAACACGTTGGGCGGACTATTGCGCAGAAGGAAGGCATAAAAGGAGGGTGAGCGACACGCATCTTTATTTTTACCCAGAATGCACCGACTGACAGGGGCGAGCATTCAAATAAAAGTGTCCAAAGGTGTTTCTGTCATCTGCTAGTGGAGTTCAGCATCGACAGAGCTGTGGTTTCAACACGCCATCCTCATTAATCACATTTAAAAATGCATTTTTCACATCATTAAAGATCTGAAATGTTTTCATACAAACTCACATGAAGGCAAATGTAAAAGAAGCAAAAAACACAGATCAGGCAATAAGACTGGATGTCAGACTTGGCGTCATTCAGAGCACTAAATGAACCGGTGATGTTTCTGTACAGTGAAGATAAATAATTGGTGCAGAAAAGCAGAGTTTTCTCTGAGGTTTCAGATGGCTGCACACTCTAAACTGGCTTAAATCAACTCCAAAATAATCTAATCTTCAGATAGAATATATGACCTTTTTTAATCTTGCATAGCATCCACTGTGGGTTTGTCTCTGAGCTTGTTGGCAACTTAAAAAAGCATCAGAAAATTTGCTTGTGGCTAATCTCTCCGGGCACTGTGAGGAATGACCCCAGGTGGCAACGAGAACAACAAACGTGCACACGAGTGGGCGAAACATGCAGCGTTGGATGAATGGCATGTTTATAAAAATGACACCTTCCGGTCTCGCTTGCTCCGGTTTGGCTAAAACCGTGTGTCGGCTCTCACGCTGGCTTTTACTGTAGAAGTTATTGCACGGCAAACAGTTTTTAAGTGTTTCCTGCACAAATCTCCTTGTCCACTAAACCTTATGTGAGATACAGAAACAATTTACAGGGAAGATAATACTTCTTGGCAATGTCCATCCAAAAAAAAAATAAAAATAAAGTCAACAAGTGACATAAAGTCGAGGGTTGTGCACACCTCAGAGTGTTACTGTCCCACAATGCTCAGCGTCTATTTTGGCCAGTCCATATTGACAAAGAATGGGTGGGATTTGATCTCATCCACACCTGCCACGCCTGCTCCCAGTCGTTCCACTGGATTGTACTGGAGCAACTGCGCAGGACAAAAAAATCATATATTATTTCGTCAAACAAAAATTAGGCAAACTCAGCAGCTTAATTATACGGTTTCAGCCTACTTTGTGGAACTTTAAGATTTTATGTTAATTCCGGCATCAAATAAAGAGGTGCTGGAAGATCATCATTTAAATGTTACACACAAGCAGAGACAAGCCCAAAGTCTCACCTGCTCCAGCAGAGATCTGGCCTCCTCTGAAACAAACTCGGGGATGTTGAGAGTGGTGTGGCGGCTGATTCCCGCTGGATGGCACCGCAGCAGCGACTACGCAAGGACGGAGGGGTGGAAAGAACAGATAGCTATTAAAGAAAACAAAGAAAACCCGATGGGGCGAGGTCTAAAGAGTCAGATACGCTGACGCCCGCCAAGCAGAGGGGTCAGCGCCGGAGCAGCGGGAGCGGACAAATAGGAGGAGGCTGAAGAGGCGGAGCACCTGAAACAACACTGATCACACCAACTACAACAAGATTACGATTCAACTACTGTTGCTCTTTCTTGGAACTGCTGAGTGACAAAAAAATGGCACATATTTACATTAAACATCTGTCACAGCGGCAACTTCGCCTGAAAGAGTCGATTACAAGTAATCCTTGCATTCACGGCAAAAAAAAACAGAAAAATAATGTCATGAGGGAAAAGAAGTGCAAGTGCTTTTCTAACCACACAACGTAGCGCTGTTGTTAAAATAATTGACAATAATGGCTGTAATGACCGTGCAGCAGAAGCACATCTACGGCTGACAAAAGCTAGAAACGTGTGTGGTGAGAGGAAGCGGACCCTCTCTGCTGTTTCCATTAGTTCAGTTTTTCCTCCCTCTCGCTCTCTTTCTGTCGTGCTGTGGGAGTTCTGGCTGGGCTCTTAGCTGCAGCCAAGACTGCTCCAGGCAAGATCTTATCCTGCAAGGATCAAGAGACACTATGTGCGCCTGAGTGTGTGTATCCTTGCCAGGCCCGTACACAGACATAATCATCAAAAGAGACATCTGTGCGGCTGACTTTTTTTCCCAGGTAAGTGGGCGTGTATTGTTTGACATAATAGCGCTAACCTAACACCCTAAATCATGTTTGGGCAATTGGCGGGAACAACTGATACAGCTGATATGAAAACATGCCTGCTGGCAAGCAGTTAGAACTTTTTCAAATTTAATAGACAATAAAAATAATAAGGGGACTCTCTGCACCTGTGCTGGCTGTTGCGGTGATGCTACTGTGTGTTTTTGTCCTTCAAGTATGTAAAGTCATAATTAGCCTGTGTGCTGTTGTATTCAGAACACAAAAGGCTTCCTCCTGAAAGAGCAACCCTCAGACGGGTCCTGATGGTTCGGCACCTTGAGAGCTGGCCCGGTCTTCACCTTCCTCGCCGACCTCAGATCGGCACGTTAGAGCCCAGCGCTGCTCCAGGAGCCAACGAAAGACGCCCAGTGAGAGATGACCCACTGACCCGGCAGATGGAGCTTGGAAAGTCACACCGACGTCCCTGGTACTCCCCGGGAACCAGGGTAAGAGGCCAAAGCCAAGACGCGCTTCACACGGGAACATAGCGCCGACCAACAAACGCCACATACACACACACACAAACACTCAACCTGGCGCTACCACAGAGAGCGTGATGGAGCTGGGAGCCAAGACACCTACACATCACTGGTAACACCTTAGCAACAAAGGTTTTGACTCACCGTGCCAGTTAGGAGTTCAAACAGGATGGCACCCAAACTCCACCAATCACAGGCAGCAGTCTCCTCGCTGATACCACCCACTTCTGAAACAAGAGCCAAACACTGAATTTATCCAGAACTTCAGTAGTTCCTGGTGAGAGGTGCAGAGTCCCGGAAGTTAATAATCAAATGTAATTATTTATTTAGAGGTCCAACACTTGAATTTATACAAGTGGCTGTACAATGAGACATTAAAAGCCTTTAAATTCACAACATTCATTATTTTGTTTTTTTCACTGAACTGACAAAATCAGTCCAAAACGTGCACACGGTCCAGACACAGTCCCACACAGGCGTGCACACAAACAAGTGTGTCTCATAAAAGGCTGATTTGCATAATAAAAAAGCAGTTAAATTGAGAAAACCGTCTGCTGCAACTTCACACCATCTGCATGACCTGACCTCAAACACACACGTGCACGCACACGCACACACATTAAGACATGTAAAGCAGGAACAAATGAGAATAAACACTACAACAGTCTGGTTCGGGTTTCTTTTTCACCTACACCTCTTATAAAAACCTGCCATTTAGACACCTCTGTCTTAGTCATGATCAACTTCTAACACAAAAGTACACATTGCACAGCACAACACTGTTGATTGGAGGATTATAAATAAAGATTCTCCTTTTCCAATTCATGCTCTGCGCAACTCGCAGAGGGCAATATTGGGACTCCACAGATTAAGTGAGACAAACCAACAGTCAAAGTTTATATACCCTGTGCGTGGGTTTGTGTGTGTGTGTGTGTGTGTGAGAGAGCTCTGCTGGGTACCAGATGGCCTCTTGTGCTGCTCAGCTTCCCTCTGCACTGCTCTCGCTGGAGAGGGCCGGGGCCCGGGGTCACTGCTGTGTGTGCCCAGGGACCAGGCTCCTCAGCTGGCTAAACACAAGAGACAAAGACCCTTCATGTCCCAGAGGCCTGTGTGGCTCTCTTGCAGTTAAGGTTAGAGAGGGCTATGATACGCGCTGCGTGTCTGGTGTGTAGACATAGAGCATAGACACTCGAGTGTAAATACACACACACACACACACACACACACACACACACACACACACACAGTCAACTGAGCAACCAGTCTTCAGGCCTCCCCAGGACCACTGTTTTGACAGCCAAGGAGAGAAGATTGTCATTGAACGGACTAGTGATACCTGCGCATTTAAAAGCTGGAGGGGAGGTGTGCACACACACACACGTCTCAGAGCAAGGTCGATGTCATCACAATGGATTAATGTCTGAGGAGCTTCGGGGAGAGTACAGTGGAGCTGGCTACACTTACCGCTCTGTCAGAGCGAGGCAGCGAGAGCAGGAGACAGAAAGAGGATGGGAAAGGAGAATTAACTGCAACCACAGGCCATGGGTCATTCAACCACCCCCACCCCCCTCCCAAACCACTGTACTGACGCATACAATCCGAGCACACTTCTTGAACGGTACGTTTAAAAAAAATAATCACGAGGACTCAAAGAAAACAAACAGATACTGAGAAGTTCAGATAAAACAATACATTGTGTTCACCTCGTGGCCTCTTCTTCCCTTTCCCCTCAGCCGAACAGTTCCCCCCCACACATCATATCTTATTCATACTCCATCCCCTCTCTCCTGGGGACCACAAGGAACTTTTGCTCTTCTCCTCTTTCACCAACTTCCCTAAAAGCCTAACCGACAGTCATTGTTGGAGGAGGAAGTAAGCTGCACTCAGGTAGGAAGTAAGGAGACGTCTGTGTGTGTCTTGTCTCACACACACACACATTTCCAACATGTGAGGTGGCAGCTCTGAAAAAAAATGGGAACTAAAGTTTATCGCTCACAGATCTTCATTAGCAGATTAAAAAAAAAAGTTCTCATAAGGAACAACGACTGTGGTGACAATTTACACAGAGGGGGAAGAATACGGTGAATTTCCTATTTCTTACACACTGGGGACAATCATCATGGCCAGGCTTCCCTCTCCACATTAAAATAAGCAAAAGCTCAGCGGCTCAGAGCTTTTTTTATTTCTTACAAGCGAACAAAATATCAGACATCTGATGTTGATGGATCATGATGAAACAGTGAGAAAGTAAATAAGCAGAAGGGCAGAATAAATAGAATAATACTATTCTGATGCAGTATTTTCCAAGTCCACTCCCGTGTTATTTGGGTGTGAATGCGTGTGCTTTAAAAACATGTTTCTCTCCTTCACACACACACACACACACACACACACACACACACACACA
The DNA here is from genome assembly GCA_015343265.1 of Pao palembangensis. Taxonomy (NCBI): domain Eukaryota; kingdom Metazoa; phylum Chordata; class Actinopteri; order Tetraodontiformes; family Tetraodontidae; genus Pao; species Pao palembangensis. The sequence goes on from CM027097.1 coordinate 5,024,191, forward strand.
CACACACGGGACAGACCCCCTGCTAGCTTTCTGGCAAACATTCATAAATCTGTCATCAGGAATGAAGCCATCACTAGCGTTGACCCTGTCTGGATAAACTGCAATACATAACAAGGACAGTCACACACTGCCTAACCTCCATTGTGTGTGTGTGTGTATACCTTCTCAAAGACAGGCAGATAGGTGGGGGGTTAGTGCAGAGTAAGTAAACGAATGCTGAAAGTGTGAACCACTTTTAAAATACGTGTAAAGAAATTAATTATTAATAAATTAAGAAATGGCAGGGAAGAAAATCTGAAAAAGTTCTCAGATGGCTGAGATGATTAATCAACATGAGCTGGAAGAACTACAGCTTAAACATGGCATAATACACCACCTATTGGACACGTAACGGTATGACACTGAAAAGATCCACATCAAGCCAATATTAATTCTAGAGTTATTTCACACCAGTGCCTAATCATTTCTAATTATTGACAGATTTATTTCATTATTTTTTTTATTTCACCTGCAGCTAGTTAAATAAATTCCTTGGAGGGAATGATTTCTTAAACAGGCTAAATTGTTAAATAACAGATAAATCCAACATTGTAGCACGGCCATGTGCTCAGCCTGGATGTCTACGAGCCTGTTTCCATCAGTCAGCTTTGAAACAAGCTGTTGCTAAGTTAATAAAACTGCACACTTTGGATATTAGATGGCAGTTGTTGCTTTCAGATTTATTACAACAGTGGCGTACTGTATAGGCTGGTCACAAGGATTTGATTTAAATCTGAAGTGACCTTCTGGACCACAGCGAGGATGAACAGAAGTGATAACATGAGTGCGTGGGAGAATAAATGGGCGTAAGGCTCAGTGTGCGAGCCCCAGTAACATTTTAAAGAATATCCATTATAAAACATCATGCGAAAGCGATTAGTCTGCGGACCATGAAGCAGAACCAAAGTGAAAACCCGATACAAACGTTACATGTTTAAAGGGAGGAAATAGACACATAGACACACCAGTACAGACACAGTTGCTAACTGGGGACACAGTCGTGTCGTACAGTAGCAGTTTGTTTAGGCAGCTTGTAAACAGCGTGCCAGAACTGCCACAAGCCTGCTGGGTAAACACAGACATGCTGACACTCAATGTTGCACAACACCGCCCTCTACAGGACGATGTCGGGAGTTCAACTATTTTCAGCTTGTCAAAAAAACACTGGTGTGAACACAGACACATGAAATTTTTCCATTTATCCATAAGATGTTAAAACTCTGCATGTTAATTTATATGTGAACTTACATTGTGGTGATTCCATAACTGTACTATTCTGTTATATGTGGCTCGTTTACAATAGGATGCAAAATTAATTTGCACGTGGATATTTGTCTACCTCGGAGACTAACAACCAGTATCATCAGTTTGTACAGTATAAAAGAGGTTTTTGCACACTAGGGTGATTCATGCTTGGCTCTGAATGAAGGTTTTGTGACCATGGGAAAGTGGCCTACTTATAGCCCTGCATGCCTGCATATAATTAACCCCTCATAAACCTCTTAACTCTCACAAACATATGCATAAATACAGAAGGAATTACACATCGGAGGAGTTGCTGCTGGTGTATGTTACAAGACAATGACTCACCTGGTGCACAGTACATGTTGGAAATGGCCTCTCTGTCACAGGATTCCGCCACATCAACCCAGCTGCAGAAGTATGTAAGCTGAACATGACCTAAGGAGAAAGGACAGGTGTCACTCATGCTGTAGGCTGTTCACTTTTCTCAGATTTCCTTCCTCCGCTCCTTTCTGCTGTGTTACATCCCTCTGTGAGCTTTTCAAGCAAACAGCCCCAGTGATTACTCCTGTTTAGCAGCTACCCGTTAACGCCATCATTAGAACTAATGGTGTCATTAGGTAGCAGTGGCCATTAGCCTGGGCTAGTCAGACTGATGCACAACACTACACCACTGATGGGCCCTTCAGAACAATAATTAGCAGCCGGCAGATGAAAACAACCACTCAGCTAATTAGATGCTTGTTGATAACGAGGTAAAGAGATGACTGCTGGATGACAAAGGAAGTTTTAGGAGATTCTGTGACTGATGTGCCAATAGCAGTTGTCTCACCTTGGTGGTCAAGCAGAATGTTGTTGGGGTTCAGGTCTCGACAGATGATGCCCTCCTGGTGCAGAGAGTGCAGGGCTGTCGCCATCTCTGCAGCCCAGCATTTCACTAGCTCCTCTGGGATACGAGCTTGGGATGCAGCTAACGACAACTCATCCAGGTGTGCAAACAGCCTTGACACCTCTTTATCAAATTCAGAGCCTCCTGGACCACAAATAACTCTTGATGATTCATCAGCAACACCTGACCAACTCTTCTGTGCTGCGTGGGCCTCAGTCTCAGTTGTGGAGCGGCTGAAGCTTGCGCTGTGACTATGAGGGTGTGATCCCAGGCCCGTGTTGACATTTGTACCGTCCTCATGTTGCTCAGTAAATGAGTCAGTATCTGGAAGATCAATATCTTGGCATGTTGCATCATAAGTCATAGTTCCATAGGTTTTTTCATGCCTGAGTGCCACAGAGCAGTCGTCCAACATCGAGCTGATAGGAGAAGACGACGCTGCACTGGTGTCACAAGTTGCAGACGCTGTATGCAATGATGGCAGCTCCTGCTCCTCTTCAGGCTGGATAAGAAGTTGTAGAACGTCAGGCTGGGTAAACTTCTGGGGAGAAGCTTTAGCCTCAAGGCCTAGAATCACTTCAGAAGTGTCCAACTCCTCCTGTGAAGAATGCACGGCTCCGCTCGGCACGGGCAGGTTGACCAACAGATCCGGAGGATGACCCTCATCCTCAGCTGCTGCCTCTTTGAACGAGATGACCGGCACTGAGTCGTTGGACCCCTTGTCGCTACAGTCCAGACCCCAAAGCCCCCCGCTGTGGACCCCAACCTCCTGAGCCAGCTCTGGAGGGCCCTCAGTGACATCTGAGCCTAGGCCAGACGTTGAAAAGATGGGGACAGACTTCTGAGAGATGTGCTGCTCGCCGAAATCGAGAAAGGTTACCTCACCTGTGCTGTCTTTGCTATCGATACGGAAAAACTCCATGGGTGTGTGCTTGGACTGATCCAGTGTCAGAGGCACGGCTGGGGAGGGCAGAGGACTGAACACTTCACTGTGATCTTGTCCATCATCACGATACTCACTGCCGCATTTAGACGATTCTGGAAAAAAGCCGAGTTCCTGAGAGCTGGTAGGGGAAGAGATGCTGTCGTTGCTGAGTAGCGAACGACTGCGGGAAGAAGTAGTTGCTGTCCCGATGGGGACTTCTAGAGACAGCATTTCCTGTTCACTTCTCTCATCTTGCTCTTCTAAAACATCTGCATTCACTTTCTCCTGTTCATACTCGTTGCAAAGTGCCAAATAACTGTTTGTGCACTCTTCCTCTGACATCGCTCCAGAGTCTGACTCTTCGTTCAGCTTGGGAAGGAGCGCAGTTTTCTGAAGAGAAGTGACGGCGCTCTCCTCTTGCTTTTGCAGCTCTGAGGCTGAATCAGGACAGGCGACAGGTGCAGACCCAGAAGAGACGGAGTCTGCACCCAGCTGTGCTAAGGCGTGTTGTGGAGAACGAACAGCTGCCGTGTGGCTCTTCTGGATAAAAGGAATGTCAAAACTCTCCTCCTTGCTGGAATTGCGGAGGTATTTTCCAATGTGAGACCACAGTTTCCCACCTACAGGTTTAAGGAAATGGAAAATTAAAGAAAAACATTGTGAAGAAATACAGAAACTTAAAAGGAACATTAGAGTCTATAGGGTTTAGGCAATACACATTTGTTATAGTGCATTAGTAATTGGTTTAAACACATAATAACAGGTCAATACCACAAAGGTCACCTAAAACCTTTTATTAGTGGGAGTTCTTTTCTAGTTCCCCAATTTAAGTAGCTCATCACGCAGCTTTTTATTGTCTTCTCAAAGGCGGATAACTCACTTTTTTGCCCATGAAAACTTATCCAAAGACGAAATTTTGTTTTATGCCAATTTATCTAAATGAGGTTTATGTGTTTTTTATACTCGCTGTGCCATTTTAGCATTATGGCTTCCCGCTGTCTTAGAGGTGCACGCACGGCTGTAACAGCAGCGATTGGAAGCCGACATCTGTTGTGTGTGATGAGAATGGATCAGGAGGTAAAAATTATGATAATGATGGCAGGGCAGCTCGATGGCTTAGAAAGTAAAATCACCCACATTTATTTTGCGTAATGTCACTCAGGTCACTGCCTCCCTCTGCCTGCCTATCTTGATTATCGTGTAGACGTACACGACAGACGCACAAGGAACCAGAAGTACCCAGAGATCTGAACAACTGGCTTCCAACCGTAAAAATAAATATTAGTGATGAAAAAAAAATAAACTGTCTACTACTCTTACAGTGCAAAGGAATAGGTTACAGGACATTGTGTGGTGGGTGGGCATGCTTCACCAACACACAACCTTAGACATATCCTAGAACGACTGGTATGAAAAAAGGCCCAGGTGTTAGCATTGCTAATGAAGCGTGGAGCCACCTGGTATTCAGAATAATGGCCTGTGACACACACCCGTCTCAATCAAACATCTGTCCAAGACAAGGGCAGAGAGAGGTGGGAGTGATGGATCAGGGAAGGAAGAGAGGAAAAAAAGAATAGAGGATGCTGATGCTACAAGCATGAGGTGTTTACCTTCAGCGTACTGTAGCAAAAGGAAAACTGCGTCTTCAGAGACGACGAACTTCCTCAGCTGCACCATGTGGGGAACAGAGTGAGGCACGATTGTCCTTTTAATCCGCCCACAGTCACTGCTCTTCCGCAAACCCTGCAACAGCCAAGACACAGTAATTAAGTAAGTGCCTGAATACGTAAAGCCAGACAAAAGACACGGCGAAACAAAGGGAAATCATTAGTAAATCAAGTCAGTCAAACCATGAGCATATGAAAAAGTGCAAATGTGTCTACTTCCTTTTATTTTGGAGTCAGGCCAAGGAGAAACCTCCCATTGAAGAAGAAGAGATGCCTGATATGCCCCACAGCATCCTGGAGTCACCGGATTCATCAAGCCACATACAGAGCACAACTTTAACAGGACCATGTAGGGCTATCAGGGCTACACGTAAAGTTCACATTGGCTGTGACAGTGTAGGTGGATGTGTATGTGTGTGTGTGTGGGTATAGTCATCTGTGCACACTCTGTGCATTGGCATCTGGCACACGTCTCACACCTGAGAGCTGAGGAGCTGACGGGGACAGACCCGTTAGAATCAATTACAGTGGTCACACACGGGGGCTGCTGGCAGACTTAGAACAAGGATGCAGAGAACACACACACACCAACAAACACCACTTACTTTGAGGATGAATGTTTCTTGCGTCATCTTGTCCACGACCAAAAGTACCTGCAATAAAAGATCACTATTAATTTCAGATAGGAACAGTTTGGATATAAATGTCTAAAGTCTGTTTTAGATAAAACTAAAGTGTAGAAAAAATAATAGCAAAATGCTGATTTGCTTCTAAATATTTGGCTTTGGCAGCTCTATAAAATAGTAAATTGGGATGGGTCATGTGACATATGACTGTTTATTTACATTCCAGCTTATTAATTTTTACTGCGGTGCTATATTTTAATGATTTTAAGCACATCCATTCTTCTTCTGCAGTTTCCCTCTTTCTCCATTTCCTCCCTCCTCTCCCTGACATCTCCAATGCTCCTGTGCTCCCACAGCCTCTCATGGGAGAGCCCAAGCATATGTGCGCGAGCTGTTCAGGCTTCCGCGTCTGTTTTGTGGGTGCGTTTTCTCCGCGTGACCCTGGTGGGGAGCGGACAGGTGCAGGCTAAATGGATATGAATGGAGTTGTGAGTAAACAGAGCATCGCAGCTAGCCAGGGCGCTAATATAATTAAGATACAAACATCAGGGAAGGGGGGAGGTGGGGAAGAGGGGCAGCAGGGTAGGAGCTCTCTCCATCTGTCCCTCCATCCCTGTTATAAATAAACGAAGGAAGGAAAAGGAGGATGGAAAGCGAGATTAACTAGATGATTTCTGGATGACAGAGATCGCATTTTTAATAATTTTGTCCATCCTGCGTGTGTCTCTGCTGAGTGGCACATGTTGGTGTTGTGTCAACATTTTCCTTGGGGTTTTGCGGGTGTTGAGGATGAGCATCATTGACTCGATGTTGTGTGCCACTTTTTGAGTTGCCTGCCAAGTCATTTCATGGCTGAGCGGTGAAGTTGCTTCGATGGCAGCTGTTTGAGTGGACCAGCAACCTAAACTGACCTTGTGGTGGCCATAACTGACGATGAGCTTACACACACACAGCCTTTAACACACCATCCAGCCAATCTATTACGTTTTATCACCACAGATAAAAGAGACAGCTGAAGCAGGGAAGGACGAGGGAGGAGAGATGGAAGGATGGACTTCTCGGGGAATTCAATTAAATTATTTCAATACATGTGGTAACAAACACGTGGTTTTAAATCGAGTGTATTTGTAATTAAATTAAAACTGTTGGAAAATCTGTAGCAGTAGCAGAAGTAAACTGACCTTATCTACGATGCCCAGCACCCTGTAAGCTCTCAGCTCCTCAGACGGACTGTGGTAGCTCCCTCTGCTGGTGGATGGGCAGCACTGCACCCCCAAAGCCTTAGACAACACAAGCAATGGGATCAGCAATAATCACATCGAATGACTTTACATTGAAAATAAGCAAAGTTTCAGGCGTAAGGATTTTAGGAACTTGTGATTTCAATCACCACCGTCTGTGTAGATCCTTGACCCATACTGCTTCTCAGATGCTGACTGGCTATCTGCTCTGCACGCATCAAGTACTCAGCCGTCTTCTTCTTCACTGCCTCTCTCCGCGTGGGACTGGGCTCACCTGAGGAAAAGCCAGATAGAGACAAAACACGAGTCTCCAATTTCTGAAATGTTTTAAATGGAAATAAATAAAATGAATTCCCGCCCAGCTCTCTTAACTAACCTTGCACTCCCTGAAGCAGCAGGTCCACTCCGTTGCGGTAACAAGAGAAAGCTGCCTGGAAGTCCTGCTCTTTCTCCTTCTGCACAGCCAACGAGATGAGCTCACTAGCTCTGTCGAGATAGTCCGACTTCACGTCTTTAGAAGCGCCGGCGCTGACTTTCTTCAGACTCCCAGAAAAAAGTAGCAATCGCCCTGGCCTGACCTCTGGTTTAGGGGTTGAGGAGACTGGAGCAAGAGAAGGGGAGCGACGATCGTGCAGAGAGGGCAAGCGAGGGCTGCTGCTAAGTGTGGTGGCTCCCCCTTGTGGTTGTTTTGGGGAGGTGCGGCCTGAGGCCATGCCATCATCCAGATCAGCGAATGAGTCTGTCTCCACAGCCTGGGAGGTCAAATCGCTGTCACTGGATGGGCCTAGATTCAAAAATGCAGAAGAACACACATCTTTTCTACAAAGTCTATATGACACCTAAAATTAAGTAAGCTAGGTGAAAAAAATTACCTCCATACTCAGAAGTGATGGTCAAATCTTCTGCACCACTGATGTCTCTTTGGACTAAAAAAACCCCAAAAACATTCAAGCAAAGCAAAACAAGCAAAGCAAGCAACAAAACATAAATCATCTTATCAAATTATTTGTTTATTAAAAAGAAGTATCATATTTACCGTCAGAACTGCAGTCCGATTCGCTGTCAGCCAGGAAGTCAGGATGGGGCTCAGCTGGTCCAATCAGCTCCGACCCATCGTGAACCTCACCCCCCTTGAAAAGTGTGAAAACCATTTTAGTCACCAACCACATGTGAGTTTCTGCAAGTTCCTGTTTTGCATACCTTGAAAAACTCTTGAATGTGTTGGCTGTTGTAGAGAGCAGGAATATTAGCAGAAAACTGTAACAGATCCTCAGAGCACTGTCTTCTTTCCTCTATTACTGAGTCATCAAAACGACCTAAACATGGAGACAGCATCATTACGTTTACAGCTGCTCACAGCTGCAGTCTGGAAACAGTGAAGAACTCAATATTTTCATGCTTTTTGATAAGAAGGCATTTTATCAAAAAGCATCAAAATTCTAAATATTCTTTTAACTCTACTGAACAAATTAGTTTCTTGAGATACAATCTCATGTACAGTAAATTAACATTAACCATGATATGACCATGAAGTCCTAAATCATAATGGTATGTTGTATTGTCAAGGTTATTCCGCCATCTAGTGGTTGAAGTGTAGAACACACAAATGTGCTGAGCTATGCGCATAAATAGCACAGAGATACAGTACATCAAAAATAAGACAGGTTTAGATTAAAAACATTAAAAGATTTTTAAAAGCCAAGGATGAAGCCGCTTCCTTTCTTACCAAAGACTTTGGCTCTGGCAAAGGGAGGAAACAGCTCTGACTGGCTGCACAGAGTTTTGTGAAGCTGCCAGAGGTTTTGATGAAGCTTCCGGAAGTCGCTGTATCTCTTCCACACTGTTATCTGTAGAGAAGATAAAAACGAAGAGGGGAAGAAGAAAGAGAAGTTGAGCAATAGGTATTTAGCCCCCATGATGCTGCAAAAATTGCTATCATTTTAGTTTTCTGAGCCTGCATAAACATTTAACCTGAATGTGTTCCTTTCTACCCTATGAAATAATGTCATGCCAAAACGATAAGTTAAATTTGTCATCCGTGACATTTACTTTCAGAACTCAGATCCAGTAAAGAGAAAAGCTGAAAACAAATTGAATGATAAGAGTGTGAGGAAAAAGCTCATGGAGTTATTAACATCATGCCTCCTGCATTAGTGCTGGACAAGAGTGCATTCCTCTGTGTGTTACATGTGAAAGAATGTGTCTTTTTACAGCACTTCTGGGGATAAATAACAAGCAAAAAACTTAAATGTAAAATAAGCCAAAATAGTAATCAATACATGAATTCCTTAATATTTCATGAAAACATAGGAAGAGTGCTGCATGTCTTACCTCTTGGACATCCTCTGGATTCTTCCTGGAAATGATCTGTGAAAAAGGAGCATAAGAGACATCAACATCATAGAAATGATTTGTATTTGCCGCAAAGATTTTCTTGTGCTGTCAGCACAAGATTAAGACAAAGAGAGCCTTATTTAACAGCTGACACAAGTGGTTTGCGGGGACATCACCAACTTTCGTAGTACAGAGGACAGTAGGCAGTAAATAGAAAAAGAGGGTTGTCCTTATCTTAGTTAAGTGGGAGGGTGTTTAAGTCACTTCCACTAACAGCCTGACAAACAAAAAATATGAAAGAATAATGTCATTTTCACTATTCTTTTCAAGAACTTGATAATAGTTTGTATGACTACCTTTTTTACTCACAGTTTGCACATTAATCTAAATGACAATGGACATAGTGTGTGCTTTATCAAGACTAGATCTTTCTGCAGTCAATGCAGGATTTATTTACCCACGTCAGGCTTTCAGCATATCATGATGAATGATTTAATCATCAGGGTCCATCACGACACTATATACTGGCAAATTTGTCAAATTGCTAGCATCATCTTATTAGTAGCTACACTACACACATGCTAGCTGTTCAGCGATGTTAATATTACAAAGCGCTTAAAATGAAACTAAATCACAAGTGCCTTTGCTGATATGTGTTCGCAAGTTAATCGCCCGAGCTCAAAGCAGATCTGTTAGTAACATCAAAGATTTTTATCCGTGTTTTCGCCATGTTGCTAAAGCAACGTTATTTGTGTTGTGGTTGCGTCACTTATTTGTTAGCACAGCCCAGGCTAGACAGCTACAACTGCAAACAACAGCTAGCATTTAGCCTATCTGTCAGACTGCTCATTCTCCATTTACGTACCCTTGCCGTGACTTTGTACACAGTATAGCCTTTCTGGTGCTTTTTAGGGTCCGTGACAGTGTAAAACCGAGCAAGGTCTCCTTTGTCCCGCTGCGATATCATTCTGATAGAGCCAACATTGCCACGAACAAAAGCCGGCTAGCCGTTCATTGACGTTCATTCACTGGCAACTAAGGCAATTATCATAGAGCGCTCCCTTGTGGAGGTGAAACAACAGAAGCTGTTTAAAAAGCATTTTAATGAATATTTTTAAAACATTCTCTTTAACTCACCCACATAAAAATCATTATTGGAGAAAGTACATGTGCAGAAATATAGTCCTTAAATCCTTACAGTCCTTAATATATAGTCCCTAAAGTGACTTGATACAATACATATTATGATTAATAAAATCAGGTAAAATATATTAGACTACTTTATTCTCTACAAACAGCATTGAAGGATTACATAAAGTGTAAATACAAAAATCATGGCTGACAATATTGTTGATAACATAGAGAAACTGCTATGAGTATCAGAGGTTGTTCCTTATGATTGAAAGTTGGAAGTGTCAATGAAACCGGGTTACATCGCTGTGAACCAGAAAAGCACAAGTAGGATCCCTGACGGGCTCAGGATGCAGGACGTACGCAGCACATTTGAGCCATTATCAGGAGCATCTTTCTCACAAGTGATGGTAGGTGTTTTCATCATTTCCCTGATGAAGCCATTTTCGTAAACTGAAAACTCAAACTGTGGAAAACAAACAGTATGAAAGATAATTTTAAAAATATAAATTGCAGATTTTAATGAATGCATTTGTAAAGCAAAAAACATCACTAACATAGGAACAATGAAGCATTTGAATTAACAATTTGAAACCAAAAAACTATTTGGGATAAAAATGTAATTTCCATTCCACATAAGTGTCTTTTCGTCCCTGTAATTATTTATAAATAATAGCAAGTTTTGAACCGTAGTAACTTCTTCAGCTGTTACTTACGTTGTCGTCAGAGGTAATCTGGATTTGGGGTACGGTCTTTAATAGATTCTCATATTCAAAAATTTCATCCTGGTCTGAAGTCGAATTTCCATCAAAGGTCCTGTGAGAAACGAACATTAAGTCTGCTCCAAGAAGGCGTATGGAATGGATTTTATTTTACAGTCGATATAGACCGATTTAATCGTACTGGTCGCTCGTGCTCATCAGTGGGTGTGTGGTGTTGGGGCTGCTGACGCACCAGGCCACCTTGATCAGAGGGTAGTAGAACAGGAAGGCCAGGCACATCTCATCAGTGGTCGACAAGCCCATCTGAAGGGGTGAAACCACACCAAATGATGATGATGATGATGCTCGTGATCATAAATACTGTCCTTGATGCTGATTGATGCTGATGAGGCTGCTCTCATGTGGTACCTTAGTGACCCTGCTGCGATTGGTCGTGTTGTAGGTGCATTCCACTGCAATTTCATCACCCTGGAATTCATGAATGTTACAATCTATTAAGAACTGCCAATGTTACAGTGTTTTAGATAAAAAACGTTATATGAAAATCAGACACATGTGCATGAAATGCAGTTGTGGAGGTGGTTAGGATGAACCTGCTTGATTGTCTTGATGTTTCCCAAAGGGACCGTCTGCTGGATCTCAAAGTTGTAGTTTTTATCCACCAAGAAAAAGTCAATTTGCTGACTATTTCTGCAGAAAAGCAGTGCAACTGTCACAAATCCATCACTGAGAACTGGAGACAAACTGGGTTTGGTTCCAAAAGACAGCTAAATTAAATTGGAGACAGGGAAATTATGGGTTTATTTCTGACATCCAACGCTCCCACCTGTAGTGGGCAGCTCGGACTTTCCTCCCAGCTAAATGAGTGTGCAGCAGGACGGCAAACACTTGAAGATCAGGTATGGGCTTAACATGCTGTGTCATGGAAAGACAGAGAGTCAACAGTGTTTGTAATCTCTTATCTCTTGATCTCTGGTCTGAGATCCATCCCAGACCTGAGGAAACACGGATGTGTTGCAGACGCCGTAAGAGTGGAACTGGGCAGCCTTTGGTGGGATGTTGTACTTAACATAGCCTGGCCTAACTCCTGTGGTCAGGATGCCCACGTCGTGCTGCCCAGGCTGGGCGGGTCTGTGGTAGAACCGCAGACCTGAGCTATCTGTCCTGCCTGCACAGAACATGATCAAGACCAGAATTCACTGCTGCACACAGGAAAGCAGCATATTCTGACTGACACATGCTTCTTAAAACGGAATAATTCATAATCGCTGCACTAACCTGCTTCATTGTTTGGATTATTGTAGTGGACTTCCAGCCTATAAAACACGTCCCAGCCCTCACCTCCGATGGGAATACCCATGTTGTCCGGAAACCCGAACGCCTGATAAGGAGAAAGACAGCACTCGGGATAACAATACCACCAACAGAACCACTTGGAGGTGGACCTTCTCTCACCCCTCCTCCTGTTCCCCACGCAGCCACCACATCGTGGCATGCATCTCCCAAGTCCCCCCTGTAGCACGGCCTGTCGTACGCCTCTGTCACAAAGGACGGGCAGCGGTACAGCAGCATGTGGTGAACCATGTCGTACTGCTGAACGTCTGGTTCCACCTGAGGGGAAAAGAGAAGGAATAACATGGTCACAATCAGGAAACTCAGTGGTTTAGATTTAATTAATTCTCTGTAATACCAAATATATGTGATGTTTCGCCTTTAAGGAGGGAAATGTTGTGACTTTGCAGTGGTAGTAGGTGTGAACTGCAGGAACAGTAATCTGGAATATAAAACAATGAATGAATGAATGAATGAATGAACGAATGAATGAAGCTGAAAGTGGATCACAGATGTCTTATCATTCATACGTTCTCCACTGTGACGCTGAAGTAGTCGGGGCTGTTGGAGGCCGTCCTAGGTCTGTGGTTCAGCAGGTTGACCTCTTTGGTGTCCCTGTGGGTCTGGTGGTAACCGATGTCATCTGTTGTTCCGTAGGCATAGATCAGTTTAACTGGCTGAGCCTTTGAAACAGACCAAAAGTTTTTAAAAATTGTGAAAAATGGGTAAAAATATAAGTAGATATTTTCAGTTATGCAACCTCATTGACCTTATTGACTTCTTTGTAATGTAATTTACGTGTTATAAATTCTATATATAATTACTGAGTGTATTTCTGTGCACTTTGAATTGCAGTGTTTATGAATTGTCCTAGGAGTTAGCCTTAAAAACATGGGTTTTCTAGATAGGTCTAACAAACCAAAACTTTTTGTGTCATTTTCTATTGCTTTCACCATCTGAAAGGAGCAGAAAATTTAGGTGAACCAGACAATAAGAATGAATAAAAGGAGAGATCACATGAACACAGGCAGGAAACCTGAGCTCTCCTTTTATTCATTCTTATTGTCTGTGTCTAGTGAGAAAAATTAACCATTTGTTGTTTGGGTTAAAGCCCATTGATGGAAAACCACAAAGTGAAATTATAATTTATTATTGAACACTATCTGCAGCAGCAGTAACATTCTGTACAATAACCAGGTTATTGCAAAACAGGACTCGCCAGTTTTGTTCTTAAATTTAAACTTATATTTTGTTTATGTCTTTGCAAGTATTAGCATATTATCTCACTGTGATATGGAAGTCTTGGTCATCACACGACTGGAGTGGCCTCTGAAAGGTCATGGTGGTCTGACCATCAGACTCTTTCAAAGAGAGGAGAGTGTAACTCTGCAGTACGTCCACCACAGGCATGGATTTTCCAGTGGCATGATAGTCCTAATGGATGAAAACCTACTATTTTAAAGCCTGTGACATCACAAGATATTACACATGCAGTTTTAATTATATTGTCTTACTGCGAAGTAGCTTCCAGTGGGTCTGATTCCCCCGATGACGATATCAGAGCCCTCCATTGCTCCATTAGGACTGAAGCCGAAACCCACCCAGCCTGTTGTGTTGAACACCAGCTCAAATGTAATGTTCTCTTGGTGATTATCAAAGCCCCAACTCAGACGCACCAGGCGGTTCTGGTCCAGGTACTCCACAAAGGGAAGGTCAGAAGATTCTGATGTCTTTGTTCTCTCAGTCCAGAGAAACATGAAGAAGAGAAAAAGAATAGAGACCATGATGTGTCTGTGCGCCAGCAGGCATTCAAAATGAGCTCGATCCTTGAGAAATGTTCCCCTCCACCTTCCTACACACCTGCACTGCTGGATGGGCTCAGGTGATGATAAGAAAATATGCACAGTCATACACAATTCACCCAACAGAGGCTCTTCCGCTCTTTAGCTTCCATATCAATTATATTCCTTCATTTTTTTTTTTTTTATCATTTACCATTTTATTCAGGTCTCATTTTTACTTATTATCACATTGTTGATTCTTAAGAGACCAGTTTAAACTTAAACTTAATCATATTTCATGATTGTTAAAACATAATTTAAACTGCACTTTTTTAACGGATGCAATTACCCTCTAAACTCCATGTGCTTTTATTTAATTTCCTGTGTGTTCTGTTCTATTATTCTATATCAGTATTTTAACGATCATACTTAAGGAAATTTTAAAGTTTTGCTTCTATTGTCACTGCTGTAATAGCACAGAACAGCCTGCAGGCGCTCCCACGACGCGCCAAAGCAGCCTCCGGTCTCATCCTGCAGCCTTTTTTGGAATTGAACGCGTATTTCCTATCAGAATTTCCATCTTTGCAGTAAAACACATGTTTCTGTATCTGCCATGACGTACTAATAATGATGCTAACACTATAGTACTTTACAAAACAACAAAATTACCTTTACACAAAATGTAAATAAAACTTATTGGTTGCTCATTAATACATTTTTTAACAGTTGGCTGTGTTTTTTTTTTTTTTTTTTGAGTAATTTAGAGTGTAGGAATTAGATATGGGCTTTATTTGAAGGCCTCGCTCGGCCCTCCGGACCGAAACTACCTTTCCGGTTTCTCCCCGCGGTGCTGGTCACTCCCTCCGTGCTGTCAGCAGCTCCATACGCCGTGCTGTCAGCAGCTCCATACGCCGATCAAACTTCAAGTGTCACTGGGCTTTGAGTTTCATACGTTTTATGCTGCCTAATGTTTTAAACACGAGCGATTCGCTGAAGAATCTAGCCGGAGGATCTGTCCTGTTTTCTTCGCTTTTTAGCTGAAAAGCAGCGGGGGGAAATGTCCAGCTGAGGAGAGACCCAGAAAACCGCAGGGCCCGTGTTTGGAATGATTAATCAAAGTTTTGACAATGGCAGTAAAGGTAAGATGGATCTCCTTTAGGTTTATTTTATGCTAGTTTGCATGTCTTACTTTCACAGGTTCCCCCTGACAACAGCTGATTTGAGGGTAACGAGAGCTGTGGACGAAGTTTACTGTTCTTGGTATAAGAATTTCGCTCGAGAAATTACATGTTGAGTGTCAACAATATTTTTATACTCGCTTTTGGTTACGTTTACTAAATGCGTAGAGGATATTTGTATGTGGTAAATGTGAAAAGTGCGATTCTTTTGTACATGGAAAATGTTTCTCATTCGTGTCTTGTGACATTTTACTACCTCTAGTGTGGGTCGTTTGTGCTACAGTGGAATTCTGGGAAATGTAGTTTTGTTTGTGTTGAGTTATTCGCCAAGGTAAATTTAATACAGTAGAGTTTTAGCAGTTTTAAAAAGTGCCAGGGGTATTAAATTATGTTTATTAAACCACAAAATACATTTTCAGTGAAGAAAGAGAAAACTGAAACATTTTAGTTTTTCAAAGGACAAAGCTTTGAATCAAAGCATCATGTTGCTTTGATTCAAAGTAACTTGCAACTGTAACTTCAACCACATTCAGTGACAATGGAAAGAAATACAAAAAGCAACAAGGTACGATACTAGCAAAAGACACTTGGAAGGCTCAACACACAAACACGCACACACACACACACAGGTGTTTAACCAATAAATAGAGGTGATGGGCAGGAGTGTTTTGAAATGAATGGGACTGACTGGCCAGAGCCAGACAAGGTCACAAAGTGCAATTCTCTGATTAAACTTGGGATCACTTCTACATGTTTCACATCAGAAGGAAGGTGTGAATTATAAGTAAGTAAAAATAGCACCATGAAGTCAAACTTTCAAAAAAATAAATACGACTATGTGGGGGTCATAAAACGGTCTGATTTTGGTTTTGTTTTATACTCATCCCTCATGTTGAGTCAGCATAATTTAGCTAGAAGAACTGGTTCTGCCTGCTTTTCTTTGCTCTGGTTTGTGTACCAGAGCATTTGCACTTGTACTGCACCTGTATTTGAAATAGAGGAAATGTTAGTTTAATTTTATGCTGATTTTTTGTTTTATCTTTTCTGTGTCTTCTTGTTGCTTGTATTGGTAAAGGCACAAGTATTATATGACTTCACTGCTGAGCCTGGGAACAATGAGTTAACGGTGAAAGAAGGCGAGACGGTCACCATTACCAATCAGGTGAGTTTTTATTTCCAGAACTCCAGTTAGTAGAGGCCATTGGCGTGAGACATAGATGGACAACAAGTTGCCACAGCCTCCTGTAAGGGGTTTAAGATGAAGACACTGGTACTGCCATGTTGCACAGCTTTTGGGCAGCTCTTATAATGCTGTGTCATGGTTTCTTACAGCCTAGGGATGTCACATAGGCTAATTTATGTTGTCTTTTATTTCTTCAGGTTTACATATGGTTTACATAATTAAGTAAAACCACTTAGTTATGGAAAAACTTACAAGGACCCAGAGAGGAAGGAAGGGCAGAAGTTAGCAAATATGATGTCATTGCAGTCAGTCGCCAGCAGCTCAAAGGTCACTCACTGTTTGCTGACCTACATAATTTCCTAATCTAGTTCTATCTTAATCCAGTCAGGAGCTGCTGTTCTTTTGGAAAACTAAATGTTTTTATTCACTAAAAATTTAAATCTTGAATTTAGTCTTCAGAGCTTCTGAGGTGTTTTTGTTTGCTCTGGTTTCCTTCACAAATACATATTTAAAGCAAATTCCAAGTCATGGATTGTTGTTCACCTTGTTAATGTTACAGATGACTCAGTCAAAGCCTAATGATAAATAGTTTCATCCGTTTGTTTTTTTGCTTTCTGCCAGCAGCCTGGTCTCAGTTGTAATATTCTGTGAGGTTTTCCACTGTGGTTTGTTCTTTCAGAATGTCGGAGGGGGCTGGATTGAAGCACAGAACTCACGAGGAGACGTTGGGTTGGTTCCAGAGGACTACGTTGAGGTAAGATAGACCATCACAGTGTAAATATATGTGGAGCGTTACTTCTGGCTTCCCACAGCATTTCATTCCATTAATATATCAGTTCAGTTCTGAAGAGTTCTGAACTGAGGACTGAGGTACTCTCACTCACTGGATACTGAAATCACAACAGGATGCTCCCCCTTCACCGGTTTTGCCGATCAGGACTTGTGACTTTTTATTTCAGGATATGAGTCACTCTAAAGACACTTGGAAAGAGACACAGGGAGTTTGATTAAAAGTCTGCAGAATGGGAAACACAGTTTAGCTTTGCTCAAAATAACCTTCTGTTTTTAGAAAGGAGAACTAGATATTTTTCTTTGCCTGGTTCAATAAACAACCTCCCAGATATGTGCATGTTTGGCCTTTTTATCTACCTCCCAGCTAATAGTGATCACTCTGTTGCTGCTTATCGTTTAGCTTCATGTTTTAAGACAACGTTTTGTTTCCCTCTGGCTCTGATTCTTATATTTTCTAGGTCAGTAAGCCGTTCACAGGAGCAGGATTCGCAGCACCTACTCCAAGTGCGGGAAATATTGCCTCTCACGACCTGTCCATCTTTGATGCATATGCTCCCCCTGCAGCACAAGCACAAAACCAGGTAATTCAGGATGACCTTTACTGACCTTCACACAATCTTACTCACAGTGTCAACATTTTCCCATAGTTCATTAAAACACTAAAAAAGTGAAGGCTATTTGTAGTTTACTATAAAATAAATCCACCACCCTCCTGGTTTGCAGTTATATTTTTGTTTGATGGTGTAATGAAGAGAACCGAAAGCAGAAGTAGGCAGTTTTTAATTTTGGTGACATTTGAAGTGCAGATGCAGAAGTGAGAACAGCTGCTGTGAAGGATTTTTTCACTGAGTGTCATCTGTTACTGAAAAGATGAGCGCCAGTAAATGATGATAGTGACACACAGCGAGATCTTCTGTCATTAGCAGGAAGCTAATTCTGCACTGCTGGATGAGTGAAGTGAACGTGTCCCACCAGGAGATGCACCATGGCCCATCACTCATGCACACACTGGCACACAGCCACACAAGCCTACTTGTATCCAGCATCACTTTAACCCATTCCTGGCCCCATGGTAACCTTCACCGCTGGCGCTTTGTGATGATGTCACCTTCTTCCCCCTCCCTCAAGGTGGATACTGGGGGTTTAAGTCCCCAACCAGACACCCCTGACATCCCCGTGTCCCCCTACCTTCCATCCCCAGATGAGGTAACCGCCAGTGGGGATGTGGTGGAGGGTGCTGGTGTTATCAACTCAGGCTCTCCACCCTGACCTGTCGTCTGCCCCGCCCCCCCTTTTCTCATATGTCTGCTGTGGCAAATTCCCCCCTTACCCACACATTCTGAATGCAGCATGGCGCCCACTCACTGCACCCTTCATCACAGTGCACATTCAAAAGGCACCAATCAGCCGCCACACTCCTGATCTCGACTGTCAATCAGCACCGTGTGAACTGGAAGATTAGTCAGTGATTTTTACCTTTAAAGAGAATCATCAGACCGGAACACCAACATTTACTTTAAATGATGATGTGAATTCAATAATCACATACTTTCTGATGCCATTTTGACTGACTGCATAATGAGGCTGCTGGAAAATGCTGTTTGGTTGCTCACTGTTGCAGTTTTTCTAGAGGCTTAACCTCAAGTGACTCTGACAGACGTGGATTTTTACATTCTATCCCGCCCACCAACTGGTTCTCACAGGCAGTTCCATAAGATCTGCCTCCAGCAGCGTTTGTGAATGGTTTTGCACGTGCACGAGTGTCCACTCACATCAACAGGCATGTGTAAGTTTACATGCATGTACGTGCAGAAGTTTCTTTTCTTTTGTGCATTTGTCGATTCTGCATATCCAAAACCACTCGAGGTTATTTGCTGCTAGATCTGTGGTCTGCATCGTGTGTGTGTGAAACTGCATGTTTTGTTTTTCTATTACGATTATTATCAACTTGTCATTAAGCAGGTGCTAAACTAGAATGGAGTCTGCGTTTCTTCTCTTTTATCATCTGCTCCTGACATCACTGATTCTCTCGCTCATCTCTCCCAGACTAGTAACGGTAATGATCCCTGGTCCACGTGGAACTCTGACCCCTCCGGGGGCTCCAGTAACAACTGGGCATCCAATCCAGAGGGCACCCAGACAGGGACAGGTGCTGGGGACCCCTGGGGCTCCGTGTCCCATGGCCACCCGCAGGCCTACCAGGGTCCAGGTATGTAATCTGGAAATCATTTCAGTAGTTTACAGAAAGCTTGTCCTGCTGCTCTGATGTCAGAAAACCTCTGCTGGGCTAATTCTCTTTGGAGTCTCATGATAAAACCACAGTTTCTGTCTGTCAGGCTGTGGTAAAGAAAACAGAGCACAGTCAGTGGTGCTGTGACATCCTCTACAGAACCGTGTGTTCTGCACCGCGATGAACGTCACTATGACTTGGCGTGTGTCAGCCATGCACCATCAGAGCTGTTTACCCCAAAGGTCCAAATGAGAATTCCACCTCAGTGGGAAGATGGAGTATCGGTTTGTACTTTCAGAGGAGTTCAGGGCCGAGCAGATGCTTCACCACGTGGACGGGAGGGTGAAGTCATAATCGAGTTTTGCTGCCAGACTGGAAAATTCTGCCTCAGAAAAATTTACCAGAGCTGTTTTTGAGCTCACCAGACCTGCTTTTGCAACTGTTCTTTAGATGTTTTGGAAGGAAGTGAGTGGTTGAGTAGAAGTGATTGTTTATTTCCATCTCTCCTCTCTTTCTCTCACCAAAGACATCTACCCTTATCCTTATCTTATTGATTACACAGGTATCGTATTTATCACCTCGTTTTGTGTACCGGCATGAAAATAGTCACTGATACAAACAGTTCCCGGCATTTTTAGAGGCATGCCTGTTATCTGTTTGTGTTCATTTTAACGCTTGTGCACTTACATTAACCATTTGTCAGCATTTTCTTCTCTACTGTGCAGAAAGTGGAGATTATTAGATTGAATACAGATTATTTTACATTCTGCAGTGAACAGAACTGGCAATAACGGGTCTGTAAGTCAGACGAGTTTTTGCTGTAACTTTTCGTTTCTCCTTTTGTTGAATGTGTTTTAGTGATATTCTAGAATACTCAGTGTCAGAAAAGTTTAACATGTTACCATGGCAGCTGCAGCAGAGAAAATTAAAAAAAAAAAAATCTATATATATATATATAACCACACATGAAACCTAGCTTCTCTGGGTTAACATGTTGTTTTGTTTTCTCTCTGTGAATGTTTCTCAAGTCAGTGTTGATCTAATATATTCTAAATTGTACCCTGATGTATAATTATTCCAGGCTGTGTGATACAGCAACAATCCAGGGATTTCCTAACTGGCTTGCTGTGTGTACACACACTTATCCCGTTTGTCTCTGAGCTGTGTTTATTCTGGACGTGTGACTGAAAATCATGCAAATTCTGCTTCATCATGCCAGTGCACAATTTCAGCTGAATCTGATACGTGGAAATGTGGCTTCCTATTCTAATATAATCAAAGATCTAATCTAATCTAACAGAGGAGTGTGTTTGCTTCAGAGATCTGATGGCTTGTTGAGGAACAGAGCATAAATCCTTGCTGTTTCTGAGATCGTAAAACATGGCCGCGCATGCATCTGTCCTCAGGAGCTGATTACGATGAGTGGGATGACGAGTGGGATGACGCCAAGTCCACCGGAGGTTACGCTGAGTCCGAATCTGGAGAGGGTGGAGCCATCCAGAGGCCGGGTGCTCACGCGCCCTCCATGAAAATCTCACTAAACAAGTAAGAACGGCATTTTTAAATATCAGGATGTTTGGTCTTTTTTTTTTTATAATAACTACTTTTGTGCGGTTTCACGGCTCTTATAGTGAAGAAGTCATTGTTTGTGGCTTCAGAAGCTGATCTGTGGTTTTCTGAGTCTCCTCGAGCGATGCTAACTGCACTGGATGCATTTCCTCTTGATATTTTCACAGCCCTTCTTGGTTTGATTCTGCATTGTTTACATCCTGTCTTTGTGCCTATGTTGTCATTTTCTGGCACATTTTTGCTGTGGTAACAGCACTCGGGAGCAGTTATGGAGGTGTTCAATATAAATTCTTTAAAAAGAATTTATCTTTATCTTCCCTTTTGTCTGTTCGTAGGTTTCCAGGGTTCTCCAAGTCAGGTCCGGAGCTCTACCTCTTATGCAAACAGTTCACTAAGGGAAAGGAGAGGGTGCCAATCTATGTAGGTTATGTCCTAACAACATGCAAGCCTTTTTTTCTGATTCGAACACAGGGCAGCAGGTACCTAACCTTTCTTTAATGCTCAGATTGGAGAAGTCGGTCCAGTGTGGCTCTACCCAGAAACTCAGCTGGACTGCATGGTGGCCGACCCCAAGAAAGGCTCAAAGATGTACGGCCTCAAGAGCTACATTGAGTACCAGATTACACCCAGCGTGAGTACTCAGCTGCTCCTGGAAGTGAAAGCAGAAGTCATTTTTCTGTAGTAACACCTGCCGTGTGTGTTTGTAATTCTCTGGTGCTGGATTTGCAGAACACGAACCGCCCGGTCAATCACAGATACAAGCACTTTGACTGGCTGTACGAGAGATTACTGGACAAGTTTGGTTCAGCAATTCCAATCCCCTCTTTACCAGACAAACAAGTGACTGGTGAGCACCCTACTTGGCGTGAAATTATGAAACACAGAGGGTAAAAACAAACTAAGTGCTGAGTCATCTGTTTCTGTGGTCCTTTCCAGGACGGTTTGAGGAGGAGTTCATTAAGATGCGTATGGAGCGACTGCAGGGCTGGATGACCAGGATGTGCAGGCATCCAGTTGTTTCCAACAGTGAAGTTTTCCAGACTTTTCTCACGTACAAGGATGAGAAGGTGTGTATTCTTCCTCCATTTCTTTTTTTTTATATTATGATTCTTAGTGATAATTTGGAAAATAAATGTAACATAATACCTAATGATCTGGACAGGACTGGAAGATGGGAAAGAGAAAAGCAGAGAAGGATGAGACGGTGGGCGTGATGATCTTCTCCACGATAGAGACGGAAGCTCCAGACCTGAGCCTCCATGAAGTGTGAGTTGGAGCAACCTGAGCTCAATTACTGTCACTTCAGACATCAGATCTGACTCTTTCCCTTTTGTGGTGTGACAGGGAACAGAAATGTGAGCAGTTTAGCAGGTTTACCAAAGCCATGGATGACGGGGTGAAGGAGATCCTCACTGTGGGCCACGAGCACTGGAAAAGATGCACAGGCCGTATGTACACACAACACAAGCACTAACGACTGTTTACCGTTGATCATGTTGGGTGCTTTGTCAACATTCATACAATCTGCAATCCCTTCCTGGTCCTCCCCAGCTTTACCAAAAGAGTATCAGAGGATCGGAAAAGCCTTCCAAAACCTCTCCACTGTCTTCACCAGCAGTGGATACCAAGGTACCGCGAACACATCAGCGCTTTAGATTGGCAGCAGGTACGGATGCCTCGATTAACAAAGGCTTCCACCTTTTCAGGTGAGTCTACGCTGACAGATGCAATGACTGCAGCGGGCCAGACTTACGAGGAGATCGCTCAGCTGGTGGCAGAACAGGTCGGTAGAGGATCTGTGATATTTCGGAGTTTACTTGAAGGGCTTTTATTAAAAAAGAAAGAGTGTCCTCTTGTTCCTGAACGTTTCCTGCTTACAGTCAGTTTTTACATCCTTCCTCTAAAACAAAGCTGTAACCCTCCATCCTGTTAGTGCAGTACCTGGATCTGTGGAAGCCAGAGGAGATCTTTGCCTGTGACCTTTTAGATCAGTCTCTGCAAGCCTGATGAATCAAAATGTCAATGGTGATGGCGCAGATCTCTGTCTGCACAGGCGTTCAGTCCAAACCAGTGTAATTTCTTTGCCGTTTTAGAGTTCAAACTGGGAGCTTTTTTGTCCATTGGTTAAGTTCTTTGTATTCCAATGAAACTCTGAGGATTGACTCCTGGGAAGTCTCGTTTCCGCGTATTCTTCCATATCACTTTCAGATTAGTGTGCTATTTCCTGTTTGATTATTTCACTTTGTTCCTCTTTTAGGCTAATTTTTTTTTGTCCCTGTGTATTTTTTTTCCACCGTAGCCAAAGAAAGACCTTCATTTCCTCATGGAGACAAACAATGAGTATAAGGGTCTTCTGGGATGCTTCCCAGACACCATCGGCGTTCATAAGGTACAGCAACAAATAGTTCCACCCAACAAAAATAACCGTTTGGTAACGGGATAGTTAAAGCTCATTTACTAGTTTGAAAATCTTCTGATGTTGAATTTTCACAGGCGGCCATTGATAAAGTGAAAGAGGGCGACAAGCTGGTGGCTGCCGGTAAAATTACCTCTCAAGACAAAGTCGCCATGGCCAAACGAGTCAGCACCATGTCTTATTCATTACAAGGTAACGCGCGCTCAAACACGTGAGCGCGGACTTTGGTGTAACCTGATACCTGAATTCAAGCGTTGCTCTCCCGCTTCCTCTCTGTCTACCACAGCTGAGATGAACCACTTCCACAACAATCGTATCTATGACTACAACAGGGTTATGCAGCAGTACCTGGAGGAGCAAGTCAAATTTTATGAGATGGTAAAGGCATTTTTATCAACCTCCTCTCACTGACCTTTTGTTGCCCACTGTTCTGATAAGTCACATGACCCCCCTGCGGCTGTCATATGTGTGATTCTTCTTTGTCGACAGATTGCTGAGAAACTGAGAAATGCTCACCGTCAGTTTGTGACATTGTGAGAACATCTGCGTCTCCTCTCCCACTACAGAAGGAGATAAACCAGCTCCAACTCTTCCTCTGTTCTTGCTGAATTCTCCTGCCTCCACTTTATTTAAATTTCACCTCTCCTCTTTATTGTCCGTCATGTTCTTCTCTGCTCGTGTCAACAAGTCTGGGCTTTTTCGCACTCAACCGTTAACGCTCAGCTGCCGATGAGGCTGCGTTGGAGTTAGAAACCAGCGATGATGGCAACACAAAGCACTATTGACATGCACCCTGCCCTCTGTCCAAGGGTCGCAGCTCTTAATACAGCAGTATCACTCCCCGTGCCTGCATTTTAGCTGCCATGCCTGTTAACTGTTAAAAATAGTTGACTACATTTGTCGGTGTCGGCTCCACATAGTGCGGAAACTCAAACCAAAGCCGCCTCCTGTCAATTTCTGAATGCACTGGCATCAAACCAGAGCCGTACATAGCGCTTTGCTCAGTCTGCGCCGCGTTTTTGTTGTCATACTAGCCCCACAAACATCTGCAGTGCAGGGTCAGCAGAGTGTGTGTCCACAGCTGGCGCTGCCCTCCTGCACTTCCTCAGACGCTAACAGGAAGCTCCACCTCCTTCCTGCCTCGCTCGTGTCCACTCTCCCTGTGTGGAGCAAGCGGTTGCCTAGGTCGGCGCCCCACCCAACCCTGAGCCTGCATGCTGTGACACTGCAGTTTACATTTGGAGGGAGAGCAAGTGGATAATTAGTTGGCGGCTCATCCAGGGGCTGTTTCATTTATGCAGTTTTACTTTTCACTGTTTCACTGTTTTCAATCAGCCTCTAATCCTCACCACTTTGTTTTCTTATCTGATACATATGGAAAATATATATTCTATCAGAGCTATCGGGTGCTTCTCTTCAGCGACATACTTTTATATCTATAGAAGTATTTACAATATATTGTAGCTAAAAGAGAAGCAGAAATTCTGTTTGATTTATTAAACACTGATTTGTACTGGGTCGGTTTTGTCTTTGTGTGTCTTCTGCGTAACGCACCGCGGGCCTGGTACGCTCTGGCACAGCCGGAGCCTGTCTTTGCATTGGCAGATTTTTGCGTGGACACGGACAGGAATGGGAATGAATTGGCAGCCTGTGCAACGGGTCACAGAGCGTGTTTGTGGAGGAGACTGAAAGGGTCCTTTTAGCCCTCATTCAGCTCCGGCTCCTATCAGGTGCAGCTGGATGCCTGAGGCTCAGAGCGAAGCCAGCGAAAGAGGTCTGCGTGTTTAATGAAAGCCTGTAGTTACACACAAAACATCTACCTAAAAAACAGCAATGCTCTGTGAGGAAGTGTTAACTGAATAGAAACCTGCAACTATTATGAAAATGCTCCTACTCTATTGGCACAAACCCACCAGTAGTTAGAATGTGAATGCATCTGGATGCTACTGATAAACAGTGTGGTTATGTGTCCAACTAGATTATTTTTGCCTCTTATCTGTCAGTTTTTGCTTCAGTGCTCCTACACAGCTCAAACCATTGTTTATGTTAAATTGCAGTTTGTCACATTTACTCATTTTTATAGGGCGTATTGTACTAAATATGTTCTATGTCTAGAGATATTTCATTCTTTGAGTTATTTCTTACATAATTAAAAGTTTAGTTTCACCATAAAACCTACAAACCCTATCCAAAATTTAAAATAAGTCTGAGCCTTTTAAAAAATGAAATTTGTAAGAGCACATAGATCTATATAGTTTACGTTTAGTTTTTACGGGTATTTACCTATACAGGACTTGAAAGTTTCTTTTCGTAAATCCGCTAGATGGCGACATATCGCGTTTAAAGTCGAATCCTCCAAAGCTCTTCCTGTGAGACCATTCCATTCTTCACTTAAATAACCAAAGCAGTAAAATAAAAACAAGCCCGAGAATTTACAGTCTGTGTTCTCTATTACACTATTACAGACTCTTTATTGGGAATAATAAAGTGTACTTATTCATGTTGTTTCATAATTAATCATTAGCTTCCATAAAACTTGTTTCCATTGCTTATGTGTTTGCAGACAGGTCACCAGTCCACCACAGAGGTGCACACTCCTCTGTCATGACATTTTAAATCATTTTCTAGGTAGAATATGCAGGTGATCATTCGAGCTTCCTCTGTAGGTTCATCCTTCACGGCAGACGTTTACCTTGCTGTCGCAGTGTCACTCAAAACATCGTCTAATCCCATCACGGCTGATTCAGGGTGACATATGGGCTCGGAAGTTACGTGGCCGGATCATCATGCTGACTTTCCGCAAGGAGTAATAGTCCGAGTCTTTCCAGGAGTACCAAACAATCCCATCAGGGCCCAGTGACCCCCGGGTTTTCAGGGTGTAGCGGCCTCCCTGCAAGGTAAGAAAGAAGTTATGATGAAACAGTTTGTGATGAGACAAATATGACTGGATGGGCTGTTTGTGGACACTCACCCTGTAGTAAAAGCCGTTGAGGTTGGCGTAGAAGCACTGGCTGTACCACCAACCGCTGTGGGAGATTTCAGCACAGATGTTTCCGCTGTCGGGGGTGCTGAAGCTCTGCTCGTCATGGTACCAGCTGAAAGAGTCCTGAACCGTTCCACTGAAGCCTGACACATGCAGGCGGTACTGGTGCTCCTCGTCCTCCACGCTACAAACACACAAACACGGGCCGTTATCGCAGCAGGAATAAACAACAGCAGCTCTCAGCATTGTCTGCAGCCACCTGAATCTCTGGTAGAGGGCATGTTTGTGCTTGTCGCTCCAGTCCTCCAGGTGGATCCGGAGGCTGTACTCTCCTTGGGCGCTCAGCTCGTGTATGTGTTCGTTGCCCAACCAGAACTCTGAGTGCAGGTCGCCGAAACCATCCCGGTAGTCCCTCCAGTTCCGGTCAAAGCTCACTGACCCGTCGACACGCCGCTGGATCACAGTCCAGCCGCCACCTGGGGTGCAGAAGATGCTTCACACTATCAGAGAACTGTTCAATATGGCGGATGCAGCATGACCTTTCCTGGTCAAAGTAATTTTGTTGTGCAGGCTCACCGTCTGTGTCCATGTCACAGTAGACCTCCAGAGGCATGGCGGCCAGTGATGGGACGATGGTGTAGAGCCCCGACCTTCTGACTCCATTGTAATAGATGGAGGCACAGTCTATGGGACAGCTCCTCACATGCTGAACATCTGACGGAACACAGACGGGCCTGAGTGCCAACTGCCTGCAGATATTTGTATCTGTGCAAAAGCACGCACCTGAGTGCAGAGCTTCCTGGGTGTTCATCAGGGTGTTGGGATGGCCGATGTTGATGAAGCACCCGCGGTTTCTCTGCACTTGATCCACCATAAGTGTCAGATTATGGAGTTGATTCTTTACAAACCCATCCCAGCACACAGCTTTTGTGAGTGAAAAAAATAAACATGGAAAATACAACGCGTGTGATGATGAGTATACCTGAAGGTCTATGATCAGAGTGCCCTGTAGGTGCAGCAGGGTGGTGGCCTCAGTGTGCTGGACCTCCATCTCATGAAAACGATGCTCCAGCGACACATTTATATGCTCTTCGTGCTGAACAGACAATAAATACCAGATCATAAAACACAAAAAAGTCATACAAATAAATCCACTTAAATGATTAGCTGTGTTGTTTACCTTCAAAAACACGCTTACAGCTCCCTCTACTGGTTGTTAACTTAATTACATAAATAGCAGAAGTTGCCCTAACCCTAACACCGGTTTACTAATACCAGTGTGATGTTTAATATGCAAGAATTTGAATTAATATTTTTTGAAACCTAGTTTTTAATGGAATGTAAGATTTTTCTTTAAAAAAAAAAAACAGCTTCCTTCACTCTTATTCTAATGAGTGATAATGAGTCTATATCTAAACTGTTTTTCTATTTGCGCAAAAAGAAATAAAATAAAATAAGACTGTTTCTTCGTTAAATGCTGACTGCTTGGGACACATGGGACAACACGTGAGAGTAGAAGGCTAATCCTGTTAGTGACCGAGGTCAAGGACAGGCTGTGCAGAAGCCAATTTGATGACCAGGCACAATATTAAAGAGCAGAACGAGACATCGAGTGTTTCTTAAACAGCGTTTCATATCCCTGCAAATGCTTTTGATTAAATAACTGTCACTTCCACTAAAGCAAAAGAACCGGAGCCGATTTTGGTTACCGGGCACAGATTAATTGGCTGTATTTAACGGCAAATAGAACCCACTCGTGAGGAGAAAGTGCCAAATAAAGACACAATGTCGTCGTCACTCAGCTGTCCGGCTTTATGAGCCAAGCCCTCAGAAGCAGCTGAAGGGATTGCTGCTGGGAGCTGGCCCCAGGCCTGCTAAGTCAATATTCACCTGCAGCTCCAGGACTTTGATGCGGTGCCGGTGGTTCCTCAGCTCCTCCTGCAGCTCCGAGATGGTCTCCTTCAGGGCAGAGATCTGTTGTTTACTCTCCTCGTTTTCGTGCAGCCAGTAGGAAACTTCCTCTGTGCAGCGGAACATGTCTGGGCATTTCTGCTCATCCAGCTGAGGCAGCGTGGCCACCAGGCGGCACATCCCATTATCCATCACCTGGAGAGACGAGGATAGTTGGGGTTTTCTTTCAGCGCTCTCTCTTTCTTGATTGGAAACTCTAGTGTTTTTGGTATATTAAAAAGGCATGTTTCTGTCTCGTATAAATGCAAACAACATTAATTTGTGCAGTTGTGGTATCTGGGGAACCTCAGGACAACATGTCCATCGCCACAACAGCAGGAAGGTTCCTGTTTTTCCAAAGGTTCAGGAACCTTAAGACCAAAGCTGCAGCACTGAACATTAAGCTATTGATTTTTCTGGCGCATCAGAGAGAGAGACTGTGTGGATTTAGTCATGTATGTTTGCAGGTATTACCTGGTTGGTGTACTCCCCACACTGTGACCCCCCGCCATAGACCTGAGTGGTGGCGTTCAGGACGTCTGACGTGGCCTCTGGCAGCAACACGATGAGGATGAAGAGAGCAGAGCACCCCGTCCAGCCTGGCTGCTTGGTTAAGGGCAGGACGGACATGGCTGCCAGCCTGTTAGTCTCCTGCCTTGTCAGTAGGGGTGGGCTGCTGCTTCATCATCATCATCATCATCAACGGAGAAAATAGGTGCGCCACGCCTCGATGGTGTCATTTAAGGTGTCTGTCACAGAAGAAAAGGCAGTCTTTTTCTCTTACACACACAGTTGCTCTGAAGTCAGTTTTAATGGCCGGATAGACCTTCACTTATGTAAACTTTCCTGGCAAATGATGGTGTACTCACCCCTACCGCAGAACCGGTTCTACCCCATACCTGGCCCATTCCAGGATGACGGGTTCTTTTCATGTTCCTCTCCACTTCTTCCCTCTCACTTTAAGTGACTCATCCTCCTTCACTCTCTCTCTGCCTCAAGGTGCAGACACCTTAGTCCCATAATCTACCTTTAAGAGGATTCAAAGGACTGAGGGGCGGAGGGCGTCACAGATGCACACCGTAGAAAAATATATGGTTCAGGAAATACAAGAAATGATATTTTCACTGGCTGCTGGAACAGATCTAAAGTCACTACAAACAGATCACACAAATTAGAGTAAAACCCTAAAAAGAGATGGAAACGACTGTCGCTGCAGACATTAGCCAGCTGATTAAATGACGTGCAAATACACAAATATAGTTTAAATAAGAAGGAGGTCTCATAATTCTGCTCAAATTCAATTCAGTTTTATTTATATAGCGCCTTTTACAATAAAACTGTCTCTAGGTGCTTTACAGAGGCAGAGGAACCACCTTAAGAGGAACTATCCTGCTGAAAGTCAGCTGGGTAAAGGAGAAGAGGGAGAGAGGACAGAGAGAATAAAGAGATAGAAAAAAATACAATCATAGAATCATAGAAATACAAACATAATAGAATTATAGAAATCAAACATAGCAGACATAACATACAGTATATATATATATACACACACATACACACATAATATAGCATAGGCAGGCTCTTCAAACCTGTTGAAAATCAGCACTGATTGAATGGGAGGGCAAGGGCTGCTGATCCTATTAGTCCTCTGCTGTAATGTGTCCTTAAAGGGGCCCAGCAGAGAAAAACTGCATCTGCGGGGAAGATGTGGAGATGAGTTTAATAGTCTGGATCCATACATCTGAACTGAGCCTTGATTAAAGCAGTTTACATCACACCAGATGGCTCCAGCTGTGTCTGAGAGCCATCACGTGGTTGGAGCCACATGGTGGCACCATATAACAAATAGATGGCCCCCTACCTTTGAATAAAAACAGCTACATGTTTTAGTTTAATTATTAATCAGTACAAAATCACTCTTAGTGGTGAGTGTCACGATTCAAGGCAAAATAATTATTTTCAGCTGCCTCCATTGCAGCTGGTGCATTGAACCATTTGTCATCTTGAATTAATTATATCAAAAATCAGCTGAAGCTGGGTGATCTGCAGGTCGGGGTTTTCAGGAAGGACAGAGGGGATCAGTGGTGGATCACTGATTACATTATCCGTTCAAGACTGACTGTTACCTAATGTTTACACTATCAAGTGTTATGCATGCAAATCAGATACAAAATGCAAAATGTATACAAAATGAATGATCTGTTAATCTTCAAGGTTATCAACCTTTTCCTTCCTAATCCATTACTCAATTAAATTGGACGAGAGGAATCGAGTACTGGGACCCTGACGCATGTGTGCAGGACAATTTATAGACGTTACAGGCAACAAAACAGGGTTTGAATTGGTTTATCTGCTGCTGTTGCTCCGGGTAACAGGATCTTTTTGTTGACGGGTCTTGTAGATGGCAACCATGTGTATCTACAGTGCAAACACCTGTGAGATCAGGGGATACATGCAGTCACTACAGCTTTACAGTTACTTTTTAAAAAAAATGTTATACAAATGTTTACAATATGGAGAAAAAAAAAATAGCACAGGTGCTTGCGCATAGTTACAGAGGACGATTCACCATGAAATGATGTTTGTTAGCATGCAATTTGCAGGTAGCAAGAAGGTTCTGGGTTCGATTCTGATTGGGGCATTGGCATCTGCTTTCAGCTTCCTCCCACAGCTCAAAAACGTGCACATCAGGTGGAGTTGCCCCTATGTGAGTGAATGAGCCTGACTGGGTTTATGCAGCAGTTAAGGGAGAAGGATGGATGGATGGCAGAAAAACCATGTCAACATCAATATCTGTGTATACAACCATTGATTTATTAATAAATGAATATAGAAGGTCCATTAGCTCTGTCAAAGAGGTGTCAGATCAAAGTTTAACCTTTCGCTTTCCATTGAGACCTGCAGCTCCAGGAATCACAGGCCGTGTGATGGATCTGAAGCAGCTGGGGGTCTGGAGGTCTGTTCAGCAGGAGGTCGCTAATCAATCAAGTAATCAGTCAGCATGCAGTTGAATTCAGAGCAACTCTGGCTGCACTGTGCACACGCGCACACCCACACACTTCAAGGTCTGGCTATAATAAATCTGAAGCCACACTAGACTTAAGCTGCTCTGTTCATCACTGCAGTCTTGTGAGCTCTACTGGCCTTAGTACCTGAACACACCTCAGGGACGCCCTCGAAGCGAGTGGAGGGAAGTAACTTAAAGGCCGGAGCAGTGAGATATGGACGGTTATTGAGATGGTTCAGATTGCTCTCGACCGAAGGGAATTACATTTATGTTTCCCACATAAGAGCAGCAGCAACGGTGGGAAGCAGTATTCAGAAATAAATCAGATTATTTCTCAGCATCACAACCAGCCTAAATCATTTCCTCCAACTAACCACGGGCGTGCCAAACTGTGTCATTGGAGGGTTATTTATCAGGCTTCTGTTTTTCCACCTTGCTCAGGGGAATCACAGTTCACAGCTGACCCTTGCCATCACAAACACCTGGTTTTACAGCCTACACTCAAACTGAACAGGAGGACATTTGAGAGGCATTCCTCTCACTCAAATTACTGACATTTCAGTCTGAACAACAGGGGCGCTAACCTGAGGACAGACATTCGCTCACAGGGTGTCTGAAGAAGCCCGAGTCCCGAACTGCTGCTCTGACTCTCAGAATGGTTTTTTTTTTTTTTTTTTTTTAACTGCTCCAACCTTGCTACAGATGAGGGCTGCTGCTTAAATAAGACAGCTCTTGTCCACACTTGATGTTGTTCCTTCCGTCCACAAAAACTACGAGAAGAGCCGCTGACCTGTAGACCAAAATCTGCTGAACCCGGTGTTGGCCGTCATGAATAATAGAAAAGTGGTCACACTGACCTCACAGCATCAGCGACGGCAGAATGAATGTTTCATGGCTGTGTTCCCCCTCGCTCCCTGCCAGCGACGCTAAAATCCCCCAGTTTTCCATCAGTCCTTTGCTGCTGATGTTTGTGCAGCCACTCACATCCTCACATTTAACACATATAATACATTATCCAACTCTGTATCTCAACTTGACCTAACTCTAACTTAAGCTAAACACAGTTCTAACTTCAATCTTAAAACATTTCTTAATTTGGTCAAGATGGCCCCATGGTGAAAACACACACGCATTTGGTGGACAAATGTCCCAGAAGCCACCCAGGCTCAACAAATCACATTTTGTCTGAACTGGCCTTGTAACTATAACAACAATGTATGGTCATTTATACAATGGAGGTTCATTCGTGCCTGCGTTACAGTTACAGAAACAATGAAAGGGAGGAGCCAGAGCCTCAAAACGGATGTTTTTTGCCTAATCTCCTGACAGACAGGTACTGAGGAATTTCCATAATCCTTCAAGCTGGACATGTAACCATAACTCCCTCCTGCCACTCTGGCCCTTTACCTTTGCCTGCATCTGCATTTTATTTTCATTTATGAAACGTTCATAAGGTCAAACATGCATTTATGTGCACTTTTAGACATCCCATAGAAACAGTAATCTGATTATTCTGCTGTATCTTGCCTTTTTTGGTCATTTTGCTAAAAGATGTTTAAGTTAACGGTTTCTGGCACTATCAAGCTGACATCTGAGCAAATGGTCCCACTTGTGCGACAAATTAGATGCTAATAAGTGTCTTTATCTCTGCTTGTATCCAAAAGGAAAGATGAGATGAAGGAGGGGAAGCCCAGAGCAGCAGCGTGCGCCTCCAGCTCAGCTCTAAACATTGCTTTTTGTGCCTGATGCGCTCCCAGCTTTCTCCAGGAGACCAGACAGGTCAGTAGGTGGTGCTTCAATATTCATTGATCTGTTCTCAAACATAAGCTGCTCTGGAGGAGGTAGCTGCAGGGGTTACTATGGCGATGTGGCCACATAAAAATCAGAGCATCGTTCTGATCTTGAGAATGGGAAGAATTAGGCCTCATATTTACCACCACTGAGTGGAGTTTCTGCTTCAGTTCAGCACAGACGGCCCAGCTTGCTCCTTCATCTGTTTTCGCCTGCGAATGAGCAGACTAAAACTGCTAAAATCGTACATCTTGAGGCAGGAAGAAGTAAAACACTTCTGCGAGTTACTCTCTTATTGCCGTGGCTATCCGGTTAGTGGTTGTACTAATGTTGGAAATGAACAGCCTGCAGCTCTTGGGTTTCCAGAGCTGCGTGGACAGTGTGTGGGAGCGAACCGTCTGACCTTGCTGCTCGGTCAGGAAAAACAACAGCAGGTGTAGAAGTGGAAACTGGTTACTATGGAGGTGATGCAGCTGAAGCAGACAGCTTTACACTGATGGATAGAGTTCCTGACTGCAGCCTAATGTCTTCACCCCGTCGATTCAGACGGCAAAGCCACATACTCCTAATTACTGCTCCTTGAACTAATCAATACAGCCGAGTCAGCTTTCTCCTTGAGCCGCAAACTCACCTCAAACATTCCCTCTCTTTAAAAGCATCATTTATATTTCAAACGCTGAGCATGTTTAACAAGTGTGATGACGTAATCATATGTCCTGGGACAGCGTCTGACATGAGTGTGTCTCAGCAGCAGCCCTGACTCACTTACACGCGCAGTAAATAAACCATTTACCCATTAGCATCCCTGAGTCAAGTCCCAGCTCCTTTTCCTCCGCTCATCCAGGTCAGGATCAGCAGATCAGCAGATCAGCAGATCAGCAGATCAGCAGCTCCTCCTCCCGCGACCAAAACACCTTCTCCGGAGGCCCGAACCATCTCCACTGGCTCCTCTGGACCTGAGCTGACGCTGGACTGATTGCAGGTAGCGACAGGCAGCTGCGTGCACAGGTGAGCTGAGCAGGTTAACGAGGTGGGCGTGGCCGGCAGGCTGAGTGAGGCAGAGGCAGGCTGAGTGGAAGGAAGCTCTTTCTTGCACTTCAGAAAATGGATGGATCCAGTCGCACGCTCTCGTTTTAAGATCATTCCTGTTTTTAAGGTGATTTAAGCATCCGCATTCTTTGGTGCAGGCGGTACATAATAAAATATCTGTTTTGGAAGTGTTGGATTTCCACACAAATGGCAGTGAGGCGCGTGAGGGATGTCTCCTGTGACCTACATTGCATCCTGTGATCTCACTCCCACACTGTGGAGCACAGGAAGTGCTTGAAGGAAAAGATGCAATGCAAATGTGGTACACTCGTGGCTTATGTTTGAAATAGATTCCTAGGATTTTAGCAGATTATTTTTTTTTTAACCTAAGTCAGAAAGATGTGCACACAGAGCTGCTGTTGCTGAGCTTCAGTACCTCTGTGAGACGGATGCTCCAGGGGGAGATGGGTGATAAATGAACGTCAGTGCGAAGGAGACGCTTGGCTCCTCTGGGCTCTTTTGCTTTTCCAACAACACAGATGTGTGTTGACCTGCGATGGCGGATATGGCGGCGCCATTGCTGGCGATCAGAGTCATTATTTGTGGTTTGGTGATCAGGCATCTGCAGGGGAGGATGTGGTTGGGATGAGATACCAGAGCGTAGCCCACCCGTATGGATTTCCCCAGTCCGGCTTGCAGATGTGAATTGATCAGTCTGTCACTGTCCTTGACTGCAACGCGTCACTCTCCTGTGAAAAGAGAGGCGAGACTCAAACATCTCTGACAACACCCCAGCGTGTGTGTGTGTGTGTGTGTGTGTGAGTGGGTGACTGATGCTAGGTCCAAAATTAGGAGAAAATCTAACAATATTTATTTTTCACACAACGTAAATTATAAATCAATCTGCTGCCAGGAGGTAAACTGTTTTGGAGAAAGGTGTTATCTGTTTTTAAAGCTCAGTTTATTTGACACACACTCAAAAAGCCCCCTTTAAACAAACAACCCTCACGCTAACGGGCCTTGATTTCTTTGTGACAGGCTGCAAAGCAGCAAACGAGCAAAAAATCACTGCTCGAAAAAAAGGGGGAAATTGTCCATCATCACCATGAATACGGCAGCTAAATATAGCATGACTATTCAGGCATTATTCTAACTATTTTCCAGCTTTTGCTTGTGACGTTTCCTGCAGAATTCTGTAGCTTCATATAACATGGTAACATGTCTTTTCTGTCTACAGGCTTCAGTCGCGCCATCTGTTAGTTAATAACAGCTGACAGAGGTTTAATTACCTAGATTTCATTAGCTGCTGCGCTGCAACCACCTCTGTTTTGACTGAGCTGGAGGGCTATTGAGAGGACATGACAGACGACAGCAACCGTTTGCGCTAGGCGTGGTGCAGTGTTCACGCCAGTGACCACAAGGTCGTGCATGTGGCCTGTATGATGAAGAGTCCTTGAGTGAGAGTCCTCAGCTCCAAAGTGTGCTCAGTGCTGCGTCTGCCGTGGACGGTCAAATCAGAGCCTATGAGATGCATCTGATTATCACAAATGGAGTGAAAAGCTGAAATACTGTCTGTCCATCTTCATGTCTCTTATGCAACCGTTCTCAGTGTGGGAGAGAAGAGGCCTGAAAAAGACATCAGACTTTGCTGGAAGTCCATTATTGCAATGTACTCGTTTCAGTCATGATTAAAATCCTCTTTCTTTAGTATATCTTTGTCAAAAGGAGACGGCATCGTTTTTAATAATTGAGGCAAATTGAATGCTGTTGACCTAAACGGCTTAACTCATTCATTTTCTTTGATAGTCAATTATCTTCAAAAGCCGTCCTCACCCGTATGATGAATACCAATGACAGCAATACAGTGAAATGAGATTTTTGAACTGGTTTTCCTCCGCAGCTCCTCAGATTATGACAAGATAATCACAACAGAGCGTTGTCTGAAGCGGTACCAGGTGGACGGTTGGAAATTGCAAAAGAAAAGGGAATGCATCCATTTTTTGACTCGATCTTACACACAGTCTTACGTCATTCAACATGATTTTAAAGCTGTTATTCACGTCTTTATTTGTAGCAATATTGAAAGTCCAATAACAAACCTAATCTACTTGTTTTTAATGGCAATAAAATCAACTGTTATCTTTGTTTCTCTCCTCGCGGCCCACCTAAAGTTTAGGTTTGGGAGGACAACAAACTGAGCTCTGTGGAATGACTGTAACGCTGCTCTTCATTCGACCTGCAGAAGATGGATGAAGTGACAGTAGAGAAGCCGAGGCTCAGTCCAACATCCACACCTCAGCAGCTAGAACGCCTGCTAATAAACTGACTTTGGAAAGAAAAAAACTGCCACATCAATGGAAATGGTCACCTGAAATGCACTACTCAAACTCTGACAAACACATTTCTGTCTGAAACCACTTTGCAGTCACCTAAAAGGTCAGAGGTGAGATTGGAAAAAGGTTGCTACGCCGACGTCTCCCATTGTTTGTGGCGTTCGCAGAGATTACTATGGTAATTGCATGCATTAATGCGTCAATGTCACCCATAACAACATTAGTGTTGTGCGACAAATGCCAAACGTCCTGCTTCAGGTGCACTCTTGTTCACGGGAAAACGTCAGCAAATTAGTGTAAGAGATGCTGAAGCAGGAGTTTACAGCACACGAGCAGATTCCTAATGGGATGACAAACTTTCGTTAAGCTGTTTTCTTTTTGTATTACATAAATGGAGCACAAACATCTCAATCTCATTTCTTTGAAATCTTATTTCCTAATTCTCCATCTTCTTTTCCCTCACCTCTGGGTTAAGATGCATTAAAATGATACGAGGGGCGGAAACAAGGACGGGATTCAATAAAGAAAGGAGGTGCACCCACAGTGATTGTGTTCCCACTGCCAATTATAAACTAACAAGCTCAAAGATGCTAACTGCACTTACCATTCCCATTTAACACATCCTCTAACGGGTACCGTTGATGGAAACCAGACTCTTCCGCAGTCTATATGAAGCACCCGCGTCTGGGTGGGTGTGGTGTTTTAATGCAATAAATATTTGAAATATGGTCCCTGCCTGGGCCCACAAGGAGGTGGGCACCGGAGGACACACCGGTCTGTAGTGTCTACCAGCTGGGAAACTGTGTGGGAATGATAGACATCTGAGAGTGTTGGCTTTAGAATTTATCTGGGGAGGAAAAGAGGCTTTGAAATAGATTTTTGAAAGAAAGCAAAGAGAGTGTTTATGGACTTTCATCGTCTTTTGTCCACAATGTCAGAGAGCCTGTTAACGGAGTTCATCCTTATTGTGGAACACAATTGGACCAAAAATCAAAGACTCAAAGAGTAGGACACAGCGGAGATTATTGAATAATAAACAGATAACCTCAGTGGGGACTTTGCGCTGCGCAAGTTCTTAGCATGAGAGCATACTTTTGAAAATAGTATTTTAAATTCAGGAAATTCAAATGTTTTAAAATGATTAGTTTAACCCTGTGACCCAGGGGCTGGCGTCTGCCACGCAGGGAGGCGTGCGGCTCTGAAGCTAGCTGGTTATTAATACGAAATAACCCTCAAATGCACGAATGGCTCTCTGTGCTCTATCTCATTAGCTGCCTCTGAGATTCAGTAATGTCACGCAATATTGATATTCGATAATCCTGGTTACACTGGCACTGCACAGAAAAAGTAGCCAGATCATCCTTTGCAATGACTGCATGGTAACCATGGCAACCTAAACGTTGCACCACAGCTGCAGGAATGGTGTTTAAAATGCTGTAAACAACAATCGTAATTTGGTATTCTTATGTAACTGTTTTAAATTCGCAATAAAATCCCTGAATTAGTGCAGAGAGTACCCGTCCCGAGGAAGGGGCGCTCTTCAACTTCATCTTCAAGAGCAGCCCAGGATGACTGACACCGATGAGCAGCAGAGTTTTTTTAAATGACTCTGCAGGTCTCTGAGTGAGGCTCAGATGCAGCATTGATTCCACTTTACTGAAAGAATTAAGATAGAAAGAAAGAACGGGGCAGAGAAGGAACCCAACAAAAGATTTCTGAACTCCCTCAACTGGAAACCAAAGTGACGTGTTCTTAGCCTCTTTTGCAGACGAGGACCAGGCAGCTAAATGTGACTATGGGTGTTTGACACACAGAAAGCAGATAAGGTGCACAGCGGCTCACAACTATGAGCAATTTAATTAGCTGGACTGGCTCATGCAAATCAATACTGTTGCTTCTCCTTAACACACTCTCATGAGGAGCGGAGGAAAAGAGATGAACTGACAATCAAATCGCCTGGAAGTTGAGTCTGCCTGATTTGCACCTGCATGCAGACGTGCATAATAAGCTACATTTGGGACATAAACCATCAGATAAATTTAATTAAGCAAGCCACCCCGGAGGCTGTGTGGCTTCCTCCTGGAGGTCAGGGGGATGTGGAGATAAAGGATGGGGAGTGGCATGTCACCAGAACCACTCTGCTTGGCCATGAGAAATGAGCTGAACACATGAAGCAGGGATTATTTAAGATGAATGAATAGCCGTAGGAGCAATTGCACGAACGTGCGAGTGGCTGTTTGGGAACATCAGAGTCAGTGAAGGCTCCGAGATTCTTCTATAAAGGAGGCGTGCGTGGAAATACGTGTTTTTTTTTTAAGTTACAGGAGTAAAAGTCCTTCTCCGTGACATCACGGGAAGTCTTTGAACATATTCTGCATTATTGTCTCCATCCACAGTCTCCACCAGAGCAGCGGGTGGAGGTGCGCGTCCATGTGTATCTGCTCCACAAACCCTCTGCGTCGGTGCGTCCTGCCAAAAAGAAACAAAACGCACCTGACCGGGCACAATCTCTCTCTCTCTCTCTCTCTCTCTCGCTCTCTCTCTCTCTCTCTCTCTCTCTCGCTCTCTCTCTCTCTCCCTCTCTCTCTCCGGTTTCCACGGAGGCGTTATTCTGCCTTTACGCGCTGCCTTAACTCGTCTCCTGATGGGGACAGCATGTTCGGGATGTAATTTCTGTGAGGTGGATGAAAGCGCAGGAGCCATGTGGAGAACGACCCCTGCCCGCAGCATCGGAGGCAGGCGCAGATTCTAGAAACAGTCACGCAGGAAATAAAAGAACATCCGTCGATGAGGAAACACAGGGAGACGAGATGGTAGAGAAGTAAGTTTATTCGGTTAAGAACCGAAACTTAGGTCATACACATTTTAACCCTAGCCTTAGGCATGCACCATGCGGGGGTTTCTGCCTGGTGTTATCACACTTTCTCCTTTTGTGTGCATGTGGTGGGATCGATCACGAGTAACGTTTCTCAGGGCTGCAGCTTAACAACTACAGGCTCGTTCAAAGCTGAATTTTTCACTCTGACTCCTCAGTTTTAAGTTGTTTGCTGGTAACACTGGCTTTCAGGTATTCATGGGCTCATTACATAATTGCACACGCTGTAACAAGCTGTTGGGGGAAACGGGAGTGTGGCACTGACTGTTCAATTTTTAATGAGGTTCCACTCTGCTGTGGTCATTCCTCGTATTGT
This sequence comes from Pao palembangensis, assembly GCA_015343265.1. NCBI lineage: Eukaryota > Metazoa > Chordata > Actinopteri > Tetraodontiformes > Tetraodontidae > Pao > Pao palembangensis. The sequence continues at coordinate 5,063,772 of CM027097.1, forward strand.
GGGGGTCACAGCCACATCAGTAAGCTGGTACCTTTTCTCGACTGGAAATATACCAGTCACCCCATTAGATGTAGGGCATGAAAAAAATAGCTGCAGACGCAGCTGAAGTGTTTTGAGGTGGAGGACGTTATGAAACGTGATGGAGACGGTGGACGGTGACCTGCTGCCACATCACGGTGTCGGTTTGTGGTTGGGAGACAGGCGCCACATCCAGGCGAGCAGTGTTTTTCTGCACAGGTGTTCCGAAATCATTCAGTGTGTAATTAGATGATGGGAAATTTGTGCTGAAGCGGATGCTGTTTTTAAATGCACCTACGGCCAATTAATACGCTCAAACAACAATCGGCCCGGCGTAGGTTCGATTCCCGGTCAGGGAAGAAGCATTTACATACGTGCCCTTCGGAGATTATTATAATCAATACCTTATTTTAATATAAATTATACTGTGATACCATGCATGCAGATTTTTTTAACTGAAAATGTACTAATTTATAGGTGGGGGGAGTTCTGTGTCATAAACATCATGAGTTATTATTATTAGTAGTAGTAGTAGTAGTATTTTATTTATTTATTTTTGAGTTTTGCAGCATTTACCTTTATTGGCAGGTGGCTTGTTTTGGAGGTCACATGATCAGGAAAATGTGACAAAAAGGGATAGACTGACCTGCCCAGGGGAATTCTCTATCAGTAAACCAAATTGATCAACATGAATTATCCCGTCCTCACAGTGGCCGCACCTGACCTTCTTGACCCCAAGACTGCCGCCCACAACACAAAGCCTCGCCTGTCCTTCTCGACCAAACCGGTCATCCTGAACACCCCAGAGGACAATGATAGTGACACCCGGACCACAGTCATGAGGTGGAAAACAGTTTCGGCCATCTTCTTCTTGGTGGTGCTTTACCTCATCATCGGAGCCACGGTGTTCAGCGCGCTGGAGCAGCCGCACGAGAGCTTACAGAAGTTAGCCATCCTGGCGGAAAAGCTGGATTTCTTGGCCATGCATGCCTGCGTGAACTCCTCTGAGCTGGAAGCTCTGGTTAAGGTAGGCAGAAACATTAGTATGCTATGAATTAAGAAATCTCCAGGAGAACCTTCTGAAGGGATTGTGTAACTCATCAGGAGAAGAGCGCTGACATGGGCTGCTGAAGAGAGATGTTTGGATCAACCTTATTACCATGTTGCTCCTTTGTGTTCGTTTATCATAATGCTGACAGATTCTACAGGCTTATCAGAAGAGGCCAAGATCTGCGCCTATACAGAAGCCTGTTTAGGATCACGTCAGCGTGCATGGAAGATGCAGCCTTTAGCAGGTTCCGTGCAGTCCATGCACATTCGCCAGGATCCACAGCTCAGTTCTAGGATAGCACATTCAGCTCCTGATTGTCCGTCAGCTCGGCCCTTTTTATGTGCTTCAGCTCCGGCCAGTAACTTCCGTATTAATTGCTTGTCAGGCAGCTGATGAACGAGGAACTGAAAGCTGTTTCGCTCTTCTACTATTTTAGGAGCCGTGTCTGCGCTGGCATCAAGTGAAATTTACAGTCAAGACTGTGACCGTTTTCACACAGCTAGCGGATTTAATACTGAATGAATGACATCCCCCTGCTTCTGTAAGGGAGATTCTTCTCCATGAAGACGCAGCAGGTAGCGGGTGATGGTTATTTGGCACCGAGACGCCAGAGAGGTGTCATCCGACAGATTGAGTGATGTCAGGTGTTAAATCTACAACAAACAGCTAATAATAGTCTGGCTTTGCAGTTTTTGTTGGTGGTGATGCCTTTATGGAGACTCCTCCGGTGTTTGCAGGACGCTGACGCAGCCTGCATCCCTCAGCAGGCAGCAGCCCCATGAGCTCAGCAGCTTTTCAGCAGCCATTCTTCTTCTGTTGTTTCATTGATAGACATCTTTTGTACAGGTGTGTGCTGTCCTTGTTCACTTTTACATACTCACGTATGCTTACACACACACACACACACACACACACACACACACACACTCACTCACATACAGGCACACAAGGATGCACGACTCCCACTGATCAAAAGCCAGTCAGAGGAGGGTTGGAGGAAGGTGCTCTCAAAGGGAGTAATTAAAAAAGTGAGTGACGTCAAAAAAAAAACCTCTGGAGACTCCAGCTTGAAGAAAATCAGTGTGGTCTCTGGCCGTCTTTCCCCCTGGTAATATTAAGTATTCATACAATTCTTTGCAAAATCAGTGAACTGATAGCTGTTTTGGCAGGCGAACAAAGGGCTGAGCGAGCCAGGCTTGTCTGGGCGCTTTTCTAAGTGATGTTTACAAGAGCATTCGGTGCAGGCTTTCACTGTTTTATATTTGAATCTTCGGTTTTACCAAGTTTTAAAACAAGGAACAGTATAAAGTGCCCAAAACCTGTCTCCAGTGTGCAGGGCTGCCAACCTTGCAGCTTTAATGACAGATGAGTTACTTAAGGAGGAGCTTTATGATCACCTGGAGAACCCTGCTGGCCTGCAGAGAGGTGTCAGAGAGGTCACCGCGAAGATCTTTTATTAACACTAAAACTCTCCAGGTTAGCATTATTTTATACATCTATGTCTGTCTCCAAATGCGTTCCTTGAAAAGACTGAACTGGCAGTTAGGAGAAAAACTAATCAATAAGTGTGATACTAAGTGTTTTCTTAAGCTGACTGAGTTGAAGGTTGGAAACAGAATAGATCTGAACAGGTCACACACGCCTGCACGTTGTAATCACACACACTCTGCGTGACCCAAACAACATCCAGCAGGTTGAGTGTGAGAGGAATCCATTTTGCTCTTCAACGGCCTGTCAGCTTTGTGTGGTTCCTTGGCTGCACTGTGATGCCCGCGTTCACAGTTTATGTCATTTTCTTCCCACACTCTCTCATGTGAGAGAGGCCTTTCGGCCACACGAGCATCTTCAAAACCCAGAGACGTGTCCGCACACATGCATTTATCTGACCTTGGATACGACGTGTCCCCGAGGCACCGAATCTGAGCCTCATGTCATTGTTGATGATGAACTCAAAGCCCATTATAAACACATTTGTTTTGGATGAATCTACGTGCTTTCATTAGATAACACATAAACATGATGAGATCTATTAGATCCATCTGAAGTAAGTGTTTTTAAATGCTTCATGCTTTCACTTTCATGCCCCCTTGTGCAAAATAGTGCTTTACTATGTGTTCTGACTTCTTTCTGTTTTTATTGACTCATACGTATATAAGCACATGTATGTTTTATAGTCGCACCCTATTTACTCATTTTTCTATCTAACAAGCCCAAAATCTTGTTAGAGGCTGAGACAAGTATTCACTTGTCGAAAAATGCCTTTGCACTGCCAGAATATGATATGTAAATTCAGAAAACTGGACCCAGAGTTCACTTCAGGGAGCACAGGAACCGCAAGTGCTCACTTTTAGCTTCTCACCTACCTGCTGTTAGACTCCCAACGACGAACCGTGCCTCTTAAATTGGATGCACCCTAATATTCTGTCACTCTGGCTAAACTTCTTTTTCCCTCCTCTCTGCAGCAGGTGGTTTCCGCCGTCAGAGCTGGCGTGAACCCTTCAGGAAACTCGTTCAATCAGACCAGCCTGTGGGACGTCAGCTCCTCCTTCTTCTTTGCCGGGACTGTTATCACAACTATCGGTGAGCCTTTCCTCGCTCTGGAGGACGCCGCGCCAAATAATAACGCTGTCATTTGTGGGAGGTTTACATTGCCTCACAGCACTTGTGCATTTCCCCCCGAAGCTTAACGCAGCTTAGACAGCAGTTTGGAGCCAAACCTTTGTGGTTCGTTGCTTCCCGCTTGTGTTTGGGATTCACACTCTCTTTATCATCCTGTTACACTTTGACCTCAGTGGCAAGTTTTCCAATTCATCTTAAAGAAAGCCAAAATGCTTTGGTGTAATGTGCTAATATCTAACAGAAGCTGTTTTTGGTGAATTGTCTCTGTTTTATCACATAAACATAAGTTCGTTGGTGGTGTTTACTGTCTGGTTACTCTCTGTTGGCAGGAACAATAAGTGATATTTCAGATTAGCTATTTCTGAAGTCACTGCCTAAAGTCTATTTCAGGAGATACAAGAATGCTCTGAATGGAAAGCTACAGTACATAACTGAAAATATAATAAGCGTTGGCTTTTTTTGAATCACAAATTCACATATTCATATTTGAAAGCTTTTCTATATTATTCACAGTGAGTTTAGAAATTCTGCATGAATCCTTGTTAATCCAGGCTGCTGTCCTCATGAAACAGTCAATTCAGCATTTTATGATATGGCGAACAAACAAACCCCTATATAAACTACAAATAACCGAATGCCAACTAGTCAGTGTGATCCTACCTGATCTGACTGAGCTCCACCCAGTGTAGCTACCTCCAGTGCATCAAACAAGGCCGTTAAGGTTTTATTGTCCAGGAGATAAACCCAGTCAGCACTGTCGTAAATGTGGAAATAGGATTTTTATTATTTTCATTTCGAGTCATCGGCTCATAATGGAGAGAATACTTTAAAGTTAATGTCACGTTCCGCTGGCCGTCGTCGCCATTGAGTGTGAAAATAACGCAAAACCTGTCAAGAATATTTCTCTTCACTGCTCTTAATACAGGCGAAATTAAAATGTTCGTTCTTTTCCAGCGGCCAACAGACATTTTTGCCCAAGCTTGCTGCTTTTATGTGACTAAACTGATGCTGCTGAATGCAGACTCAAGTATAAGCTGTGTTTGGTACAGAGAGAGCATTAAAGATAATATAAACATGAAAAAACAATTTAGTTCCATCTAGAAAAAACTGCAGCATGCTGCTCTTTTTATTTTCCAGCAAAAGCACTCAGAGGAGCCGAAGCCAAATCAGATATCCCGCCGGCATTGAGCTAATTACAAAATCAAAGAGAACTGATTGACAATCCTTTTTTTTTGCCTTTAGCCTTCAGTCCCCACAAAAAAGCCTGGAGCTCCCATCCAGAGACGGATGACTCCATTAAAGGTGGATGTACTTCATTATGCAGACTCTGTACGAGATGTTGACTAATGAGAGTCATACTGGTGCCTCAGAAGGCTCGGGTCACGGAGGTTTCTCTCCACTCGCTTACAGTCTTCATTTAAGTCTCCATCCGCCCTGCGTTGTTTCTTCTTCTTCTCAGCTTTTTGGCTAAATAACGTTAGCGCAGCGAGACCTTTTCTCGTCTGATGGTGCCTGTGCTGCCGCGACTGATGAAAATATTATTTGTATGTTTGAGAGAGAGGGTTTATTTACTGGGGTCAAAGTTCAACATGGCGGTGAGGTGGTGTTTGAGGGGGATGAAGTGATGAATGATTTTTTTTTTTTTTAGCAAGATGAGGATCCAAAACCTTAACACTAGAAACACGAAGGACATGGACATTTTTTCATCTCTGTGTCCTTTTGCAGGATTTGGAAATATCGCTCCTCACACTGAAGGGGGCCGGATCTTCTGTATCATTTACGCTCTGCTGGGAATTCCCTTATTTGGATTCCTATTGGCCGGTGTTGGAGATCAGCTGGGGACCATCTTTGGGAAAGGCATTGCCAAAGTAGAAAAGATGATTGTGGTGAGCAATGAGGATTTGAAATCAAAATGTTTTCTTTACTGGTATTAAAAAAAAAAAAAGCAGAGACTGTCTGTACAGCCACCCCAGATGGGACTTGAACCCACAATCCCTGGCTTAGGAGGCCAGTGCCTTATCCATTAGGCCACTGGGGCTTGTAGAAGTTAGCCTGTAGGATCAAGAAGGAACACATCAGACGGTCAAGCATGTCTTAGGTTGAGATGGTTTGAGTCCACAGGAGGACAAGGAAATACTGTATGATTAGAAGGTGGCGAGCATGGTAGTTTGTAGCAATATTAATGGCTGTAGGGCACAGCCTCGAATAATGCTCATACTAGTTGTTGGTATTGCTTTTTTTTCTCCCCTGGAACAGGTTAATTATGATTTGGAGCCTCTGCCACCTTCCTCCCAGCGGAGGAGGATGCAGGTCTTCAGCTGGAGCAAACAGCAGATCTGAATGAACTCAGTTGCAGCTGTGTTGGAAAGATGGAGGCTGAGAAATCACCCCTGCTCCACCGCTCCATAATTTCATACCACTGCAGGCCTTTAGACTGTACATTACTTTACTCCGCTCTGAGGCCAGTGGACATGACAGACTCCGGATCTGAGGGCTGCCTGCTCTTTGTGTTTCCCCCGTGGCTCTGTGCTTCAGGGTTACGTAACCGCGAGGGAGGGGAAAGGGCACGAAATGCCAAGAACCAGCAGAAAATGGTGATTGCCTATGGAGAAGGGAGCAGGGGAGGCGGCAGTATGCAGAATTCAGTTAGATGTGGGGTTGAAACAAAGCAACGAGGCTCAGAACAGCTGATATTAACTGTGGGTAATCATTTCTCAGATGACAATGTGGATCTACGTCAGGTCGCGTGGTACCATGTTAGGTCACGAATCACGACCTTAAGAAAGTCAAAGGAAGTGATAAATGTTTCTAAATGCTAATATCTCTTATATTCAGTTGAACCCTGGCCCAGGGGAAAATCAGAGTAATATGACGGTTTAATTAAAAAGTGTTGATTTTTATTGCATCATTAATCACCTCTGTCGCACTCACAGCTCCTTACCCACGATTCCCCTGCAGCTTCATTACTCTCGTTAAGACAATTGCTTTCTGAATGCAGAAATAATTCTTCGTCTCGCTCATTGTTTCATCTCCACGCAGAAGTGGAAAGTCAGCCAGACGAAAATCCGCGTGTTCTCAACTCTGCTCTTCATCTTGTTCGGCTGCCTCATCTTCGTGGCCCTGCCTGCCGTCATCTTCAAGCACATCGAGGGCTGGAGCACGCTGGAGTCCATCTACTTTGTCGTCATCACCCTCACCACCATCGGCTTCGGGGACTTTGTGGCCGGTGAAAAAGGTAATTCGATTTTCTTTCTTCTCATTTCCCTGTTGTCCTTTCATTTACACCCAGTTCAGAGACGCCGCCCTGTTGTGGTGATGTTTGTGTGCGTCACTGTTCCTGTGTCTCAGCTCTTCAGCAGCGATTTGCTCTGCAAAAGGGTCTAATGAGGTTTAGAGCATGGATGTCCTGCTTCTCAAAGTCTTCAGTGGGTAACGTGCCCAAATGGGACGAGCTAGCTTTTAGGAAATACACGGAAAACTGGCAGTTAAGTTGTGAGTGAGCCGCACAGAATTTGCAGGAAGTTTTTAGAGATGTAAGTTCAAAATAATTGGTTGGGTGCTAGTCAGGGCCGTCCTGGACTTCCCTGCAGCATCCGCCCTCACTGGGTCGCAGCAGCTGTCGGAGTCACCGAAGCAACACTCATCAGAGCTGCCAGATGAGTGTGAAACGTTGGTGAATCTCCAGGGAAGGATGAAAGGACAGTATTGAAGTAGGAGGATAAGTGCTGTCAAACACATCTGTGCTGAGGAGAGGATTCTGTGTGTCAGTGGAGAAGGTCTCCATCACACCTTTTCAAAGTAGTCGGTCTAAAATATTTCCTTGTTGTTGTTGTTGTTTTTCTTTGTGTTCTGAGAAAACTATGCTTGTTTTGTTGACCTGTAACTGTTGGCTTTGTTTGGTGCAGCCAGCTCAGAGAGCCCAGAGTACCTGGACTACTACAAGCCCGTGGTGTGTTTCTGGATCATGGTGGGCCTGGCGTACTTTGCTGCCGTGCTCAGCATGATCGGAGACTGGTTCCGGGTCATCTCCAAGAAGACCAAAGAAGAGGTGTGTACATTTCCACAAGAATTTTCACATCCTCCAGAGCGAAAAAAAAAAAAAAAAAACTGGGTATACAACCTTAGGCCATTTTGTGATCAAATCTTCTTGAAGTCTTGGTAAAATGCATCAGCAGACTGAGATAAAAGGAGCCTTTTTTCTCTTTGCAGAGAAAAGTAAGATCACATAAGAGCTGCAGAGTGTTGTTCAGATCCTGCCAGCAATCTCCACCTGGCCAGTGACTGTATAAAGTGGATTATCTGCATCAGAAACTCTGGAGGAGGCAGCTGAACATGCTCTTAGACTATCTGACAGATGCTTTTCTTTCAGCATAATCAGGTCTTGGTCTTGTCAGAGCGGCGCTCCAGTTTGTTTTTTAATGCAAAGGCCAGTGTATCATCACCCACAAGCTTTTGTCTTCCCATGCTGTACTCAGATGTGAACAACTTATCACGGGTTACATAAATATATAACTACATATTTTTGACATAAATCCAACCTGAGGTATAAAGTCATGGTCACGATTCTGTATTTTTCAATAGAGAACTGTTAGCGTACGCCACCTCTGTTCGGATAATTACTGCGAAATTATGTGGGAACAATGAGCCGGAGAAAGTGACAAAATGGGAAATGAAGTGTTTCTGCTCCAGCATGTGTGTAATCTGTGCACACCTACCGACACACGCAGTAAATTTGTAACCTGAACGCGCGGAAGTCGATTTTAAATGAGTGCGGCTTAGAGGCTGATGAATAATCAAACAACAACAGGCCCGGTGGATTATGAAAGGCAGAGCAGAAATGGCTTCTGTTCTCTCCAGTGCTTCTCAAGGGTCATAAAGCAGACAGCAACCGAGCACATGAATACAAATTTCCTTTATTTTATGGCGACATCAAACTATTTAATGGGCATTAATGAGTAATTGACTGTAAATACCGATGTTATCTGTCGGCAGGTCGGTGAGTTCCGAGCTCATGCTGCCGAGTGGACGGCAAACGTGTCAGCAGAGTTCAAGGAGACCCGGAGACGACTCAGCGTTGACATCTATGACAAGTTCCAGCGGGCCGCCTCCATCAAGCGCAAGTTGTCCTCCGAGCTGGGCATCAACGCGTCGGTCAGCCAGGAAATGACCCCTGGCAAGCGGACGCTGTCGGCTAACGTGTACGAGGACAGAGACGCTCCCTCCAGTGTGACTCTTTCCCTCAGTCCGATGATGGGCGGCCTGTCCAGAAACGGCAGCCTCTACATGAACGGCCTGAGTCCAGATTACGCCGACAGGCAGGAGATCGCCGTCATCGAGAATCTGAAGTGAGCAGAAACATTCGGAGGGCCGAGGGCAACGCCTTTGGTGGCAGACAGTTTGTGCTTATTGACGGAGCATCTGTGACACTCGTGCATCCGCCTGGTGGATTTCCTCCAACCACTTGCTCAAAACATTGGCCTAATCGCAGATCCAGATGCCTACGTCCTCGTGCATGTGAAGCACTCGCGCGAAACCTCCTGTCGCGCCATCTCCCAGGTCCAGCATCTTTTCCCAAACCTCCGTGCCGTGGTTGAGCCAAACGCAAACGGAGCTCTGGGACCGAAGCGTCAGAGCGAACAAATTCAACCGCTTGAAGTGCAGGAAGGAAACGAAGGCGCAGACAGAGGTAGCGGCACGACGGCACCTCCGCACACCCTCAGACAGGCCTGTAACCACACAAAGACCAGAGCACTCCTCACATTTAGAAAGCAATAGAGCTGCGTGTGTTCGCCTCCAGAGACTCTGAAATCTGCATCAGATAAAGAGGATTCTCACACAACCAAAATCAGCAGTCTTTGTGAACACGAGCTGGTTCTTCTCTCTCAGCCTTCGCTTCTCCTGCTTTTTGCTGCCTGCTCCCACTACACAGACGAATGTGATTTTGTCCTCCCTGACTGATGTTCAGCTTCCCCCCCGATGAATAATCCACTTGTGCCTTACAGACAAAAAAAAAAGTCTACCAAGGACGTTTGATGCACGAAAGACACGGGGTGACGCTTGTCCGCCTGATCCTTGTTACACACGGACACAGTTTTAATGTATATTTGCAGGAGTTTTGGGCAGGAGGATAGTAGGAAGGAAACAGAGGACACAAACGTTTCTCTTTGTCTCATCTGAGGAGAAATCTATCGAACGCATGACAGATGAATAGTGAAACTGACTAATTGCGAAAACGACACTTTTGTCTGCCAGTGTGAATTCGACTTTTCCCATCAGCCTAAGTGCTAAGACGGTTACATTAACCACGCAGTGCCGCACAAGAGCGCTCGTCACGCTGTCCACTCCCGGATACTCCTCAATACCAAAGTGATGGTCCTGACAAACGCTCTCCAGAATGATCAGAGCATGTGAAGTACTCGCTGTCATTCTGAAGTCCTGTTCTGAAGACTTCCACAAAGACTTCCACAGAGTCCGCTGCTGAGTTTTGGGATTTTTTTTTTTTTTTTTCATAAAAAAGCCTTGTGTTCCGCCAGAAAATGTCCATTCAGATGATGGTCCCAGAGCTTGGACCGCATGTCAACTGTACATTATAGTTTTTCCTGGGTGACACTACAGCTTTAATCACTGCCTTCATTCACACCTTCAAAGGGAATACTTCACCCCGACGAGATCCTTTACCTGAATGTAGAGGAACCACTTCTTGAGAAGACAATCTGTCTGAGGGGGCCACAAGTTCTGAGCTGGTCACGATTAAAAGTTAAGGAATCTTTCATGACAAATACTTTGCCATTTTACATGCAGGCTATTTCAGAGAGGAGTGTAATGTTGGATTTGCAGTAGGGCAGAAGAAGCACCACGTCACTGTAACGAATGTTTGGCTTTTTTCAGATTTATAGCTACTTCTGCCTCTGGAGAGTCTGCACATGTTGGTATTAACATCCATCTAGATTAGATTGTCGGGCTGTCCGTCCTCTCTGGGCATTAACATGCACCTCCACATGCGTCTCATGGAGCCACTTGTAAGCAGATCTCATTTCCGTAGCTTTTGTATGCAAATCAACACAGAGATCAGGGGAAGATGTTGTTAGATAGCGAGACGTTTACATTTAAAATAAGATTCTAACTAAGAATCTCTCTGAAATACTCCGTGCGGTAAATAAATCATTAAATGTGATTCATTTTGGTGCCATTTTCAGACCAAGAATATTATGATTTGATGGAAGTTACAGAAGCAGAAGTGCCCAAACTATCTCAGAATGGATAGTATTGGGAGAGACGAAGCCGTTGTGCCCTTTTAAGATAACACACGTTTTTAAAAAAGCTAGTAAATCATATTTGACTCACTCATGAGACCACAGGACTGTATAAATAAGCACAAACATTATTGATTTCTGTCTTCTGCTCCTCACCTGCTCCTTTAGAGGAATCTGGGGGATTTCAACAGAATATTGATCACTGTTTACTGTGATACCTGACGTGTTTGTCGTCAATAAAAGTGTGTTTTCAACGTAAAACAACCCTTCATGTTTACATTTCACTCATACTTCAGCAGCTGAAGTGTAAATATCTGTTTTGTCATGTTTCTGTTGCTGCTACATCTGAATAACTGCATCTAAAAAGCGATTCCAGCGTGTCCTGGGTTTTCCTGCCTGTCCCGATCAGATTGTGATGAATGTTAATACCAGATCTGAACTGGGCTCGAGAGGCGCTTTTAAATTTAGAGTTGCACAGTTAACTGTCGAGCAGCTCCTCAAAAACAATTCCATGAGTCTTCTGAGGTGTCAATTATAGAATTTAGAGTGCAGTTCGTTTATAATGAATCAAAGCAGGTTGGAGAAAAGTTTTCCTGGGAAGCTCAACACTAATGTTCTCCCATGCTTCTGCAGTTCAGGCCGAGCCAAGCTTTCCTCTGATCGTCTGACAACACGTCTGCCCACTTCCTTCCGTCACTGATTAATGGCCAGTTGCAGTATAAATGTTAGCTGAAGTAACATGGATGGATGGATGGATGGATGGATGGATGGATGGATGGATGAGGAGTGCAGATTAATATCTCAAACTAGTCATTATTTAAAAGGCGGGTTCCAATCGCCGGTTCCAGCTGCTCTGCCTCTTGTTTTTCCTGAAAGGCTGAGCAACAGTTTGCATCTGACCCAGCGGAGGTCATCAGCTGTCAAGTGGAATCAAATCAAGGAGGCATCGCCAAGATGCTGCCAAGACAACATCATTTTGTGTTACTGAGGGCGATCGGTGACTTCAGACACATCCCACAGGCTAGTTAAGGGGTCAGACTGGGGGGCTGATGAAGGAGCAGTCCACCTGTCGACCTCCCAGCTGAGCGCCATCGACAGGAGCGCCGTCAGGTGGTTATGTAACCCACCGTGTTCTTAAAAGGTCCCATTTTGAAAAGCCCACACAGACGGTTTCACGCAGTGTCCTCCTCTTCTCCCCCCTAGGGGATGCTGCTTTTAATTAAGTCATAATCCCAGTAAATCCCAGTCCGAGTCTATCTGCTCATTCAAGACAACATTGTGAGTGTAAATAAATGAGTAAAAACGTCCTCTTTTCATTTCAGAACACGATGACACAATGAAACAGTTATAATGGCAGGAAAACTGTTGTTACATGTCAACGTTTCTGAATAAAAACATACTTTAGTAAATCATCCTTAAATGTATGGATTAAAGACCTGTTATATTTTTTAAATAAGACAGAGAATGTCGACACACAAACCTCACTGTGCTGTTGTCTGCAAGTGTTGCATCCCACGCCGCTGTTACGTGTCACCTCGTCTCCTCCCAGAGGATTTACAATAAAATATTTTACACATGGCAAACAGTAAAGGTCCCCATTGTCTTCCATGTGAGAGTCTGAGCTTTAAAGGGGACGTGAAAGGCATTGAGGTGCACTGGGCCCCTGGTGCTGATGGTGTGGATGTAGTAAGCTGGGCTTGTTGGGAACGAGCCCTACCTGCTGGGCCTCATGCAGCAACATGCTGGAGTGACTCACTCCCTGCAAATGTAACCTGTTACATTATTAAGCATTGCCTAATGCTTAGGTAACCCACCTAATGTGGCCACATACATTCTGAAGACAAATTACAGGGACATTAAACTAGGATTACAATGTTCCTTCCTGACTGCTCTGAGTCAGGATGCTTTGACTGAGGCCCATCCAAATTATTTTCATTGTGAATAATTATCCAGTTTTTAGAACATCTTTCTTACAATGTCAGAGTAGAGTGGGCATGCGCCAGAGTTTTGCTAACTGTCACTAATAATGGTGGATAATAATTGGAGCTAATGGTTGGCTTCTGGGGAAGACTTTTACATGCACCAGCAGTCTGTGGAAAAACACCTCCAATCCCATCATTGTGTGCGGGACTAAGCAGACTGGACTGACGTGGACAATGCGCACGTGCACGATGAGTCAGAAGAGTCAACATCACAACTTCACGAGCGCTAACTCCTCCGCTGACACCTTCATCCAATCCCCCCGTCTGCCCTTCATATTCAATCACTCGAGTTTGCCGTGCTTTTGTCCTTCCATCTATCGCTTTCATGCAGCTGCAACGTAAAGATGAAGCCGATCACTGCAGCCGCCCTTAATATGACCAGAAAAGGTTGCTTAACAGCTGGGTGACGTTGCACATCAGGTCCAGGCAGGTGCCCTTTAGCAAATCAACAGATGCTGGGTTACACCTTGAGGAGTCGGCCGTGATCGCTGCGCCCTTCAGATGGAAACCAGCATCACTCACGGTGGAGATGATGGCAGCACACACAAAAAAAACCCTTCTCAAAGCATCTTAAAACTCATATTGCTTTTGTAGTACAAGCCTGGATTTACAGTTGCTTGAGATAGACTGAGGATTAAAAGAGCAACCTTTCTTTTTTTTTGACAGAAAACTACTGAGCTGGCCCGGCTGGAGGTTGGCTGCCTCATTAGAGATTCTCTCTGCAGTGACATCAGACAAAAGCAGCCACCTTTTGCAACTGTCTCGGGCTGGAGAGGTACAGAGAGATACGTGGAGAGAAAGTCCGTGTGGGAGAGAGACGGGCTCTTTGTAGGTGCAATGAATATTTGTTTTTTTCAGCGGCCAGTCCCACCAAGCACACTCCCTGTGTGTGTGCCAGTACCAGTCTTTGATTTAAAATCCATATGCTCACTTACTTTTGTGCTAGCGCCTTGTCGCTAATTGTTTTTGTGAATCCTCGTCTCCTCTCAGTATGCAACTACTCTCATTATGGTCTCACTAAACTGACACATTTGACGAATAACGGACATGTAGAGCTGCTATAGAATGAAAAATGAACAAACAGGAACTCTAATTAACAACTTTCAATATGTGACAATGCCAATAAATGAACCAGCACAGCTAAATCTATAGTCATTTGTATCCTGTTACTGATGGATTTTGCAGTTCTTTAGGCAATAAGTGATAAATACAAGTGGATGGTTGGCCACAGGTGTAAAAGGGGCTTTAAAGGGTTAAAGTGTGTCAGAGACTCAGCAGAAATGGTCATGTTCTGTTTCTCAGAAGTTGAGTCATCACTTTGAGAACAGGCAGACAGTTGAATGACGAGCAGCAGAGGTGTTTCAGGAGGTTAATTCAATAAAAGTGAGGAGCTCCAGCTTTAGAAGCTTTGTTATGTCATTCAACAGCCTGGAATGAGGAAAATCTGCAAATGAAGTCTTTGATTCAACAAAAAGGTCGTCAGAGCAGCCTCAAAAGTTTAAAAGAGTGGAAATGAAAAACTGCCTCAAAATGGTAGCTTTAATATGTCAAGACAGTCTAGGTGATAGCTTTTATAAAAGTTTCGAAAACTTTTTTTTTTTTTACTTATAGACACATACCTGCAGTGCAGGTGAATAATTGAAACATCTGCAGGTTTGCGGGCATCTGCAGGGCATCCCACCCTGCAGAGAAGAGCTCTACTGCCGGGGTTGGCGAGCAGATGAAGAAGCATCACGTGCACGTTCGCAGCATGTCTGGAAGTCAGAACCGTCAAAGAGAAGCTGCGTGATGATAGATGGTGTTAGTCCAAGAGCAGACGCACTTATTTCTCCCTGACAACAGTCTGGAGACTGAACAATAAAGCTTGTAGTAATACATGTAAATACATATTACAAGACTAGGTGATTGTTCCCCAGCAGCCCTTATAAACTGATCAATGGTGTAAATGTTATTAATAAACGTGTAATATAGATGAGCAAGGATGATCTGCTTTATGCGGAGGTCTGGACCAAACGTGGGCATGCAGCGGTTGATTTTCTCACGCTGGGCGTGAGACAGTGCAACCACATCTGGAGCCTCCAACCGTCTATTGAACCGTGTTTTCTTAATCCCGTCCATTCAGAGGATCGGCAGTGTGGTTCAGCAGACTCTGCAGGCCTCTTTCTCCTCATCCTGTCAAAGATGCAGCTCTTCTGATGATGCAACAGCGAGAGGCACAATGCAACGTTTTCCTGTCGGAAGGATCGCAAACCAGGGGCAGGACTGAGAGGGAAGTCTGCTTAAATGTGTTCTTTTAGTCTGCACAGTCAGAGAAATGTGGGCCTGTTGTCGTTAGACGCTTTGATACAGTTTCTTTGACAACCTGCTACGTCTCGTTTGCTCCCCATAGAGATCAGCCTCTGGAACACGGCTGGCGTCACTACACTGAATTATGTTGTCTGCAGTGGGAGCAACATGTGGATGTTTATCTCTGCTTTCATGTGGGGGAAAAAGATCAGTGTGGCCAGGTGAGTCCACAGAGATTTCTCCTGTATGTCGCCATCAGCAGAGCCTGCCAATGTTTAAATTCATCCACTAAAATGATGGGAAGAGCTATCAACATCAGCCTGTACACAGAAAGGGATAGATTGCCCAAATAAATGACAAATGAAATCTAATGAAATTTTCCACTACGAAAGATATTTTATTATTGAAACGTGGATTTAAAGAATGAAAAGATGACAATGCAGAGTAGCAGGAGTGACGGGGTGTGACATGAACAAGCACACATGCTGTATTCTAATCTGTGTGGAGTGTGATGTTGCTTCATTTGGCACCACAGACGACCGGGAAACATGATGTCTGAACATCTTGTCCTAACACCTCCTCATCATTTTTTTGGCTAGTTAGCTCGTTTGTTCTCCATAGCAACAGGAGAAGATAGTGATAAATATTTGGTAAGCAGTGTTTCCCCGCTGAGACACTAATTAAATGATCGTTTTTGGCGATCACACAAGCGTAATCTGCTTCAGTTCCAAATCAGAAGTCCCGGTCCCATCCAGAGAACTCCTCTTCCACCTTGGTGTGATCGACGGGGAAACGATCAAAGTTGATGTAGCAAGGGCCCTGGAAGAGGAGCGAAAACTGTGAATGCTCTTATTAAAATTTGCTGTTTTTCGTATGATGAAATTAAACTTTAATGAATGACACATAAAAGCACTTTTCATCTGGGGAAATATTGAAATTTTCATTAAAATTATTCAGCAAAAGGGTCAAATTCGCAGTGACACAAAACTTCCAGATGGTTCAAAAACCCTCTCGCAGCAGTAACTTTCTGATTTTGGGCTTGCCTTGCGTATCAGTCGGACCGTGGGGGCATCTATCTGACTCATGCGCAGCTTGTGCCAGTTGATGCTGCTGAACCACCTGAGGTGAGAAGATAAGAAGACACGTCAAATGTGCTGAGAGAAGCAACCAAAAGCTCCGTCAGCAGTGCTGCCGGTGTCACCTGTGGTGTCGGACATCTTTGATTCCATTTTTGGTGTTTCCTAACCTCTGACCTGGCCGCGGTCTGCAGACAAAAAGACACCATCACAACGTTCAGACATTTGGAAACAGTGAATAGTGTGACCTTCATACACAAAAGGGAAAATGACTTTTTAACCTGCATAATTTGCTGACGATGGACTTGGATGCCTCGCTTAGATAAGGCGGATACTTGAGCAATCCATCCAATATCTTGGCATAGATTTTCTGAGGCTCTGAACTAGAAAATGGAGGGCTAATAGGAAAGAAGACAGGAGTGTTTGAGGGAAAACTCAGAAATGAACCGTCGCCTGTGCACAGTAGACATGTCAGATATGTCTTTGCTGCCATCTAGTGGTTCGTCACTAATTACATTGTCGTCTATCGTCGTTCATGTCACATTTGCTGTAAAAACTAACTCACCTTACTTTCACCTCTCTTACCTTCCTGCCAACAGCTCAAAGATCAGGATTCCGAGGGACCAGAAGTCAACGGCAAAGTCATGTCCCTGGTTCTTGATGATCTCTGGTGCCATGTACTCAGGAGTGCCCACAAATGAGTACGTTTTCTCCCCACGCACCATCTCTTTGGCAAATCCAAAGTCCACCTGCGCCATAGAGGAAGCACACATGATGCTACGTAACGCTGGCACCTGATGCCACATGCTCACACTCCTGGGACACACGGTCAAAGACAAAAAGAGTCACCAGTTTGACGTAGCCCTTTGCATCCAGCATCAGGTTCTCGGGCTTCAGGTCTCTGTACATGATGCTCTTCTTGTGCAGGTAAGCGAAGGCCTCCACCACGCAGGCGGCACAGAAGACAGCCATGGGCTCATCGAAGCGCCCTCTGAAAACCAGAGGACTAAACGGTTGAAGCAGCCTCCCCCTGCTCTTGTCATCACATTTCATTTGCCAAATCTGTCAGATTTTAACAGGCGCTGCGGTTTGAGTGTATTTGGATGATGAGTAAACAAATAAAAAAGTAAATAATAAGGGGTCATTCTTTTTTTTCTCTCACACTTCTTTGAGTTTGGTCCAGATCTCTCCTCCTCCGCAGAACTCCATGATCATGTAGACGTATCGCATGTCTTTAAATGTGGCGTGAAGCCTAAAGGAGAGAAGATCAGTGTGTGTGCGCATGTGTGTGATGAGCGTGACCACATCTGTGACCATGGATACCTGACGATGAAGTCGCACTGGATGGCTTTGAGGATCTTCTTCTCAAACAGCATGTGTTCCTCCTGTCTCTTGGCAACAATGTGCTTCTTGCTGACACGCTTCATGGCATAATACATCCCATGATTCACTGTGGTCATCTGGGGATCATGACAAAATAGAGGTAAGCCATAACTGCTAAATGTACATGTCAATGACACTGTTTAAGAACACCGCATTTATAAATTTAGACTTTTTAAAGTGTATTCATCAACCTCAAAGGAATATTTATAGTTTATCATGACTTTTTCATCATAAGAAGAAAAATATTCCTTCCACTGTCATAATTACTGGGAAAAATACAATAAATGAAAGAGAGGAAAACATAAGAGCATAGATTTAAACATTTATCTAAAGTCCCTGCAGCAACTTTTGTGCAGCCACCGCCCGTCTTCCTCTTCCAGGCTTATGTTATAAACGCTCCAAATAGTCAAATATGCTAACACACCCACCAGTTCAACTCGACCAAACCCTCCGACTCCCAGTGTGACAGGATCCCCCTGATACCGGCCCTCCTGATACAACATAGGGACCAGATCCGTAAACCTCAGGGTAGAACTGGGACTAACGGAGAGACAGAACTGTTTGCTCACTGAGCCTTTACATTCGTGTGACAAACATGTTTTAAAGGTCGCCTCCTGACTGTCAGGACGTCAGTCACTGACCTGGACTTGGCCGGAGCGCGAGCCTCCTGCAGCACTTTGGAGCTGGGAACAAACAGACAAAAATGTGTCTGACCTCTGCTGGAGAGAAGGCTCCCAAGTTTAATTTTACAGAACTTACTCATCAAAAAGCTCCAGGTGCTCGACGGGAATCGTCTCTTCAAACACTCTAAAAAGAAAGGAGGCAGCTATTAATCCAACCGCACACCATCCAGCGTTTGAGAGTAAACAAAGGCACGAATACGCGCCTGTTTACACTCGGGCATAAATGTCAAACTCACTCCTTATCGATGGAGAAGCAGGTAACGGGGCCGTCAGCGGTGCAGGTGGCAGTTCTCAAGACTTCCCTGCACGATCAAAAAGGAACATTACACATGTCGAACCAGGGAATAGAGATCTGTCAACGGCTGTACAAGGAGAACAGAGACATGAACAGCTGAAATCGTGCGGTTCCTGTCGTGACCTCAGTGATGAAAGCAGGACAAATCACCGCCGGCAGAAGTGGAGACACTAAACATTGAACGGCTTTCAGTGAAACCGTTCAATGTTTGCATGGATATAAATGGATTTGTTGCTGCTGTGCATTTCAGGAGTGACACGGGAGTGGAGGCAGTGCACAACCACCCGGCAGTTGTCTTCAGGCCAGTGTTCTGTTGCCATGGTTACCGTATAAGGGCCTGCTCCCCGAAATGTTCCCCTTTTCCCATCCTGCGGATGTGCTTCTGGTGTCCGTTGACATTCTTAGTCACCAGAACCTGAAGAAAAACGCAGAGCGGTAGAAAAAGTGTCCATAGCGAATGACGTGTAATATTAAATAAAATTACCTCTCCTTTGAGGATGATGTAGAACGTGTTTGCTTCTGCTCCTTCTCGAACGATGACATCTTTGTCCTGGTATTTCACCTGAAGAAAAAAAATGGGACACATTGCCACTGGCCACAGTCTGGATGCCTCAGGATAACCGATCTGAGGCGCGAGAACACACCTCCTCCATCGAGTCAATGATTTTGGACAACTGGACGTCGTTCAGGTTCTTCAGAGTCTGAGACCTGTGAAACCAAATATGGCAGCTGGGTTAGAAAATGTCCCCACGTCATCAGGAGAAGCTTTTATAAGTAAACTAACATCTTTAGGAAGCCCATGAGCTGCTCACGCTTCTTCTTGGACTTGTTGGTGATGATGGTCCTGTAGGTCTGCCGCTCCATGCACCACAGGCGCACAGCTGTCTTTGCTGAATTGGAGACGGAAATGCTGAGATATAAACCACACCGAGGCAATGAACTCACAGTCTGGAGCCTTCAGAGCACTGCATTTGAAACGTTTGACACTACTGGGGCGGACCTGTAACTGTTGCCGTCCGTTTGCAGTTGTACAGGATGGCCAACTCCCCAAACACGTCGCCCGTGGTCAGGATGCGCAGGTCCCGTCCAGCCTGGGTGACCTGGAGCTGGCCACCTGAGCAGACGGAAGGCTGTTTAAGTAAACCCTTCCATCAGCTGCAGGCCCCCTGACCCCCGACGCGTGACCTCACCTGCTATGATGTACATGCTGTCTCCTTCAGTGCCCTCTTTGATGACATGGCTGCCCGGCTTAAAGTTGGAGACGGCTAAGAGATCCACCATCATGGCTGTTTGTTCGTCATCGAGGCGGCTCAGGAAGTCATTTTTCTGGATGGCTTTCACAATCAGGCTCGCCTCACTGGTGAGGGAAGGTCAAAAGGTCGTCTTGTCATCACCCCAGGCAGACCCATCATGCATCATCAGCAGTAATAATTACATACCTGGAGTTTTTCTTGACCCTGGCGCGAGTAATCTCCACCGTCTCGGGGAGGGGCTCAGTGGCGATGACAGCCGCGCGACTCTTCCTGACCTCGGGGTCAACCTCATTAGCGACCTGAGAGGGAAACTCTGAAAACGAGCGTGATATTTAGGGGATAACTACTGAAAATAGCACAAATGGCATGTGTGGGCCCCTGGTGTTTGTGCAGGACGCTTACCCAGGTCATGATACTGACTCTGCAGGTTCTGCAAGAGCTTTTCCTTCTCCTGCAATCGCTTCTCTGTGAAGATTTTTTTTTGAAAGCGCAACTATTATAAAAATGCTCCGACCGGAACATTATTTGCATCTACATTATAACACACACGTTACACATGTCAGCTGATTCTGGTGTAACAGTCCAGCCTTAAGCGTAACGAGATCTTTTTTAGCCTCCCTTCCTTTGAAGAGGAGGGAACTTAATTGATCTAATTTGCATCTTATTAGTCAAATGATCTCACATCTGTGCTGTTTCAGTTATGGTTTCTCCAACATCTGCTGCAGTGTTCTACTCACATTTGTTTTGTCCTATTATGTATCTTTATGGTATGAATTTTGGGAAGGTGGCCCTCATAAATGTGGTTCTTAACTGTGTCTTACTGTTGCGTGCTGTGACAGGTCTTTTTTAAAATGTGCATTTACATGCAGCTGCACTCACCTAGGTCTTTGTTCTGCCTCTGCAGCTCCTTGTTGATCAGGCACTGCTTCTCCAGCTGCTGTTTCAGCTCTTCTATTTGGTTCTCCATGACTACCAGAGAGGGAAAGGTGCGTTAAATCACGATACATGGCGGTGAGCGAGACTCCCGTGGCACAATCGATGATATTAGATGTTGGCGCGGTTGAACACAAACAGGAAATACAGCAGAGGGATGTCCACCGTGTGCATCTATCTGACAAGGCCCAGAACCCAGCTGCACTGCCTGCACGCAGCGAGACCCTTGCTGAATAATGCACACTAACGATGGAGAGACAACAGGGTGCTTCCGGAATGCCGCCAACACCCAGACTTTGGCTGAAGATCCATTAATGCCAAATGAGCACAGGAACCTTCATTAATACCTCCTTTATTCCAAGAGGTGAGTTTACAGTCTCTCTGCTCTCCACACATGCTTCTGCAATGATGTTAGACATTAAGGTGTAATTTAGCTGAAGCCAGAACCATCCGAGGAGCCAGTGTCCATGGTCTTTTTAAAAGCCCTGATAACGAGGCGTCCCCTCTCAATGACAGGTCAAACACGGCTGTCGCTGCACACACAAGGCCATATTCCCCACACAGGTCCTCTCCGGTAAATAAACCCCGAGTCGTATAAGATGTTTGCCAACACTCTCTGTGTTCATCACATGACCTCGCTCACTGAGGCCCCACCCTGAACATTGGACGGAGGACCATAAAGTGGCCGAGCAATAGACCAACAAAGTGTGAATGGGCAACATGAAATATTTCAATCAAGGAAGGTCAAGGGACGTTTGTTTTCTGGACGGGGGGGCGACCTGGGTTTCATCACGCTCTGGATCCGCTGTCAGGACCTCTACGGTTAAAGCAGCCAGCTCAGGCCTATGCCTGCAGGAATTCCAAATCATTAAATATCATTAAAGTTTTACAAGGAATGCAATGGCATTCACAGGACGTGAATGAGGCTGTGTTATGCCATGCTGGGATGTTAGATTTCAACTGGGCAGATGGAGCCGATAACCTTTGGTTTATGGTGCTTATAATAAAGGAAAAGCAGCGTGTATTTATCCTCACGCCTGGGGCTCAAACAGTAAACCCAGAACAAGTCGTCAGATGGTTTGTGACATGACTTCGAGAAAAGACCTTTGGAATCTAATAATGTTTCTTGGAGGAAAAGCATGGCTACACCTGTAGACAATGACCGCCACTCTGAGCCAGGAGTACTCTACCTTGTATTAATAATTCATGGACATGTGTAGCTACAGTTTGCTTGAGCCATGTGTTAGGAAACACACTGAGCCCTCTTTGCCTGATGTCACTCACCTGCGGGCTTTTCTGCAGACGAGGTGAAGATCTTTAGGGATTATAAAGTCCACATGAATCCCAGGAGCCAAATTTGCTCGCCAGGTCCGCGTTCCAGCTGTGGGTAAACTGTCTGTTGTGCGTCCACGCAGTAAGCACACCTGAGCAGATCCGAGTGTCCAGTCTCCCACCTCTCTTGCATTACTTCTTCCTGCTCACTTCTCCCAGCCTACATCGCTCCGTCTGCTCGGCAGCGTCTCACTATTTTTACTCCTCTCCCACTCTTTCCCACTCTTCCCTATCTGTCAATCTCAGATCTGGCGTTGAATCATTAGCGACAACCTGAGGCTCCTCCCATCACCGCAGGTACAGGAAGGAGGAGGAGGAGGAGGAGGATGGAGGCGGGGGAGGGGGTTTCATTTACAGTATTTTTTTTGTCGTCTGTTGTATACAAATCTGTCCATCATGTTCGACTTTAATTACATTTTTGTGATTTTTTTTGTGGGGGCATTTTTACTTATGTTTGTGAGCACTGTCTTCCTCTGGAATAGGTGAGAAGCTCAGTATTTCAGAGGACCGTTTCTTCTTATCATGATCATTATTCTGCATCTTTTCCCTCCGAGACTTACACTCACGTCACTGATCAGACGGAGCTGTCAAGTGTTTTTTTTTCTCTGTTTTTCCTGTTTTTGACTAGAGGTTTTTCCCGGCTGCGACATCAGCGGATGAATCCAAATGAGCCATTAGTGTCAGCACTGTGACACAGGGCGTGGGTCTTTATTATTCACAGTTAATTATTGATTCCGTCTGGTTAATCAGTGACATTATTGACCCCCACTACAGTGAGATAAAACGGCCCTCAGATTCACCTGTGGGACTATTAAGGTTGACATTTTTCCACCCTGGAACAACACGAGTGCAACTATTAATGACTGCAAGACCAGACTGAGTGGCCATTAGGGCTGATTACAGCCTCAGATGAAGAAGCTGTTCTACAGAAGACGTAACGACAGAGTATCTTTATTATCATTCTTTAATTCAAGTGTGATTTGTGACAGTCCACAGTTCCCAGAGTTGTAGTTACAGCCTGTGTGGGAAAGAAACTAGAAAAAAAGAGCAGCTGAAGTTTTAAAAATACAATAATAAGGTCAGCAGCCGCTAACATAGTCTTCATATATCACTAGTGCATTTATATCACTTACAGTATGAGGAGTTTTATCTATTGAGATTATTCCCGAATGGTCTTCAGACATTCTGTGAACACACGTGCATTATACTGACAAACAACAACGAGATTGAATTACTAAATAAACAGCAAGTACAACTTCTGGAAATTACATGGTCATGTATTTAATACTGATTAAGATCACTTCAGTTTTGGAGGTAGATTTGTCAGATAACTTAGAAATTTAGCTGGTCACGTTTGGACCAAACCCAACACTTCTACGGTCTTTAATACTGTTAATACTGCATAATGATATTTTCAGTAGATAGAGGCCTGAAAGGTCGTCTTTTAATCCTTAATGCGACAGGCTTTGTTGATTTCCTTCAAGTGTTCGAAGACGGCTTGGGCGAACTGACCAAACACGCGCTCCATGAAGCCCTCGCCGCGAGGAAACATCTCCTGCAGGAAGGCAATGTGTCCACCGTGGGCCGTCAGCAACAGAGCAACATTAGGGAGGTCCTGGACTGTGTTCAGTGGGAATGCTGTGAGGGGAAAGGAGGAGAATTATCGGCTAGAATGTGGCTGAGGAACCTGGAGAATCCTGGCGAGAAACAAGTCACACTGTCCACCGTTTATATTCTTCTGCATTTGACTCACTATGATGAGGAGAGAAGGGGTCATCTGCAGCATTGAGGCACAGGATGGGCACTGCGGTTCTGGGGAGTTTCTTGTCTGGACTCGCGTCACGGTAATAATCTACACAGGATTCGTAACCAAACTGCAAAGCCGTGAAGCGTTCGTCAAACTCGCGCACTGTCCTCGACTAGAAGACAAGAGAGGGATAGAGTTTAAAAAATGGAGCAATGACAGGGCAGGAGTAGAGAAGAATGAGGAACCCAGTAGAAGGATCCATACCTTCAAGATGTAGTCAATGTCTGCTACTTTCTCCAGAACCTTCCTGTGTCTGTAAGGTTTAAATGATAATGGGTTTATCAGCCGCTAAGCAAAGGCTGGAATTTCACACACTGAATTTTCTGACCTGATAACGCAACGACACAAGCCGTACGTGAGGTATTTATTAAAGAGAAGCCAGTTCAGTGGTTCTTCCATCGAGTCTGAGGACTTCTGGGCATCCCAGGGGACGGAGATAGTCAAACCCGCCACCATCCCTGATTCTTTTCCCTTACGACCCAGGTAATTCAGCAGTAACATGCTTCATGGTGTTAAAATAAAAAGCCGTGAAAAGGCCGCACAAGTTTAGCAAGAATACATAACTGCTCACCTACTCACCCTCCCAGGGACACACCAGCACCGAGCACAGGGGCGTCTGCGTATAACGCTTTGACGTGCTGCACCACACGTTCAAGGTCAGACGTATCGGCTGCACAATAAGTGACCGGTGTCTGATGCAGAGAGCGTGAGAAGGCATCTTCAGTTTTTTGGGATTTCTTTCTGGCACCCACATCATCAGAAAACCCTTGTTGTCTAAAACAGTTGGCAGGTTTTACAAAGCGCCATGCATTTACACAAGATTGCAAAACTGACCAAGATCAATGTGCAAACTCAAAGATAAACAGGGACTGCTGCAAAACATCAGATTTGTGCGTCTCTCATTGCTGTTTCTGGAATGTATGCAACTGTTCCAGTTTTTTGGTACTCACCAGCAACTCTTCCCCTGCAGCACCTCGATTATTGAACACAACACATCTGACAAGGACATTTATAAAAATAAATTATCATGAATGCTTGCAACAGCTACACTCAATCAACTTTAACACTTTTCACGCAAAAACAGGAACTACAACAGACGCAACAAGCAACAAAACTGTATGATTAAGAGTGACATTTAATTCAAATCGGAGATAAGAAACAGGAACTCGAAGGATTACAATTGCGTTGTTTCCACAAGAGGAAGCACAACAGCAAGGATGTGTCCTTGTGTTTCAACTCATTTTAGCACACAAATAGAGAATTTTCTCTTATTAGCGCAAAATGCTATACTGACCTGTAGCCATGGCGGGTGGCCTGGCTGATGGCGTGGCGCACATACCACTGCTGGCTATTCCCCGTCAGGCCTGGGAGGATCAACACTGTGGGACGAGTAGAGGACTCTGGGTAGGTGGCGCTGACCTCATTGTCTACCCAGTCCAGAGAAATCTGGCCTCCATCGGCTGTACGGATGAGTTCGCTGTGGGATAAAGGGGTAAATAATCATTTAAATAATCATTTGATAGTGCTGCTGAGGAAGAAACAGAACAAAGAAAAGAAAGTTCAGCATACTTGCGGTAAGTAATAGGGGGCCCCGATTTGAAGAGGGCACAGACAAGTGTTTGAAGCCGACCACCCCAACACCAGGGAGTTGGACTGAAGCACTCAGACACCACAGGACAGTGAGTGTGGAGGAACGCACTGAAAGCTTGGCTGGACACCAGCACTGGTTTCTGGGAAATGACAAGGCACAAAATTACAGGTGTCAGACAAGTATTCCAAACAAGGCAAGTAGCTTGTGGGGTGCTGATAGTAATAGAGGTAAAACCTCTGCACAGCGGTCCAAAAAAATAAGTTCTAAAGTGAGTATAGTTAGTTTTATCCTAAACAACATATAATATACTTTAATGACAGTCACCTGGATTGTAATTTAAAAATTTCAAGACATTTAAATTTAGATACAATTTAATTATCAGACTTATTTGATGGTAATTCTTCTTTTCCCTTCAGGGGTCGCCACAGCGAATCAGATGCCTCCATCTACGCCTGTCTTCTGCATCCTCTTCTCTCACACCAACTACCTTCATGTCCTCTTTCACTACATCCATAAACCTCCTCTTTGGTCTTCCTCTAGGCCTCCTGGCAGTTCAAAACTCAGCATCCTTCTACCAATATATTCACTCTCTCTCCTCTGGACATGTCCGAACCATCTCAGTCTGGCCTCTCTGACTTTATCTCCAAAACCTCTGACATGTGCTGTCCCTCTGATGTCCTCATTCCTGATCCTGTCCATCCTGGTCACTCCCAAAGACAAGCTCAGCATCTTCATCTCTGCTACCTCCAGCTCTGCCTCCTGTCTTTTCCTCAGTGGACTGTCTCTAGACCAAGCAACATCGCTGGTCTCACCACAGTTTTGTACACCTTTCCTTTCATTTTAGCTGAAACTCTTCTATCACACATCACACCTGACACTTTTCTCTTTGCTACTTCCTGGTCCACAAGTCACCTCTTCTACTCTTCGTTCTCTCTCATTTTCCTCATTCATCAACTGTATAGATCAGTCTCTCCCTCCTTGCTGTCTAACCTAGCATACAAGTCATCGTAAGCCCCTTGTTTGGCCTTCACCACCTCTACTTTCACCTTACACTGCATCTCCCTGTACTCCTGTCTACTCTCTTCAGTCCTCTCAGTGTCCCACTTCTTCTTAGCTGACCTCTTGCTCTGTATACACTCCTGCGCCTCCTCATTCCACCACCAAGTCCTCCTTATCTACTTTCCTTCCAGATGACACACCAAGTACTCTCCTACCTGTCTCCCTGATCACATTAGCTGTAGTTGTCCAGTCTGGAAGCACCTCCTGACCACCCAGAGCCTGTCTCAACTCCTTCCTAAAAGTCATGCAACACTCTTCCTTTTTCAGCTTCCACCATTTTGTCCTCTGCTCTGCCTTTGCCCTCTTCCTCTTCCTCACCACCAGAGTCATCCTACACACCACCATCCTGTGCTGCCTGGCTACGCTCTCACCTACCACTACTTTGCAGTCACCGATCTCCTTCAGATTACACCGTCTACACAAGATGTAGTCTACCTGTGTGCTCCTACCTCCACTCTTACAGGTCACCTTATGTTCCTGCCTCTTCTGGAAGAAAGTATTCACTACAGCCATTTCCATCCTTTTCGCAAAGTCAATATGATGGTAATACCATACCATCAAATAAGTCTGTTAATAATATTATTATTATTATTATTATTATTATTATTATTATAATGATAATAATTAATAATAATTATTATTATTATAAGTTGGATAACGCAGGTACAGAAAATGGAAATAATAATAATAATACATTTTCGCTGTTAGCGGTGACTGACCTGACACTTGCGGCTCCACAGATAGTACACGGCGGCCGTGATATTATTATTATAATGATAATAATTAATAATAATTATTATTATTATAAGTTGGATAACGCAGGTACAGAAAATGCAAATAATAATAATAATACATTTTCGCTGTTAGCGGTGACTGACCTGACACTTGCGGCTCCACAGATAGTACACGGCGGCCGTGAAAGAGCAGATGAACACGGTGTAAGGTCTAGAAACACACTCCCAGGATGTGCTCCAAAGTTCTAAATCTGATGTAGACATTTTAATGTGTGTCTCTGTCTCGAATTAAATAGTCCAAGTCGTCTACGGACATAAATTGAGACGGACAATTAAACCGACAGACAGACTTGTTCGCCTGCCTTAATCACCAAGCAAACTTAATAACCAACTTTAAACTTAAGGTTGTGTTTTCATCCACCTTGACATGTTCCTGTAGCTCAGCCAAAGCCGACAAAACTGTGTCAAGGTCCTTTCAGGCATCAAAACGCTACAGATGGCGCAGCACTTCCTGCTTACAGATGTCAAGCTCCGCCCACAACCTGTGGGCGACTACAGTAGATGGATAACTAGTACGCATGCGCAGCTCTCATTTCTTTTTCTTTTTTTGTATATATTGTTGCCATCTAGCGTTTAATAGTTAAAGTAGCACTTTTTAGTTGTATTGTTTGCGTTGTTTGGATTTGTTTGCGTTTATAGCTAAAATCCATCCATCGATCCTCTAGACCTGCTTAATCCACCCTTGGTTGTACGGGTCTGCTGGAGCCTATCCCAGCTGTCAGGGGGCAAGAGGCGGGGTACACCCTGGATAGGTCCAATTAAGCAACTGCCTGTTTTTTGTTTTCTATTTTTATAGTTATTAACTACAGCATACTCGACCTATGGTGATCATTTGAATGGTAGAAATTATCTACTGTACATTTACCTTGCTTGGACAAACAGGCACAGCAGCACTAAATGTTAGAAAACACCATGTAAGAATTCATGTCTTCATTCAAAGAGATAAATGCCATTTTTATTTTATTTCACATCAATTATATAGAAGATGTTTGATTACAGAAGAAAGCAGAGGACATCCTAATGATTTTAGACAAAAGCTGATGACACAGAGAGGACTCTGATCTAGTTAAGAGGGATTCCGGCAACCATTTCTGACTCAATTCCGCACTCATCATTTCCACGCTTGATCTTGAAAAAACCTAAAATAAAACAAAAATTCGATTTAATGCAAACATTTCTTTGCTATATCAAGTATTTGTGAACAGATGGATTTCTGGACTTTAAGAAATATCTAGTCAAGAAATTCTTCTTTAGTCTAACCTTTATCTCCCCAGTCATCATTCCAGGAGTTTGCAGCAAGCCAGTATGGTGTTCCTTTCTCCTCTCCCCATCCAAAAATTTTGATAGCGTGACCTCCAAGCATCTCCCCTGTCACATGCTGGTACACACCTACAGTAACATTAAGCACCAAAACACTGGCTCAGTTCAGGTTAAATAAACAAACATTTAAGCATCCTCACCTGTCTTGTATTGCAGAAAATCTGCATATACAGTGAAGGCTGCCTCCACAGGACCGTTCTTGTACAGCTCAGTCATGATCTGGTCCTGCTGGGAGGGGAGGCTGTACGAGCGTTTACCTGTAGGAGGTGAAACCATGGAGAAATAGCATCAGCAACAGAAACAAGGTGAAAAACAGCAGATAAAATCAGGCTGAACACAAGTACCAAAGTGTTTGTCCTTCGGATAGGACTTGGAGTATCCATCGATGCACCTCTCCTTGCACTTGGGCGTCTCCTGTGTACCATTACAGGGCGGAAGGGTTCCATTTACATGATGCTCGCAGGAAGGGATGCTGTAGGGTCGGCAGCCTGTCAAATATGGGTTCAGGTTCAATTCAGATTTAACCTTAACAGCTGTGTCTGACTGTTTCAGTTTGCACTTACCGACTTTGGAGCCATACAGTCCCCCTGTCACCAGCCCTTTCTTTGTCCAGAACTCCCAGGCAGAGCTGGGATAACCACCGTAACATCTGCATCACCGGAGCATCAGTCAGTGTCCTCTCAACGGAAAAGACCGTTTACAACTAATTAAAGCTAAAACCATTATGGAGCTCTCGCACAAGGCTCCCTTTTATCATTTTAGACTCCTGGGATTACCAGATTATCTGTATGATGATCCATTTTATGCTTCTACACTTTCTCTGTTGCCTCAGAGACTCACCCCATGCCACATTCATCACAGCAGGACAGTAGATCTTCAGCAGAGATCTCCAAAGATATCTTACTTCCGCTGTGGATGCACAGCCTGTCAGATATGGCTTCAACTGCCCCAAAGGCCTGTGAGAATTTGCAAAAATAAATCTTTTTTTTTTTTTTTTTTTTGCTTCCCTTTTACCGGATATCCAGTAACTCCCATTTGGGTCTGTCTGTTGGTCAACCTTACCCAGCAGGACCCACAGGATCCCTGATCTCTGATCTGTTGGATTGTGGGGCAGTCGGGCCATTTCTTGCGGGCGTCAAAGCTGTCTGGAAGCTTAATTCCTTCAGTATTGTGAAATCTGAACGAGAAAATGAGCAAGGCTGATAAGGGATACCTGCTGACTGTCACCTGTGTGAGCATGTGAGACGATCACACACCCATGTTACTGCTGTTTTTAGTGCACAGTGTAAAAATAGTTTGGCATAAGCAAAAATCCTGCAATAAGAAATGAGTTTATGTATGTAACAATAGTCTGTGTAGATTCTCAGTCATCCAGGTCATAGTTATTCAAAGCTAGATCTCTCTGTGTGCAAGTGGACCGTAAGGTTTCCTTGAAAACATTTCGCCCTCTCTCCAGAAGGCTTCTTCAGTTCTGGAGAGAACTGATCTAACTTTGGATACGTAACAATAGAATTTACACTAGCAAATCTTCATATGTTAATGCATTCAATTTGCATTAAAGATAATTATTTAAGGAATATCTTGTTGCTTAACTATTAAACTTACACTTGTGGCAGTTTTGGGCCCTTCAGGAGCGTCCCACACAGTCCCTTCACATAGCTGGTGTCAACTTTGTGGAAGTTCTGCTTCGCCTGAGTATAAATAACAGAATTAAAATGAGAAACCTATCTGAGGGAGATGTGATGGCAGCTATGGATTATTAAGGCCTACTCACTGTCCAGGTGGTGTTGACTTTGTTTATGAAGTTGACCATTTCTGAGGAGAGAAGTGGGATGTGGGGATGGGTGCCGGTGACTGAGACAGCCACAAACACACAGAGGAGGGCCAGCGAAAACATCCTGCAGGACAGCTCACCCTTTTCACAGACTATTCTTGTTGAGATCACTGAAAAAATAGTGGAAAATATCAAATGGGAGCATGCAATTATGGATTAAAATTTCATCAATGGGACACAAACAGCCACTCAGCAAACACAGATAATATGAAGGCATTAGAATGCAAGAGCTCATACATTTTAAGATGATTCAAAGTAAAAAAAGAAAGTTTGTTGTAATATTTCAAATTTAGCTTGTTTGCAACTTGGTCTAACCTATTTTGTTTTATGTAAGATGATAAAAGTTAGAAGTAAAATAATCAAGTTTTATTGTTTCTCTCCAGCCAATACCTTTACCCGTTTATGTGCTTCTCTGAAGTGGTTCCTCCTTCTGCCTGGATGAAATACGTGGAATCACATTCTGTATTTTCCTTTTACAGGTTATGAGGTCACATGACTTCATGATAACCATATCCTCATTTGAAATATCATGTGACTGACAAAACATCCAATCAAAGGTTGAAACATCTTAAAACTGACTTAAACCTAACAAAGAAAAAAAAAATCATCTCATGACTATTATCTTGGCTCTTGTGCTTTGCATCACCACATTTATTTGAAGCACATTCATCATTAATAATATCTTTATTTGTCTTTATTGTGTACAAATCTATGTTTCACATTACATAGCAATGATCATAACTCTCGTTTTGGTTCTGTACAAGGTCACAGAGTGCTAGCCCTACTCACCAACGCTGTGTTAAGGGCACTTCAGCTAGCAGTCTCAACATGAATTTCTTACACATGAAATCACATATTTTGATTTGTCTATCACTTTAAAAACACCATGGAATTGCCCCAAGTTTCTCCCATTTCTTACATGAACAGATCAGTAATTAAGCTCTTTACCATGAAACAATTATGTCATCCTTATGCATGTACATGACAAAATCCATATATTAAAAAGTAGAGTGGTGTAATAATTCGCTTGAGCAGTTTAGATAGCACAATATCTGACCTGGGAAAAATTTAGTCAAAAAAAGAAAATTAATCAAAACAAAAAACTTCAGTTTTAAATGCTTTAACACTGGAAATCAGAAGTGTTGTACAATACACTGCATTTTATCATCGTATTGCAAACCTAAAAGGGAGAAAATGGTTTTGATATTAAAACATGCTGAAAATTCCACTGGAAATCAGATTAATCAAATTAAGTAAGATGAAACAACAAAATAAGACAATACACATCAACATCAAACAACCTGAATTGTTTCATTGTGCCATTAAAGCTGATGACTGTAACCACACGACACTGTGTAGATTATCCAGATGCAAGATGGGTTTGTGTAAATCCTGATTGTGATGAACCCAGTCTGATACCAGAGCTTCCCTTTGTCTCATTGTGTTGGGGCGATCACAGATGGACGATTTGCTTCAGGTGAGTCTGAGGAGATCTGGACCTCCAGAGCAAGCATAGTTGCTTTCTGGGTAACAACAAGAAGTTGAGGGGAAATGTGTTCACTGTCCCTGCATGTCCCCGGTGCCTTGAGCCTGTGCTGCGGTGGTGCTCAGGTACTGCCAACTGAGGGCGGCGAGCAGCATGGCAGCAGACAGGTACATAGGTGACAGGTGGTGGGTCCTGGAGGGCAGGCTGGACTGCGACAGCGTGGACTTCTCCTGGATGACAGCCAGGATGTGCAGGGTTTTGTCCCGAGACGGGTCAGTCAGGGAGACCTTCTGGAATATCTGCAGAGGGAGTGAGTGTTATAGCGAGCCAACGTGGCAGGTAAATGAGCACAGAAGAACACACTGACCTCCTGGCTATACTGAGCAATAATGGTCTGCACGGCTCCCATGTTGGTGGCGTCCATCATGAGCGTGACGGCCTGTCCCTTTCTGATCTTCACGACTCCCTGGAACACCAGGGGGTTGTTGTAGCACGTTGACAGTGTAGCTATCGCCATCACCTGGTCAAGAGGAGAATAACATGTACTCAGGAAGACATTATTTCAAAACCTGTTCTTTTTTTTTGTCTTTTCTTTTTTGTCATTTGTGTCACCCAAATTAGAGAATGAAGGTCTGCGACATTTTTATTTTTGCACTTCAACCCACAATGATGGCTGCCATCAAGGTACTCTGAAGCCAAAACCTACTATATCTGTTCCTGGCAACCCAAGAGAAGGATCCACATATTACATCTTTCTTGCTACACTCAGGAGGTACATCAGTGAGTACCTGTGGAATAGCACAGAAGTTGAAAACGCTCTGGTTGCGCAGGCGGGACAGGTAGGCAATTACATCTGGGACATGCCGCAACGCGTCAGTGACTAGCAGGTTGAGACAGGAGAGAGCCGAATCGAGCTTCTCGGGCTGGGCAAAGTCCTCCAGACGACCAGCAAACTGACTCCAGGCCTGGACAGAGACACAGAGGACAATAGAGCCATGTGCTTCAAATAATAAATGCTTTCTTCTCAGTCACGTTCTGCTGATAAAACGTGGATAAATATTTAAGCATACATGGGTGCAGGAGTATTTGTTTTGTCTCGATCATACGAGCAGAGTTGTGCAGTTCCGAAAAGAAACGCAAATAAAACTCGCATTCCCAGATGACAAACTCACCTCCTCAGGCCAGAAGGCACGTCCCTCCTGCATGTCCTCCAGGTAGTCTCGGATGATGTTGGTCTTCTGGAGGAACAGACCCATAGAGTTGGCCAGTTCGGTGTCCTGCCCCACCTCTGGGTCCTCCAGCTTAGAGGCGGAGAACAGCTTAGACAGACCGACCCCTACCAGTCCTGCCACATAGTGACAATACTGCAGGGAATAAAACAGTCAACAGCAATGTGTGAAAACTTACAATTTGTTATTTTGATAGATATACTATAATATTATACTGTATACAGGTATTTTCATCCTCTAAATAATAGAGATATCAGTCTATTATTTACCAGGTCCCACTCCTTCATGGATCCCACTTTTTTTTCCAGGAATTCTGCCATTCCTACTCCCATGCGGTGGCATATTTCGGAGATGACGTCTCTGTAAACTTGAGCGAGGTTTCTGAATTCCAGTGATATCTGTGGCACGTGAACAGATCATAACATGACATTAACATGAGCGACAAATTCAGTATTTTATTTAAAAAAACTCACAATTTCAATGATGTAATCTAGAACTAATGAAGCGTGACTGACTGTGGGAAAGTCCTCCAGAACTTGCCGGTCCTTTTCCTGGCTCTCTGTAAAGCACCAGTCATGCTGATACAGGTAAGTGTGGAAATCGTTCAGCATTGGCACTTTCATGTCCAGAGGGATACTCATGTCATCCTCCACCGTGTCCAGCGCTCGCAGCACCAGGTAGAAAATACAAACCGCATGTCTGCATCAGAGAGAAGAATACTTGGGACCGGCTATAGAAGGAAAAAATTGCAAAGGTGTCTAATGGGTGACCTCAGATTAGGTTAGTCTATATGCCAAAATTCAACTTTGACCAGCATGTCTAGAAGTTGTCCAGAAACACACAAAGGCCTGTATTTACATTCAGCTGTTATCTGTGTTGACCTGAGAGATGAACAACAGCAGTTTTGTTGAAGATTCCCACAAAATCGAACCTCCATCATTTCTGTATAAATGTCTAAAATCTCACATAAGCAACTCTAGAAGAAATTAAACCAACGAGGGGAAGGGAAGTACTTGTTGCAAAAAAAAAAAATTATTAAATAAAATAAAAACCCGGAAGCACTGCAACTGCCGCCCGTGGTGCTGCCCACTGAGGGCGCTCATGCCCGCTGAGGACACCCCCCCCCCCCCCCCCCCCCCCCCTCCCCCCTCACCTGTAGCTCAGGTCCGCGCCAGCCGTCGTGTCACTCACCTCAGCTCCCCGTCCAACGCCTGAATCACCGCTGCAAAACTCCGGCTGGTCTGATTAAGGTACGCGTAGCAGGTCCGCAGGCTCTCACTCATGGACTCCTGACAGGACAGACAGAGAGAGGCCGTGTTTCGGTAGTAGCCAGCGGGTCTGACTGCGCTAGAGGCTCGGCAGGCCTCCGGTAGGCCCCTCTCCCCGAGCTTCCAGCATGCAAGCTGGTAACGAGGAGTGGAGCTGCAGCCCCGCGGCGCCACCGAGAGAGAGCGCTTGAACACGGAGAGTGTGACCGTACACTTGTTACAAGCTCCGGCCATATGAACAGCCTGACAGCGCTGCTGACGTCGCAGCTATACTCAGCTACAGCCCATGTTGACGCCGTGGTCTGTGGAGGCGTTTGTAGCGCGCAGTCCATGTAGAGGGCACGCGAGGGGAAAACAGTTTGGGGGACACGCAGGAGAGCCAAAACAAGAGCTCCGCAGATCCTCGAAGAATCTGGATTCACCGAGTGGCGCAACGCAGACTGTGCTGAGCGTTTGTAGATCTGATATTATGATTCGAACGCCACGCCCACATAGAAAACAAAAAATAAAACACTTCTACCAGTCTGCTTTTTGCAAACCGTGCAGCACTTCTTTCTATTCCACTGGTTAAAAGTGCACGTTGGTGATTTATTCATAAGTGAAAACTGTAACCATGTGTATTTAAGTGTTATACATGAGTAGAATTCTGAAGTGCAGTAAACTTTCACGTCACTTTTACTGTATCATTACTAGAACTCAGATTCAAAGTATATTTAAAATCACATCTGAGTGACTTTCAATTTTAAGTTATTAAATTTAATTTTATTTTGCTCAGTTTTCTGAAAGGCCATTTTAGTGCGACCCCTAGTGGCCGCCAGTTATCACACATCACCTAAATTTAATGCGGGTTAGATGAAAGTTAAGTTTTGTTTGTTTGTTTTAAAGATGTCTGTGGTTTGTAGACAGGTTTGTCTATCTGCCGTTCACATAGACCCAAGTGTAATACTACTTTTAGGAACTTGCTGCACTTCCTTCATTTAATTTTCGTCCCTTTGTGTTTTACCTGAAAGGGGAAGCTAAAGCAGGATTTGGTTGACGTGTACAATCACATTAAAAGTGTTGCTATGATAGCAACGTTATCCTTTCCTAAACACGTGGAAATAAAGCCCCCCGGGTAACTCGAGTTGTCTCCAGGACACTTTGGGGGTTAAATCAGATTATCCGTCAAACATGCGCAGAGCTGTCAGACCATGTCCAAGCTCATTATGTAACGTCAATGGTCACGTATGCCGGTGTGTTTCAGAGCCAGCGACGGTTCACAGATCTAATTATCTGACATCTGCTGATGAAGGAGCAATCCTGGCCGATGCATACTGGTTCAGGTGGTGCGCACAGTAAGCACGGGCAGACCTACGCGCTTTGCAAGTGTAGCCTGTGAAAAAACACCAAAGGTGAGCACATCTGCGAGACTATCTGAATCCACCCATGTATCCCAGTGACGCAAGTGCCTACACACACGCGAGTTTATTTTTTAATGTACATATATATATTTTCAGAAAGTCAGTTTACTCACATAATCCAATTTAGGCATGACGGCGCTGCAGCCCCCCATTTTAAACTTAAACAGGTTGATGATCTCCTCCGGGTGTCCCAGTGATTTCAGGATGTCCATGATGCTTCATGCGTCCTATGACTACTTTGTAAAACGGAGACCTGGAGATATGATCCCCATCGAAACGATGCGACGACTGGATGCAGCCGCGGCGATGGCAACAGCGAAGAGAAAACTGCTCCTGCTCACCTACGTCGTCAGATCGACTGACGCTTCCGATTGGCTCCTCTGTCATGGTCTTAGAGCAAAGGGTCCAATGAGCGGTGAGAGCGTCTGGTGTGATGTCCCGCCTCAGCCTCTGATTGGTCAGTTAATTATACAAGGGAAATTGTACTTGTTTTGATAAAATGATATAATCCATTGAAAGATTGAGTCCATCAACAGAGTATAATCCATCATCAACGCAACACAGATTATGTAGTTCATGTTACTCTCTAAAACAGTTATACATTACATCTATTGTAATCATCGTGTTCTAATTTTAAAAATCCAGTTTGTTACAGGACAAGCTGTCGTATAGCTGAAACATGTGAATGGAATCAGAAACCAGGGAGGGACATACTCTCAGGTGTTGACATCCTGGAGTGATACAAAATACTCTGAGAGCAAAATGCTGGAGCATCTGAAGGTCAGATCAGACGGTCGAGAAGTTTTCCTTTCACCATGACATAACTGAGGAGTGTAGCTCTGTAGATAAGCAACATTCTTGGGATGTCACTGAAAAACCAGAGATCTTCTTTTATGGGCCTTATTTTCCTGATAAAATTTAAGGAAAGCAGAGCGATGTTACCGTTATTCAACAAACCCAGGAACTTCTGGAGACAGGCATCATCTCAGCTGACTGAAACATCTACATTTTTAGTCAGAACAGCCCGTGTTTGGCTAGAAAAGCTGAACCCTGCATGCTGATTTTGGCTCCCGGAAAAAAGTGATAGTTTGGAGGGATGTGTCGAACAAGAGCCTGGCTTTAGCAAACGATTATGCATTCAGCTCACGCTTGGACATTCGGGATGGCATGAGGCCGACTGGAGTTCATCAGAGAGGAACTGATGCAACATTTCCACCAATTTAGCAAAGACATGGTAAACTTACAATTGATAGAATTGAAAACTTGCAGCAGACGACTGTCTCATATTGTGAATTTACTTACATTATATCACAAATGGTGTATTACAATTATACTGGAGTGGAGTTTTTACACATATTCTCAAATATTTCTGTAATTACAGGTTTCTATAGGGCACATTTACAGGTTACCTTTGTCACAGCTGTTAGCATTCATTATTGCTGACTGACCACACACTCTTTCAGCACTTGGGTCACAAAAAAGAGGCTCTGTGTTGGGTCTTTAATAATAAATACCACCATTGTGATGCAGTTTAAGAAGTTTTTTTTTCCTGCAGTTTTGGCAGCTGAGCGAGTTATTTAATTGTTCATCATGCACGACCCGCCAGCTGAATTTTATCACGTCTGTTTGTTTTTGAATTTGAAATTTAAGGACAAAGGTATACAGTACACTCAGGCAAACACCACGAGCCGTCGGCGAGCTGCTTCTGTTACGTCATCTTTGTGACTGAGGAGTGACGCTGTCTGCATTAATTCTGTACTGGTTACAGTCAAATTTGATTGGTTGGTAGTTTAAGGCTGAAAATAATTCTGCCCAGATCTTGTGACATACATATATCTTTCAATAAAGCTAACCTTTTCCATCCTTTATCATCCTTCTTGCAAATACAATGACAAGCTCTGACATGCTTGTGATTGTGTCGATGTAGCGTTAGCTTTTGACTTGCATACTAATTGTCATACTTAAAAAGTTGAGATGACTTATCACATTTACGGCCAACTGAATCCAAAAGCCTAAATTGCTAAGGGACCCGAAGAGGAGGCTGGTGGTCTGCGGAGTTCTGTTTTTTATGTATCTGTCCCAGAGTGTCGTCCTGAATCCACGGGTGTGGTCACGAGCCACTCCTGAATCAGCCGTCTCGGGTGTTCTTCATCAGCAATGACGTAGGTCACTTTGAGATGTTGGACTGCGGGATTTTTAAGCCAGGATTAGGTTATTCCAGGGTTCAGCTTTGGAGCCAGAGGACCCACTATGGCTCCCAGGAGACATCTTAAGAGGAATGGCTCCAGTGTGGGTCGCCATGTAGGCAGGCAGGGCTGAAATCTGAAGGAAAGAGTAAAAACATACGTGCAGTTGATAGATTTGACTAAAAATTGAGAGAAATGATTTCCTGACATGGAGTCTCACCTGTGCGTGCGTGCTGTGGTGTGAGTACAGGCTGTGAGATTCCGGCTCCGTCTTGATGTGGCGAGGCTCCTCTGAGGCGGCAGAGGTCCGGGGAGTGCTGCTCGGTGTGACTGAAGTCCCCTCACCACCCGGGGTCCCTGCAGAGCATCACAGATCTGCTCAGTAAGTGGCAGAGTTGAGAATGACTAACCGCTTTTTAAACAGAGCTGCAGAGCTCACCGGGTTGGGTCTTGTTGAGATTCTTGGGTTTGCGTTTGCGGGTCTGTATTCCCTCTTTCTTCATAGCTAGAGGTCGAGGTACCTGTCGGGACAGAAATTAGGGGAAAAAAAGAATTAA
This sequence comes from Pao palembangensis, assembly GCA_015343265.1. Lineage (NCBI taxonomy): Eukaryota > Metazoa > Chordata > Actinopteri > Tetraodontiformes > Tetraodontidae > Pao > Pao palembangensis. The sequence goes on from CM027097.1 coordinate 5,102,467, forward strand.
AGAAATTTAATGTCCTTTTTTGTGGGAAAATCTGCCTTGGGGAGCCTCTGTTTAATCTGTTTAAACAATTTTTAAAACCAGTGATTCGTCTTTGAGATTAAAATATCTCATCTTCAAACAGTTTCAAGTTTGCTGGAATACTTACTAATCTTTTTCATCTCTGTATTTATGTGAGGCTGATAAGCATTTGAAGAAACACGTGGTGCTATTTTCTGCACGATGACACTTTTATGTTTTTCAGTGTGAAGCTGGACAATAAGCATTCATGGAAAAGCTGTCTTAATGAGTTTAAACAGATTGTATTCCTGTTCTTCAGCAGTGTTTGTGGTGTCTCACCCCATGCAGTTTCATGTAAAGGCCACAGGCGTTGCACACCGGCTCCCCCTCTGCATTTCTCCTCCACAGGGTGGTGGTGGTGGTGTGACAGTTGGTGCAGGACAGGCCCACCCTTCTTGAGGCAGACTGTAGCAGGAAAACATCCCGTACACATTGGTAAGAATAAAAGAAAACATTTTTTCAAGCAAAAGAGGTCATCATTGGTATGGGACTGTAATGGAGTCCTGCTCTGTCACCCACCAGCCGTCTTTGAGGTTTGATAAGAGGTCTGTTGATGCCGTTCATTTTGTGGTAAAGCCCACAGGCGTTACACAGGTAGTGGCCGGTACCATCTCTCCTCCAGAGGGGGGTCGACATGGCCCCACAGTTGACACACTCTCGTCCTTCAGCAAAGTCATCGAATAAGTCTGGTGACAGGGAAAAGATAAAGATCGTTGTTCAGCTTTTTATGATTAGTTTAAAAAGTGCCAGTTTTTATTTTTAGGCTTTTCTGCCCTCAAACAGACAGAACATGCAGGTTTAATAAAAACTTTTTAGACTAGGAAATTGCTTCTAAGTCAGACAAAATACAAACTAAAACAAGACTAAAGATAATATTTGACTAAAGATAAAAGCAAGTTCTTGTGGGGTTTTAAGATGTCTACAATTATTTAGCACAAAAAAGCCAGTAAATTCAGTAATATCCAGTGACAAAAATCTATTATTATTTGAGCTTTCACAGTTTCCCCCGTGGAGAAAAATGTTTTAAATGTAATAAATTAGAATAATAGCAGACTCAAGTTAAAGATTTTTTTTCCCAAAAGGTGTCTATTCATGAAATAATAATCCTTTTCCAAATATTACTAAATTAATATCTAGATAGGGGCACAAAATAAATCAATAAATATATCAAAATGACGATCAGCTGCAGTGGCGTATCTCTGCCTCTGGGAGGCGCCTTCTACAGGCTGCATTCTGGAATCTCCTTATCTCACTGTCTCATGAGATAAACCGAGCTCGAAATAGAGATGGAAGAGAGCTCCATCATATTCAAAAAGAGTCTCTGTGTCACATCTCTCTCATCAGAGACTCAACAGAGCAGCTCCAAAGAAGCACTTAACCGTTTAGAGGGAAGGAGACATCAATCTGCTGTGGAGAAGCGACAGCAGAAGAATAGCAGAAGATGCACCAGCCTGTCACATATACAAATATATGTTGAAGAGCATTAAGTCAGATTTCAAATGGGTCCTGTCGCCCAGTGTGTATAATTCTTTTGCAGATGATAAATCTGCCTGAACGACGGGCCTCCTCCAAGGTCTGGAAGAAAAACAAGGGCTTTTGGAGGCGAACTAACCTTGAGCCAGGCAGTCATGGCAGTCAACACAGGAGCAGAAATCATGGTTTTTCACTGTCTCTTTATCAGAAAACCAGTTTTAAAAACACCCATGATAATGCTAAAGAGGGCAAAGGTGAGATAATACATAAATGTAGCCTCACTCACTAATATTTCATCAATTCAGCTTTATTTTGTTGAGTATTTTGTCGGGTTTTTGTGTTTACGCCATGTTTCAGGAGGAAATAGTTTTGTTTCCTAGCTGGTTAGTTAATGAATCCATATATTAATATAAATAAAATCGTAAAACTATACATATTTTTCAATAATTCTATCATCTGACAATTACACACACAATATTTTTCTATTCTTACAGGCTGTTTTCTAAACAAACCTATAATTAATTAATAGTGATTCAATTTATTCTTGAATATTTGCATTTTAAGCTTCTTTATGTCTTTTCTGCATATTGATCTTTTTATATCTTTACATTTATTTTATTAGGAAACTTTAAATAGTTTTCTTAATGAAAACAAGTATAACATGTTAAAAACTCTTATAATTTTTCAAATTTAAATGAATATTTTGCTAATATTTATATCAAAATGAATTATTTCTCCGATTTTGCTGATTTCCTATGAAACATTACAAACGTTCTCCTTTATTGGAGCAAATGTGTTAAATATGCACGCAGTATTATTTAGTAAATAACCAAGAATAACAACATTAAAGTTTAAATCTAATCACACTGAGGCAGGAGGATGTGTCATCCATGTGATAATCTGAAGTTTCTCATCACTTTACAGCTCCGAACAGCCTGTTAATCAAACAGCAACATTTGATTTAATTTGTGGCTGAGAAACAATAAGCTGAGCCTGTTTGTCCTCCACCAGTGATTAAACACGATTGTAATCAGTTGAAGCGGTCATCGATGCTGTTGTCTGTCACACTCCTGCAGCTCTGTCTTTAAACATCACGCTTCTTTAACCTTGCTGAGAGAAACAGCTGATATCCAGCAGGTTTGCATTATTGTGGTAATATTATGAGCATTTGTAGTTTATTAATAGCGAGTTTTGATGTTGTAGAAAATTCAAGAAATGCAGGACAATAACGCTGATCAGCAGCATGCTGAGCTCAGAGGGGATTATTCTGTCTCAGGAACCAGGGCGGTGTTTCCTTTATTTCTTTTTGACAGTTTTGGAGACGCTTACTCAGATATCAGTATTCAACTTATTACATTAAAAAAACAAAAACAAAAAACAAAACAAAACAACAACAACAAAAAATCAGAAATGACCTGATCAGAAATGATGAGGTCACGTGACCCGAGATTTACTCGAAATTGTTGATGAAAACGTCATTTCTATCACTCAATTAATCTTAATAAAACTCCCAAAAACGTAAAAGAATGTATGCAAGCATGTTATTATTGGCCTTTGCGTCTAGCTTTTTTAAGGTTTCCATTTTTCGTGCGTTGATGGTTCAAAAAGAATCGTTTTCAAACACATCACCCAGTTTTTCAATTTTATGTGTTTTATTAGCGTATTCATAATGATTTTGACGAGAAGGCAACAGCGGGCCCACCGCGCATTCGCTCGTAGTATTTATGCGTATTTATGCATAGTATTTATTTATGCATACTTATTTAGTATTTATGCATAGTATTTATGCGTAAAATACGTAGGCTAATAATTCCGAAAATATTCTCTCTTTCAGTTACCAATAAAACTAGTTGTTGGTGTAGTTGATGTAAACACAGTAAAACTAAAGTTAACTTTAGTTATAGTGGAGACTCATGTCTTTTCAATTGTAAATCGAGGACAAACGCGCATGTCACGTTTATTTTAAATTCATTTTCGTTATTAAAAAATTCGATTGGGTAGTCAAAATGTCATTCTCAAATATGTCATTGAAAAAGAGGAGCTGTTTCGAAATTCAGGGAATTACAGTTTATTAGATTTGTACCCACGATTTTTGTCCATACGTAAAGTAAAATGACAAACATGGTCACTTATTCTAAAGTTGAAATATTCCTAATTTTAAAATGGTAATCCACTTCCATCTAGTTTTATTGGTTTAGTCTACATTTTATGCTGTAATCGGTTGTTTTACGTGAGTTTTATATATTTATATTGTAATATATTATAATGTTTAAAAAATAAACTGCATCAGAAAATATTCAGCTCTATTTTTCCCAAGCAATTATTTTTGAACCAGATTATTTTGAGTCCTGTCTTGAACATTCCTCAGTTTTTTAAATTGCTCTTCATTAATCCCAGAAAAAGGCGTCATTAATAAGATAAACAGCTGACGTATTTTCGTGTTTTCTATGGTCATCTTTACTTCTTTTAAGCTTGTGTTACTGAAAGAATTTTTAAAATGTCATTTGATGCCAGTTGTGACTCACATCTACTCAGTAAATCAGACTAAACACATTTGAAATTACCGATGTTTGGGTGCCGCGCTGCGCCGGTTGGAGTGCCGGACTGTAGACCGTGGAGCACCGGGCTGTCGAAGGGAGAGGCCGGCCACGTTCCACCCACGTTCGGGCTCATGTAGGGTGTGTAAGGGCTGTGATAGGACCCACTGAGGCTCCGGGTTCCGTAGTGTTCCCTCCCGTTGGCGGAGATGTTGAGAGGGTTTGTGTAGGAAGCTGCCGTCTCCCGCGCCGCGGCCACGCCGGAGGACAGAGGCGGGCTGGTGGAGAAGGCGAAACGCGGAGAAACCGGGGAGTGACTATAGGAGGACACCGACTCGGAGCCAGGCTGCGCCCAGGCGGAGTGGCTCGACACGGGGCTGCTCTGTTGCGACGCACCGGGCGTCTGGAGGTAAGGCAACGCTGGGATCATGGGGGTGACCACCCGGGTGGTCGGCACATAAACCGGAGAGGTGCCAGCTGAGGTGTTGTGGAGAAATCCAGCCTCGTAGGAAGGGGGTCCGTGGTTGCTTGTCATTATGCCTTGATACATATCCTCTCCCTGAAACTGGACATCCGTGTTGATAGAAGAGAAAGTGATAGTACGGCTGCAGTTAGGCAGACTGGCTGAGATGAACACACCAAAGTCTGGATGTAAATCCACAGAGCTGGAGTCAACAAGGAATCAGGCAAAGTACAGAAAATTAGGAATAGGTCTAGTCTGAGCCCACAGGAGAGGAGGAGGAGTGAGAGACTATAGTACCTACGATCAAGAACCAGCTGTTATCATCTCTCTCTCTCTCTCTCTCTCTCTCTCTCTCTCTCTCTCTCTCTCTGTCCCACCTCAAATGTGAAAACAAGTTAGCTCATTCAGACCAAACAAATAATTCATTTTATAATAGTTCCTATTATAATAGGAATAGTATATATAATAGTTCTGAACGGTGTGTTTTTTGGAAGATCTATGATATTTCAGAATTTAGTCTCTCCCGGCTGGTAAATTCGATAAAGCGATTAAACTGTGATTGAATCAGGCCAGAAGACATTTCTGTTTTGTACCAAAAAAAAAGTTATTGAAAATGTTCTGCAACTATAGGCTGCAATATTACACATAATACCCACGAATATAAGTTTCGTTTAAGCCTCTGACGATGCACTTCTCAGCGAATTCTAATCCAAATCAGTCATGTAAATGACAACGAATGTGTTTAATCTAAACAAAATGCATATGCGATGGTCGTCTATTTTCAAAAATGCAAATGTTTATTTTAATGTAATAATAATTACATTATTATTCTATTCTTTTTGTTATTATTGCTGTTTTTGTTATTGTGCGGATTCGTAGCTTTATGAAGTCCCTGAAAATAAATGATAATAATACTTTAAAATCTTATCATGGATATTCGTTTGATTTATTAGAAATATCTTCGGAATTAGGTGTCGTTATGAACCCGAGATGTAGAATAAATAAATACCGACACAAACACAATTTCCTAAATATTAATGATTCGTCTCGGGAGGCTTTCCTCCCTTCTCTTCTGTCGTGTTTGATGATGGATGGATGCTTGTCGGAAGCGTCCGGCTGTTGTTGTGCCGGTAGGGCAGATTTATACCTGTCATCAACACCCGTGCACGTAAACACATCAGGCCGCCGCATTGTGCAGCCACTTCCCGCAGACACATTCACTGAATTATGGGACTCTGTGGGCCGCCTCTGCGTGCGTGTGTGTGTGTGTGCATGTGTGTGTGTGTGTGTGTGTGTGTGTGTGTGTGTGTGTGTGTGTGTGCATGATTCAGCCCAATGCAATTCATTTTTCTGCAAGATCTATCTATCTATCTATCTATCTATCTATCTATCTATCTATCTATCTATCTATCTATCTATCTATCTATCTATCGGAACCAAATACAACAACCTGCGACCTTATTCCATGTGTATTAACTGCCCCCCATATAAATCAATGGGGAACCGTCATCAATGTGTAACCCGCAGACTGATAACAAAACCACCCAACTGATGGCTAATAATATCTGGGAGTGGCTCCATGTTTGCTTTCTAATCATAAAGTAGTGCCAAAGTCAGGGGTGGCTCATGTGTTTTATGGTTTGCAGTTAATATATAGAAGTTCAGTGTGTAGAGAGGGGACTGGTGAGGATCAAATGTCTGCGTTTTAGGTTGTTTCTGCACGGCTGCATCAATTTAATCTGATCAAAATGAGTGAAAAGTTAAAAAAAATGACCCCCAAAAATCAGTATATCCTCCATTTGTGCTATTGTACAGTACAGTGTGTGTTTTGATATGTGTGTTTGCACATGTCAGGCTGTATCACTGACAGTGACAGAGGCCAGAGCACATGAAAAATGTGTGTGTGTGTGTGCGTGTGTGTGTGTGTTTATCATTATGTCTAATTGTGCGTGTTTTCATTGTGTATGAATGAAGAGGTGTTGGGTGAAGGACAAGATAGAGATGCTGGTGTGTGTGTGTGTGTGTGTCCTAAGCCCAGGCACCAGGAAAACTGTCCCCGTCTTGGCTGGGGTAGAGACTCAATCATTTGGGGTCACCGACTTACTTTGGCCCTTCTTCCTCTCCCTCTCTTTGTCTCTCTCTCTCTATTTCTCTTTCTCTCTCTCTGTCTCTCTCTCGCTCTCTCTCTCTCTCTCACACACACACACACACACACACACACACACACACACACACACACACACTGTAAGACTCCTGGCTCCAGGAAAGACTTCAAATGGACAGGAAAACCCAGGAGGCAGAATATTCTGCCCTCCCCCCACACACACACACACACACACACACACACACACACACACACACAGTTGGACTTATCGATCATGGCTGATTGACAGGCTGTTTTACAAATGAGCAGAAAAGTCCATGCTGCCTGTAAGTGTTCTTGCTGACCTCATCGGTTTGCGTAATCTGATCAGATTGATCATCGTGGATCCACTCAGGTGATAATCACGAGGACGAGACAGTGCTAATCAATGTTGACCTCTCAAAAACAAAAAACAAAAAAAAACAGACCATGAAAACAGAGTTTATATGGCGGCTCTGAAATCACGACAATCTCTATACACACCTTCAAAATCTGTGATACGGTTGTGTGTGTGTGTGTGTGTGTGTGTGTGGATTACCTCATTATTCCTGTGTTATGCATTTGGCTTAAGTGTGTTTGTTCGGCTAAGTATCTTTAGTATCTCACACACTCTCCGTCGCTCTTTACACACACACACACACACACACACACACACACACACACACACACACAGCCAGTATGTTACTCTGTTGTTTCCAATAAATAATTAACCACCGGCTGCTGGGCTGTTTGTCACGACCTCGGGTGCTGGGTGATTCTTGGATCATGCTGTTTGAAGAGCAGCGCAAACACATCATACGACACTCAATTACCCCCGATAAGACTTCAATTATCAGACCCCCTTTGTTCTGACGCCCTCCGCTGTTTGGAAAGCTGCTCCCTCGCCTCAAACATATAAATATTCTTTTACTCATGTTTGATATTCTGGCCCCGGGTGACATGCAGAGCCTCCTTATGAGAGTTACAGGCATCTGTATTGCTCTGGTTAGATTATCGACCCAACAGCCACTGCACGTTTCAGAGTGCATGTGCATGTGCATGTGCATGCTCCTGCGTGAGTGTACTTGCAGCGGCGAAGCCTCAGGATCCCAGGACCTCTCCAGAGAGATAAGCAGTGGCCAAAGTCCATGTGCTGGTGGAGGCCTGAAGAGCAAACAGGACACACACACACACACACACACACACACACACTACGATGGTGTTTCATACGTTGATACTTTGCTGTGGTGATGTGGCAGGTGAAGAAAGCTGTTTGTTTGTACATGGAAGGGCAAGGGCTAAGACTCAGGTTGAGTGAGTGAGTGACATCATCAATACAATGGATCTTTAAAAGGTTCAGGCAAAGTTCGCCTCTGGGTCACTGAGTTGGCGCGAGAAGATGCGGATGGAAGAAGAAGAGAAGTCCGGGGGCTTAATGTCAGATTCAGGCTCCTTCCCAGTGATCCAAAGCCTCGAGAGAGGCGGAGGAGAAAAAGTTCCTCAATCCGGAGACATCCTCCGATAAGAGGAGGATTATTTCTGAGGCAAAGGAGAGGAGCTAAAACAAATTGTGAGAAATGAAGTAGGAGAGAAAGAGAATATCAGAGGAGGAGTGAGGAGATGCCACCAGACAGGAGAGGCAGGGGAGAAACAAGAGGCTCAGCAGCTATCATGCCTCTGTCTGAGGTCTTATCCACTGCTGGCTCTGTTAGTCTAACCCTGTTCCCTCCCCTGTTGGCCCTTTACCTCCCACCTCATCCCTGTTTCCACCCCAGCCACCCCCACCCTTCTGCCGCTTGCTTGTGTGACCCGTTATCAGCGAGGGCTGGCGTCAGGGGGCCCCGCTGGGGCCAGGAGTGGGGTGGGGGGTGGGGGGGGGGGTGGCGGCCGGAGACGGAGGCTGATAGCGCAGCAGAGTCTGCCTCCGCACAGGCTGTGGGAACCAGGGACCCAGCCCAGCCCGACCCGGTGGCCCCGCACATCCACCAGGAAAACATACGCAGAGGCGTTACGTTATCTTCGCTTATTTTAAAGAAATGATTCTCTTTTTTTAGAGGTTCAATCCGATGAACGATGAAGACAATCTCTGTAAGATGTGTCCGTAAAGTTTAAATGTTCCCACATCTGGAGCAGATGCTCTTAACGAGCTGCCTCTTATCAAATGCTGATATGCAAAGAGATGCCAAACATCTCTTCCCATCCACTTTGATAAACACAGAACGTCTTTATGCATGAAATATGCCCCAGAGTGAATCAAGCTGCTATATATTTATCAACTGCATCTTATGTAAGTGATGTGCTCCCTTCAGGGGTGTCAACTTTTTGCCATCTTTCCTCCCGGTCTTGTCCAGACATTTTTCACACAAGGAAATATAAAAAAAAAATAATATCGGGTGATTTTGGACTGAGGAAGACTCACTAGGTACCAGTGTTGAGCTAAGCTAATTAGCTGCAGTAAATCATCTCTATTATTATTTTTCATATCCAAATCCGGGGGGTGTAGACCCCTGACAAAAAGGAGATATATATATATACATCTTTAAAACATTATTTCCTCAGACATATTCATGTCAGTTTGTCCCCCATAAAACAATCTGAAAGATGAAATGAGGAAAATGTTCTGTTAGGCTACAGATAAATGTGGATTTACTGTAGGAATGTGTGTGTGTGTGTGTGTGTGTGTGTGTGTGTGTGTGTGTGTGGGTCAACAGGTGCAAGTTTGATGTGAGAGGAGTGTGTGAAGGCCTGCCGTGGATGGACTTGGCCAGATTCACATCATTAGCTGCAGGTGCAGCACTCCCAAAATGTACAAATACGCTAACAGCCCGTGTCATCTGAACCTTGTTAATTATCACTCCCCAACGTCAGCGCCCCCCCCGTACAATAATGAGACAAAGAATTAAAGCTTATATATATATATATATATATATATATATACACACACACATATGTGTATTTTTGTGTATATGTCTATATTTTTCCTGCTTGTCTTTCAGATGTTTTCAGAGATGGATCGGTCGGATGGGGAGTGGAGACATGCTTATCAGTGCGGTGTCCTCGATAAAGGGGAGAAGATTTGTAATGGCTGCAATGTGTGTGTGTGCATGTGTGTGTGTGTGTGTGTGTGTGTGTGTGTGTGTTTCTCACTCTGACCTCCTCTGGACCAAGAAAGTAGGAGGAAGAAAAGAATGGCCTTGACAGTGCGAGAGGAAAGGGTTTGATTTAAAAAGCTGTGAAAGAAGGAGACTGTTGTGTTCCGAGTGGCTTATTGTCTCTCCTCCACCTCTTGCTGACACACTCCCCAAATTTAATCAGTGGCCGCCTGCGTCCTTGGGAGTAAATGGCTGTAAAATAAGTGAACTGGGGTTTAAGGTGTGTGCAAAGGGGAAGAGAAAAGTCACCGCTGATTTGCATCTCTTTCCCAAAGAGAATAAAATGTAAACTTAACAGCTATTTCCTGTTTCAGATGTGAATGTTCAGCAACATACTAGCACCACAAAGGTCAAAGACTGCACATGCTTTCTATTCCTTTTATAGATATGGCTTTTATGCACCATTTTTGGATGTTTATTTTAATGTACATGGATTTTTCTGCCCCTGCGACCCAAAGTTGGATAAAGCAGACACAGAAAATGGATGGATGGATTTTTTTGTTTACCTGGAAAGAAAATGGTGGTAAATTAATTAAATCATGCTGAAGTTTTACATTTCACACTTGCCTGTGTATATTAATATGGCGATATAACAATGTCTGAAAACCACGCAGCTCCTGCCTGGTTGTCTGTTGACAGAAGAATCAGTAAAAATCAAAGACACAGAGTAGTTACAGCACACTTTCCTCTGTCGGTGCCAACGGGCAGCATTGTCAATCCCAGGACCGATTTGTTGAATCAATCATGGGATCAGACTCAATAGCAGTCTGCCACTCAGCCTATCACGATGGCCCCCTCTCCACGGCCTGGGTGTCATGATAAGCCTGGGCCTCATTAGTCTTTTTAATTGGCCAAGAACATTTGTAGCGAGCGGGCCTGTGGTCTGGCTACATGCCAGGCTAAAGTAAACTGACCCAGTGGAAACACTGCACAGGCTGGCCAACGGATCAAAGAGTCCACCTCTGAGCCTGACAAAGACCCTTTTGGATTTGGGCGAAACTAAACAGACCAATTCAAGAAGTGCAGAACGATTTTTAGCGTATTGTAAGGTAGCCTGCACCGACGCTGAGCAAATGCTCACGCCAGTCTTTGCCGAGTGTTTCTCATGGGCTTCCCTAGTTAGATTACAAAGAATCACAAATGGAATCCATTCGTAAACACATGCACTCCCTTTACTTGACAGCTTGTTGGCCCTCTTACAGCCCGCAAACTTTTGACCAGTCTTCCCAGCGCTGGACAGATGAGAACAACCATATAGGTGCTAAACTGCTGCATAACACAATATATTTTTCACCTGCTCAGCGCTTTGCTGGTATTTGACTCACTGTGTGTTTGTGTGTGTGTGTGTGTGTGTGTGTGTGTGTGTGTGTGTGTGTCTGCCTGCATGTGCGTGTGTATACTGTGGCGTCTATACCTTGCGGGGAATCCATCAAAGCTTATCATTATAAGTAAACATGACAGAGTGGACAAAATGTCTTGTGCGCCGCCAGACCCGCTATCTCACCACAGGCCATATCTGCGATGATGGACTGATGTGGCGCTGGCTTGGACTAACCAGAGTCTGAGTGTGATGGTGGGAGTGCACTTACAAGCGCACACGGACGCCCCAGAACACACACACATCAAAAGGCGCGCACATATGGGCACTCAGAGGCAGTAAGCACACACTCGAGTTACCTCTAACATGGATCTAATATCTTCGGCCTCTTAATATATGTAATGCTCACTGAGCGCGCGGCAGCATAATTCAGATGTATTTATTTGGGTTTGAGGCTATAGTATTGACTATAGCCTCAAACCCTGCTGAGGCGAGTCTGACGTGACTGTTGATGAATCGGGGAGTCTGGCCTTAATGAGAGGTTTCATTTGCTCAGGGAGATTTATGAGCAATTTAGCCTAATAGTCCATAAACTGTCCACATGATCCTGCCTTCCTGAAAGGTGTTAGAATACAAGCCTTTAGAAGCCTTGAGGCTATATAACAGCAGAAAAAATCGTGTCTACTGTTTTTAGATTTTTTTTTAGATAGTTTTGCTGCACTGAGGTCAGCCTGTGTGTTCCTCCACTTGTTACAACACCACTGATAAGCCAAGCAAACAACCGCGCACTGTTTGTGCCGCTGGCCTGGCCATGTGATCAGAAACACTGATGAGAAGCCACCATGTTTGATCAGGTTTGATCTAACGCGAACGTCCAGCTCTGTTTTTTGCTCCACTGTCAGCTCCTAACTCGAGGTGCGGTCTCTGCTCAGTCTGGACCTTCAGCTTTAAGGACCAAAACCCAGACACTGATAACCTTTCCTCTGCCGTGCAGTTCCTGGGTCAAAGGTCATGGCTGCAGTGCTTCAGCTGAATTGGCGGATTGACAGCGGGCGTAGTGGCACTGGATGGTATACAGTATAGCGCCATGTCTCCATCACTTTCAGCCCTTTCTCTCTCTCTCTGGTATCACTGATTGACTGGTAAAATGTGTGTGTGTGTGTGTGTGTGTGTGTGTGTCTGAGGAGGGGAGGCGGACAGCTGGACCACCAATGTAGCATGCCTCCATCACAAGATATCAACCTTTTGATGTTACAATTATTTAATTACTCGCTTTCACTGCTTCATATTAGAACTTTTGTTTGTTTGTTTTGTTTTTATTAGATTTTTACTTGGGTTTCAGTTGGTCGAAAATCTGCTGAGCTGTCATAAATATTCCGAGGTGCTTTTTTCATTTATTGATTCATTTTATTTCACAGATGTTATTATCAACACCAGCAACCACCAGGATATATTTTGTCCTAATTAGTTTGATGGCAGGACATTCTGACAGCCTTCTAACCTTTTTTGTAAACATACAGATAAAAACTATCTGAAGGGGGATTTTTGAAAATACCCTGCATTTTTTTTTCACAGCATGGTTCATTGTAATGAATTATTACTAGCAAATTTCCTATCAATTATCATTTGCTGTGACACGTCCTTTTTCACTGTTTAGGTTTTACATCGTCTTGCTGCCACAGTGTACTTGGATTTATCAGTGATTGTAGTCTAAGCTGGAGGAGCATGACGTCTGAGCAAAACAAGCTTTCCGTCTCTACAAGGCCTACACCGGGGCAGACTTTCATGACTACAAATGTAGAAGGGAGACGCTATCTTTATTGACAAGTGAAAAAGTCCTGGATCAACTGTCACTCTTTGCTTTGTTGATTGATTCTTGAGGTTCTTGAAAAGCTTCCAATAAATGTTCTCCTGACCATCGGATATCAGATAATCTGGCATCACCGTTTAATCTTAAACTCAAAGATACCCTGTAGCTTTGCAGCTTACAAAGAGGGCAGTATTTGGGCATCTGTGCCAGGATCAAACTTTCTGATGATGATACCCAGAGCAAACACAAACCCAGAAGCCAACCAAACAGTACCCCACAATTCTTTGCTCAAAGCAGGATATAGGGAGAGACGAGGGGGTGGAGAGGATTTGATGAAAGTCTGAACAGGATGGAGGAGGGACACACCGGCGCCATGGCGATCCCTAAGACAACTTATCTTTTCTCTCACAGTGATAGTGCCTGTCAAAATAACAGCCAAGATACATAGCCAGTCAGGAACAGGTTAACTCTTTGTCCAATCATGAGGCCTTGTCCAATAGGGCCTCTATGGAGCCCTTGTTCCACAAATACACACAATTCTGTCCAACTGCTCTTTATGTGATCTGATATGTCTAAATAAAAGTGGAAAACTGCTATATTTCAAAAGTAAAAATGATAAGTAAATCCATACCAACATAAGTGTTAACTAAATGATTGTCCCTCAATTAATCCTAAACACTATGAAAATGTGTGTGTGTTTAGGGGGGGGGGGGGAATGAAGGAAATGCAACAAATTTTATTCCATTTCTATTTAACTCGTGGAATAACAAAGCCAAAAACAAAGTACGTACATATTATCGACACTTTAACAACTGACGCTTGACCTCAGTTATTTAGTAAGGATACCATTTGTTGTTCTGTTGTTGACTGTCGCCCTCTGTTGGTAGGCCCACCGTGGTCAGTCGAATGTTGTGCGCAATTAAGACGTCAGACGAGCCCCATTTTGCTTTTTCTTTTGTATTTATCGTCATCTAAACAAGCGTTTAGAAAAGCGTCGTGCCCTTTTGATACAGGTAAAGCATAAAATTACATCTTAACCATGGCCGGAAAAAAGGAAATTCCCTGACCGGGAATCGAACCCGGGCCGCGGCGGTGAGAGCGCCGAATCCTAACCACTAGACCACCAGGGAAGCTGTGTACCAATGGCACTCTAACTTATCTGTGTTTTCCTTTCTTTTTTGTTTTTTTAACCATTACAGTCACCAGAGGGCGCACCAAAAAGGTAAGGGGGTGCGGGGTGTCGTTCAGATTTTAACATGAGCTGTTTGAGGATGCACGCAAGGTATGGAGACAATTTTAGCTTCCAAAACTACTAACTGATTTGTCGTATTAAAGCGTCTCTTTACTCCATTGTTTGGCGACAGCGCCTATCCGAATTTCACAAGGAATTCGCCGACTTCTCTTAAGAGAATACGCTAGCGACCCAAACGAATAAAAATAACAATTATTTCCGCCAGGTTGCTATTGTCCTGTTTACAATGTAGCTAGCTTGTACAGCTAGCATGAGCTGTTAAATCCGGAATGTTCAGTGGCAGCGATTGCGCTAGTATCTATGGCTCTTCAATATTTGTACAATCACGTATTTGCTTTTTTTGTTGCTTCTGCACCCTGAGAACACATCGGTCAATGATCGGATTCATAGATTAAATTCAGAGGCAGGCTTAATCATTCTGAACACACAGCTCGCTGCAAAACACGTGTCTTAAATGTGGCGTTTTATCTGTGATTAGTCATTTACCTGTTATATAACGCAGATTGCACATGGCCTTATTTAATTTAATAAACACTGCGATATCTACGTGATCTGTTATCGTTTAATCCTGTGATCCTGCGGCTAGCTAGCTGTCGCTGTAGCCACCATTACTGGGCTGTATGTTTACATTTTTGTAGGTTGGGGAATGCATAATTCTATCAGGCAGTCTTAAAGACGTGTATTTGCTGTATGTTCAGGATGCATTTTCCACCCTGGTGGTCAAACTGTCTGCTGAAACGGCCTGGCACGCTTATTTAAATGCTGTCATCGCCACCCACTTAGGCTTTACCTAATGGTCTTCCTCATCTGAGTGCTTGTTGAAAGAGGATGCTAATTCTTCCCCTTCTTATCCCGCCTGCAGGACAACAAATATGTGGGAGAGCACGGTTTGAGAGGTTGAGTGTGTGGAGCTGGATGTCTTATATGGGTGAATTGAACCGAATGCAGATTTAGGAACCTGTGCAGATGGAAAAGAGAGACAGGAAGCCGGGATATTTCGCAAGGTAAGACTTGATGGCCTCTGTCATCAGCCTTCAGTTATTATAACTAGAATCAATAGATCAATGTTAATCTCCTGCATTTAGATGATTATTTTCCTTGTCTATGAGCCTGTAAAAATGACACAACAAAAAAGCTAGTGCATATCTTTACCTGAGTCTTTATATAAAATAAAGAAGGATCATACATAGATTTGTTGATGGTAAATCTTTTGGCTGTAATAATTAAGTAACTGATAGCAAATTTGACATGCTAGGTTATTTTTAAAATAGATCCTGTTTCTTTTGTTACCTTTTTTAGCATTGTGACTTGTGTATGTGCATCTGGACATTCTTCATTATTTATTCTCATCTTTTTATGAGTCACACATCGTAGTAGGTGTTACATCACCTGTCTCTGCACCCTGCTGATACGACCTGGTGTAAATCAGATTCAGGCGTCAGCCCGCATGAGACGGCACACTGAGCTTGGTCTTAGCAGAAGTATTTTAGCACCATTGTGGGACATGATTGCTGGGAGCGTGTGGAAGAAGATTTGTCAGGGCTACGGTGTGTTGACTGGTCAACCTTTTCTTGATGACGTCTGTGCAGATGACATGTATCATAGGTGTTCATTATGGAGAGTGGAACCAACAATGTAAGTGAATAAACATGATTAAGCTAGGGCTAAAAGCCCATAATGTCATTTTAGTGCAGCCATCTGTTTAGTCTTTACATATTTATGCATAATGTTGCTTAATTAGTGTTACTCTTTTGTGTTTAGCCTGTTTCCAGCCTGTTAGATGCATGTAATTTAAGGGAATTTGTTATGTAACAGTCTCACATTTCATTGGGTAGGTGGTGCTTTAAATTTAATGCATGCAGACTTTTGAGTCGAGACAGATGTGGGACTTTCCTCCAAACTGTGTGTCCAGATGTGAGCTTGAGCAGCACATAAACAGTGGAAAAGTTCAGACTCCTGCAGGCCTCTGCCATTATAAAGACGGGTGGTTTTGTTGTTTCCACAGATTGAAAGTGTCAGGAAGGGAAAAATCAGCCTTATCTTCTACATGTATTGTTCTAACACGTAGCGCTCTTGCTCGTTGCACCATGTGCTCCCTCTCCTCCTGTCAAATACAGCAAAGGCCAGTTGGATACACACTCACCGATAACAGGGGTTAACCCTTCCGAGACTTTCTGTCTTTGTTTTTTATTTTCAGTGAACACCAGATTTATCATTTGAATTTAAAAATCTCAAAGTGTGTTTAAAAACATAGTAGTAAAACAAGTAGTTGGATCAGGCACAGGTTGCTAAGATGGGGTGAAGGTGAGCACTGAGGTTTTACTGTTTGGAGGATGGAAGAATTGGAAGCATAATAGTAACCTGTCCGTATCAAGATTAAAGCTCTAAACCTACAAACAGACGTTTGGAGGTGAGGCAGCAAGATAAAGGCAAGAAGCAAGATTAAGGTACTCCCTGAAGTGGAGCAGATAGAAAGAGCAGATCCTCCTGCAGATTCTTAAGTCGTGTGCTGCATCGGTTCAAGTAGGAGGGTGACCCGGGGCTGCGGGAGAACTCTGTCTGTTGCCTTATCGACCCACTCTCGCAGCTCCATTAAGGCACTTGAACACTCATCTTTTCCTTGCTTCAATTTTTTTCCGTTGCCTGGTGCTGTTTAAAGCTGCACAATCTGGAGATAAATCCGTTTTGGTCTTATCCTTCTTTACCATCCCCAGCATCAACACTTTGGTTTTTGTCATCTCTTAGTTGTCACTTCAAAGCATGATTCCGCCCCTTCGCCCGCTCTCAGTGAACCCCAACAACATTTCAGAAGCCATTATATCATTTCCCACAGTTCATTTCTAGTGATCACAGAGAAAAATAATGACCACACTGCCAAGGTTCTTTGCATTTTAGATAGATTCAAGTGTGACGGTTTCTTTGGAATCCCTACAGGCTGAAGAGGCGGAAGCAGCTGAAGCCCAGCCAGTCGGAAAAGAACGCCAACGAGCAGAACCCGACAATTATCTCCTGTCCAGGCGTCCCGAAGGACAACGATGCCAACCAGAAAACAGACCTACAGAAAATCTCATCAAAGTCAGCTGCAGGCTCAGGTCAGACCTCCATGAAAAGCTTCCCTGGACAACCACACTTGGGCAGTCTAAGCCAACTCAGTTAACCATTAATTAAAAAAAAAAAAAAAAAAAAAAAGCATTTAGCCTGTTTTGATAGTGCTGAGTTTGGACTCCTGCCACTAAAAATAATCAGTGTCTGCGGGGTCAGTTGCGTTAGCATGTGCCACCTCAGCAGTTTTCAAAAGGAAGTTGCATAATTTGGCAGTGTTATAATTGACCATAACACTGAGCAAAACTGTGATTTAAAAAAAAAACTCGGAGCACATTTCAATTGACTACAAGACTAAATTAGTTAAACTAGGAAGTATTATATGTAACCCATTGTACTAATTTGATATCTGCTAAATTTGATTATTGGGCTCCTAAATTGACATTAATATCTAGTGAAATTGTTGTTGTTGTTGTTTTTTTTCCTTTATAAGAGATGGTCTCTCGTGCAGTGGTTGAGCCAGCTGTGTAAACTGTGTTTACAGCGTTGTTAACACTAGCTCATCACATCAAATATGACATTCTGTGGTGTCGTGTAAAGCCTCTGTGTGTGTGCATGCTGTCCAAACCTGCACTTCTGTTTCACTCTACCCGTCACTGCGAGCACAGATTTAGCGCGGAAGCAACGGTAGCGTACGTGTCTCTGATTTTCAGTGCAGTAATGCAGACACGGCTGGAGTCTGTCAGTCGGATGCTTAGTCACGAACCCAGTTTCCATAGAGGAGGCGGCAGAGACATTACACACTCAGAGAGCGGTGCGCTAATAGCCCCTGTGTTCCTGACAAGAAGAATGCTGATTGTGGAACTTCCAAACTACAAGGGTCAGGTTAATTGTGAGCCTTTTTTACGAGGGCGGTGTTTTGAGGCTGGGTAGTTAAAGCAGAGGATAGAGTCATCACTGTTGGGGTTGTGTATTCTGGTCTCCATGGGTGGGATTGGTTGATGGAAATATGTTTCACATTTGAAATGCTCATCAAAACATCATGGAATATTTATTTCCCTTTGGCAATGGTTTGCAAGTCAGTAAGCAATGTGCTTCATCATGACTTTTTCTGCCTTATCACATTCACTCATAGATAGCGGCTGTAAAAATAAAAATCAGGCAAAAAGGGAGAAGAGGAGGCCACCGGGGACAGTGGAGTTCATCGTGAGTAAAACTACACCAGTGTTACTCATTTGCAGTGTCATGCAGCTTGTTTCAGTGGTTTCTGTCCTGTGACACAGGTGGGACCGAATGATTCTCTCAACAGCATCGCGCTCAAGTTCAACATCACTCCGAACAAACTGGTTCAGCTGAACAAGCTCTTTTCTCGCAGCGTTTATCCCGGTCAGGTGCGAAGCTCGGCAGTAACCACCGCAGTCGCTCTAGCATCCTGCGACCGGCTTCCTGCTGACTGTCGCTATCTTTGCAGAAGCTGTTCGTTCCTGACAGTAACCAGTCAGAGCAGGAGCACAAGAATCCCTCCCTCACCAATGGCCTCGCGGACAACATGGCACCTGTAATGTATTCAGCTGTTGCAGATGGGTTTCGTGGACAGTGACCAGTTTAGATTCTGATGGTGTCGTCTGACCTCCTGCAGGATGGCAGTTCAAACTGCAAGTCCATCCGTCGGGAGCTGTCCCCAAACTCAGAGGACGAGAGCCCCGCCACAGTTAAATTCATTAAGATGAGCTGCAAGTATTTCACCGATGGCCTGGTAAACCGATGGCGCAGCCCTCATGCTTTATTGGTTTTTTATTGTTGACTGCTCTGATCCTGTTTGGCGTTACAGGGAGTGGTGGGAGGCGTGCTTATTGTGACCCCCAACAACATCATGTTCGACCCCCACAAGTCAGACCCGCTGGTGATCGAGCACGGCTGCGAGGAGTACGGCCTGATCTGCCCCATGGAGGAGGTCATGTCTATAGCGCTCTATGACGACGTCTCCCGCATGAAGCTCAAAGATGCTCTTCCGTCGTAAGAG
Source organism: Pao palembangensis (assembly GCA_015343265.1). Lineage (NCBI taxonomy): Eukaryota > Metazoa > Chordata > Actinopteri > Tetraodontiformes > Tetraodontidae > Pao > Pao palembangensis. The sequence continues at coordinate 5,121,716 of CM027097.1, forward strand.
CTCCCTTGTTTCCCTGTTTTTGTTACTTTTTCCTCTCTCTTCAGCTTGAATTCCTCCATTTTTCCTCCTTCAAGTCTATTTTTGACCAATGTCACCAGCTGATTTTAGCTGATTTTAGCTTTAAGTTAAATTGTTTTGAAATCATCAGTTGTGTTATATTTAATTTGCTGTTTTACATGTCACATGATGTGTTTTTTGTCCCTGTATTCATTCATAATTTCAGTTGGTTCTTTTGTTTGCCCCCCCCCCCTTTTCTCCATCTGCTTCTTCACTGGCGGCGTGGTATGTGTGATGTCCTGTGACTCCCCCCCCACACACAGAGACCTACCCGAGGATTTGTGTCCTGTGTACAGGCCTGGTGAGTGGGAGCAGCTACCCTCAGAGCGAGATCTGAACCCCTTCAGCCGCTACGAAGCTCTCAATGCCAAGCGGCCCATCATCTTGGATGGTTTTGAATCCGGAAAAGGCATGAATTATTTCCTCTGGGAAGACTTAGAAATGCATGTGTTGTCATGGCAATATTTCATTATCGCAGTGTTTATGCTGTGGTATCAGTCTCTATTTTCTATCTTTGATTTGTCTTGATCGTACCAGGAAACACAGAGGATGAGCAAGCAGAGAAGTCTCCATCAGATGAAGGGTTTACGGAGTTGGAGCCTACAGTTAATGGGAGCACAGAAGAAGCAGAGGGCTCGTCCTCCATAACCCCCAAGAACCAACAGGAACTGGGACCACGCCAATCTGACGATGAGAAGGAGTCAAAACTTGATTCAATTAAAGGGAAGCTAGACGATGAGGAGGATGAAGGCGTAGCTCAAAATAGCTCCATAGAGGAGGGCGAGTCAATGCAGTCTGCATCAGAGACTGAGAAATGGAGAGAGAAACCCACAACACCAGAGCTAATGGAAACCAGAGACACTGAAACTAAAGGGACAGAAGAGCTGATCGGTGACGTGCGCCACAGAACGAGCAGCGTTCCAGTGGACCTAAACAGAGAGCTGAGTCTCACGCAGGCTTCTGAGGTTCACGGGACATCGAGCCTGAAGAGGCAAAGCCCAGACAGACCCACCTCCGGAAGTCAAATGAGTGAGACGCACAGACGGAGTAGAAGCTACGAGACAGAGCTGAAATCGTGGCTGCTTGAGAAGATCCAGGCACCCATAGAAGGGATAGATTTAATGGTTGGGTTCATCAGTTGCTGCTAGTGAGCAGAAGCTAACTCTTTTTTTTTTATTTCCCTTCCTATAGATATGCTCTATTCATCGGAGGAGAAGAGTAAAAACCCACCCATGTTCCTGTGTTTCAAAGTGGGGAAACCCATGAGGAAGTCCTTCATCTCTGGGTTGACCTCCAGCCCCATCCATTCATTCGGGGGCCGGGGCAAACAGCCAGAGTATTGGTTTGCTGTCCCACAAGAAAGGTGAGAGGATGCGGGGTGCAGCTCTTCACCAATCAATGCTCAAATCAGCAAATGTTTCAAAAGAATTAGCAGCCCTTTTATAATGTTCTTTCTGTGTTTATTCCAGAGTGGACCATCTGTACTCATTTTTTGTCCAGTGGTCTCCAGATGTGTACGGAAAGGAGGCTCGAGAACAGGGATTTGTTGTTGTGGAGAAGGATGAGCTGGACATGATCGACAACTTCTTTGGTGATCCTGCCTCTTGTAGCTGGGAGGTGAGTACGGGATAAAAGCCTGACAGAACACACACACACACACACACACACACACACAACGCGTGTTGTTGTCCGTTGATTTGCACATCTGCTTATTTTCTCCAAGATCATCACCATCGACGAGGCCAAGCGCAGACAGAGTTTCGGCAGCTGCGACTGTGATTTATCTGCTGAGGTTCTGCCGATGCTCAGCGACACCAGTGACCTGCTGCAGGACACAGACATAGAAAAGGTTCTTCATAGATTGCACACTGCAACAACTGTAAATGAAGTCACTTCAGATCTTAGAAGCATCATCAATTAAGGAATCTTTCTCCCCTCAGCTCTCCTGTCGCCTGCCAGCCCGCGTGCAGGGTTACCCCTGGAGCCTGGTCTACAGCACTGTGAAACATGGGACCAGCCTGAAGACTCTGTACAGAAGTTTGGCAGATGTGGACAGTCCTGTGCTGCTGGTCATCAAAGACACAGACAACCGAGTAGGTGGTCGCACCGATTATTGAATTAAGAAGAAGCAGTCATCATCTGAAATTCAACCAGACAGGCAGCCTCAACTCAACTGTTCAGTTAAAAATGGCAAAAAGATTAGTTTATTTCATCCAATTCAATATATTTATATGTTTGAGTTTGACTTTAACACTGCTTTCATCCTCAAAATGAATCTGACCGCAGATATTTGGAGCCTTCTCGACTCATCCCTTCAGAGTGAGCGAACACTTCTACGGAACAGGAGAGACATTCCTCTACAGCTTTTATCCTGAGATCAAGGTTTGACAGACCTGCCTTCATTTCAAAGCTGCCTTTGCTGTTTAGGTTTGTTCCTCAAGTCTGGGACATTGCTCTCATTGTGTGTGTGTATGTGTGTGTATGTGTGCGCAGATTTACCGCTGGACAGGAGAGAATTCTTACTTCGTGAAGGGAAATATTGATTCTCTCCAGATGGGAGGAGGAGGGTATGTCTGCACTGCTTGTTTACATTTTAGAGCTTTTTCGAGTTAAGCAAAATAAAGTGCCCTTGTTTTTTGACTCTTCCCATGCAGCGGTCAGCTGGGTCTGTGGCTGGATGCTGAACTGTACAGAGGAACCACCACCAAATGCGCCACATTTAACAACCAACCACTGTCCGCCCAGCAGGACTTCAACATCCACAGTTTGGAGGTTTGGACCTTCGAGTAGCCCCAGCTATTCCCACATCTGCTGCAAATGTTTAAACACCCTCCCAAACATAATACCTGTCACTTGGAGGTAAACGTAGCTACCCTATATCAGCACTAACTAATTTGTGAGAGGAAACGTTACTGACAACACAAGAGGAAGTCTCCCGTAGCCTGTACTGTTTCCCGCCTGGTTTAGCAATCTCAGGCCTCCAGTTGCCTTAGATGAGCGACATCGTGTACAGCTTTCCTAGCCGTACCACCATGAGCTTGTGATAGAAGAAGACGGCTGTTACTGTTGAGGTAAATCCCAAAAAGATGGAGTGTTATTTTTTAATTTTTATGTCAGAGTTCTCTCATGCTGGAGGATTGTTCTTTTTTTTAGCATTATTTTACAGAGTGGTTAGCTGAAAAGTTTTGGATTTACCATAAGTTTACATTTCACTGCTAATTGTTTACAGCAGAAAAGCTGCACATAATTGGAAGGATGCCATGTTCTTTTATTTGGAACATTTTTTGCAGACTAAAAACATTCCATTACATTTCTACAGAATATTGTTGTAATTCCCCGTACAGACCAAAACAAGCAAAGCCAGGGAATGTTTGCAATGACCAAAAATGTTTTAATTTTTTATTTGTTTTAAGTTCTTTGTGCACTACCGGATCTGCAGTCACAATGTTGTGACCGTGTGTAATTTAACCACTTTCTCAGTGTAAAATTGTTACTGAATGTTGTTTAAGCACCACTACAGGAGGGACTCTCCCAACCACAGGTCAGGTTCTTCTTAACCTTATAAGGGACTTTTGCTTCTAGACATCTATACGTCACAAAGTAAAAGCAAAAGAGCTGCCTATGCGGTAAATAAGATGCTCGGCCTTTCGCTGCGTGTCTGACACAGGCTTGTAGTGCACGAATCTGCAATACAGCAAAAGCCCGAAACCTGTTATGATACCTGCAACACGTTTCAGCAATTCCAGTTATTGCTTCACGTAAACGTGAGCTTTGTCGTGTTTAGCTGATCAGTGCTGTGACTCAGTGCTCCTTGAACAAGTGCTTTTTGTGAATCAAACACTGCTGTGGTCTGTAATCACTAAAGGATCTATTTATTGTGTTGTAATTGCAACTAATTTTACGTATAAATAAATGTTAAACATATCGGCTACATGTGTCGTGTTAATTGTATATTGATATATATTTTTTTTTGGTTCGTTTTTGGGATGGCGGACAAAAGCATAAAATAAAAGCGAACGTTTGAGCATAGGCTTGATGATTTGCGTCATTCGTTTTAGATTATGTAATGTCTTGATGTGTCGTACAAACTAATTAAACAAACATCAATTCGTCCTAACAAAGTAGCTTGACTAGCTTTCCCGGAAAGAAGGAAGAGTCATGACGTAGGCGGAAGTTACTGGAGGTTATATTTGTGACTGTCAACGACAAAATAAATAAAACAAATATGAAAGAAGACATCTCGGACCCCTCTGAGCGGTCTTTAGAAACTTGTGCTTTCTGTTTAATTGCAAGCGGCGCAGACAAAGAAGCGACGATCGTGAAGAAGGTAAGCTGAAAGCTGTCGAGTTGGTAAGAAAAAGTTTTGTCAGTTTTCACCTTTTTATTTACACATCAAGCCTACAAATTTATCACAGGTCCGTAAACACGTGTTTACAGTTTAAGTTGTACATATTATTTTGTAGTTAGTGCATTATTGAACACTAATTGAATATTATTTTATGTCACCGCCGTCATTCCCTGTCGGTGTGGTGCGTTCATGTACTGTGGTTATTATAACCTATTCCCAGATTTATGTCATATTCCTTTTTTCCTGACAGAATAAAGACCTGGTGTGCTTTAAAGACATTTACCCTGCTGCTCTTCACCATTACCTCGTTGTACCCATACAGCATATAAACAACTGCCACTCCCTGCGGAGGAGACACTTCGAACTTGGTCAGGTTCAGGATATATTCTGCAAAAGGAACTGTCTGCTGATCTGAGTCGCCATGACTACAGCTGCTGTTATAAATGATTAGATTAGGACTGGCACTGAAGCTGCACCCACACCTCCTGCAGTGCTCTTAGTCCTGCATTCACTGAGTTCATGCACTTTCCATAGCTATACCATACCAACACCTCTGCTAGGCCATCTACTTCAACTGTTTCAGTTAAATGTTATTTAAGTGACTTTATCCAAGGTATTCTGTTTACTGAGTGAAGTCATGTCCCCAACAGTTGAACGAATGGCTGAGATGGGGAGAGCTGTACTACGTGACCAAGGGATCACCGATTTAAGCAACATAAGGTAAAGACAGGTAGCGTGAGTGTGTTTCTCATGGCTACAGCTTTTTAGTTTTGTGCCCGGACTTAAACTTCCCACCTCCTGGAATCACTGTTGATGGTCCGTTCTGTTCCAAGACATATAAAGTGTCCAACATTATAACGAAATGATCAATTTACGACTTTGCTTTGAACTGTGTGACTGTGGGCGACATCTTACATAACTGGCCCATTAAATAAACCTTGGACTGAACTAAATGTTATTTTCATGGATAGCGGAGTTGCCTTCTGCGAGTTCTATCTGTTCAGTAGAAAATATTAAGAATTACATATTAGGAACTTAAGTCAAATTTTACAAATGAGACAAAAATAAGGATGGTATCTATGGAAGAATTTTAAAAAAGGGGTATTTGAGGGGTAAGAGTCTGTCTATTCCCTGGTGGATGTGTGTACAGACACCTATTGATACTACAGCTACAGTATCTTTAAACATGCAGAAATGTAGATTTTAGAGGCCAAGGTTCATTTGAATGCATGTCACAAAACTAAGCAAACACAAATGTATAATCATTATTGTAAAGGAAAACAAGCACCACCACAAATGCCGTTTTTTTCCTCAGCCACCACGGTACCTTCACAGTGAAGCATTTTAATAACCATGGAGGAATTTATTCAATATAAAACCTCATGTTTAAAACTTATGATACACATTTAACCTTAAAACTAAAACACAAATGAACTAAGTAATAAAATTGACATTATTGACTGTTTGTTATGCTGCTGCTGTGTGGTTGTGTTTTTTAAAAACTTTGTCTCTCTTGTCCTGATTAGGGGATTGATTGATTGAATGATGTTCTTCCACACAGGCTGGGGTTCCACCAGCCTCCGTATACCTCAGTCGATCATCTCCATCTCCACGTTCTTGCCCCTGCCAGCCAAATCTCAGAATACTTGGCTTATAAATTCCTTCCAGAAAGTTACCGGTTTGTAACTGTGAGTGCTAAAATTCCACTTTGCTGATTCAATAAATTGTGTACTCTTGCATAAGCGAGTGCTCTTCTCTTTGCAGGAAGAACATTTATTGAAACATCTGAAGAGAAAACCACCAAAGGTTTCATGTGTGAATGGGTGCTGCCAGTAAAAAACGCCGAAAATCGTGCCGTACTAGGCTTAAAGCCTACACCCAGGAGTCGAATCAGTCAGAAAATGCGTCATGAATAACAAAAATAAATTGCACTGGACTATAAGTGGCATTTTGTGTAGGAAATTTATTATTACAAAATCCAGAACATACATTACATTTAATTTGTATATTTCATTTAGTTTGTATATTACATTTCATTTGTATGGGCAAGGTACAACAATAACAGTAGGACAAGAACAACCCAGCGCAGTCGGCCACGCCTCCTGATGCGCTCTGGCAGGTATTGTTTTCTGTCACACCCTGATCCTCATTGATCTTTTCAGTTCCGGTTCATTAATAACCGAAGACACAACCAGAACAACATCAATGGCGACCCAGGAAGCTTCTGAGGACGATGTCTGTCCGTTCTGTCAAATAGCGAATAAACAAACGGATACAGAAATCTTGTTCAGTGTAAGTGTTCTTCTTCTTCTTATTATTATTATTATTTAGTGTTTATATTATTATGTCATATTTTCTGTCCACAGGATCACGAGCTGCTGTGTTTTCGTGACGTCAAACCCGGCGCCGCGAATCACTTCCTCGTCGTAACCAGGACGCACATCGACAACTGCAAGATGCTGCAGACACAACACATACCTCTGGGTAAGGAGAATTGCGCCATGTAAAGATTTTGAAATGTTGTGAAAGACAGAAACACCTGATCGCTCTGCCGAGGACAGGGTGGTTGATTTTTTCCCACCTCATGAATCTTTGTTAATAACCTCAGCTGCGCCACACAAATGCCCCCCAAGCTCAGTCTGAATATTTTTGTCACGTTTTTTATTTTTATTTTTTAAGTGGAGCGGATGGTAGAAGTAGGGAGGAGTATTCTGGAGGAAAATAAAGTCCACAACTCCGAGGACAACAGGTAAATCAGTTTGGGGAGATGCATCATGACATTTAATTTATTTGTTATTAATTACATCCACACAGGATGGGGTTTCATATACCTCCATTCACATCAGTCCCCCACCTCCACCTCCATGTTCTCTGTCCAGCCAGTAAGATGAACATGAAGTCGCAGCTTCGTTACGGCCCTCAGTCTCACTGGTTTATCACAGTGAGTCATGCCTTAACTCTGGATCTGTTCTTAGACTTTTATTTGTGCATTAATATGATTTAATTGCAGTTTTGATGATCGTTAAACATAACTTCCATCTTTTAACTGTTGATTTCTGCTCTGCTGCAGGTAAACAAAGTGCTCTCGCAGCTGAAGACTAGTGGGGAAGTAAAATGACCCAATAAAGAGCCTGACAGTCATCTATTAATGTTGGAAATATCTTTTATTTATTGAGATGACTTCTGGATTTCTGTAATTGAGTTTCATTTAATGTGTGTACTAAAAAAATAAAAAATCTGTATCCTAATGACATTAATAGTTCTGGTTTATCCCACTCACACAATGGTGAAGTCGATACATGTTTTTATGAAGTCTTAAAAAAGATGGCAGGGAGACTGGAAGAACTAAAACAATACATCACATGGGAGAACGTGTCACACAGCATTCACATACAACCTAAGTTTATGCAGTCACCCAACCTTTGCTTCCTCACATAACAAAGGGGCTGTGCTTAAAATATGTTTGTTTTTAAGAAGAAAAGTTCATTTCTGTGGTGGCTGTTCTGCTCAGATCACCCTGAAGAGGGCGCAAAAGGCATACATTACACAGCCTGCGCAAGGTTCCTAATCTTAATGTTTTTTTAAAAAAAAAATCTACTATTTAGCATTGACAAAACAATTAAAAGTCAATAGGAATGGAAGAATATGCATGCAAGCATCAGTAAAAAATCAAGCCTGTTGCGCAGTCTTATTTTTCTTTTTATAGAAGTGATTATTTAAGACATTTAACTCTGTAAAGATTCTGATTACTGTTTACTAACTACTATGGTTATGGTAAATTTAACAACGGACAGGACTGTTGCACTTCATTCTGTATTTTTGCTGTATTTGTCCGATTCCTGACCATCGACGTCACTGTCACGCTCCGCTCGCAGCTGCGCAGCCCCGCCCCTCCTACCGTCAACAACTGGAATCCAGCTATTTGTATTTTCGTATACTAGCATTGCTAGCCTGCTAACAATGATTCATTGCGTTCTCAAAAAACAACCGTACGGCTACAAATCCACATTTTCTCGTCTCTTCCTGCTCGAACTACACTCCATCCGCAGTTTATGCCGATGTGCGGTCAGCATCAGCTAAAAGACCGACGAGAGCGGAGAGAACGCAGCGCATACCGTCCTTTAGCCGTCAGTGAATCCAGCTAACACCGTAGCTGGCTCGTTGACAGCTGCCTCGGTTAGCTACATGCCTTGTAATTGTAACGTAGCTAGGAATTAGTCCCCAGAACGATGAGTTGTCTCTGACATTGGTGAGTAGAATTCGTGTATTTTCAACTAAGAAGTAGCCAGTCAGCGCATGTAACTTGTGTTGGCTTGTCTTTGCGTCGCTTTTTCAGCTAACTACCTGGCTAATCATCTGCCCGACTGAGGTAGCAGCTGTGCACAGCCACGCCTGGGCTATTTAAATTAACATTTGCCGCTGTTGTTATCGTCGTATATTAAGGGTGTTAGTCGTTGTTACTATACAATTATCTTTTACACAGCAGTTCTCAGTGTTCTGTCATTATGAAATACAGAGAGTTCTAAGGCCCAGTTGGTTGTCAAATTGTAAAAATACGAAGGAGACACTAACTGGGTGTCACTCGTCCACTAAGGTGCCGTCGAAGATAAGTGGAGAAGCCGTCAGTCAACTTACCAATGCACCCCCGGGTTTGACCTGTAAGATTTGCCATTATGATGCCCGTAAGTAACATCTCCTCCTTGTCTGGCATGAAAATTGCATGCCCGTTTCACTCTTTATAGATAATATATTCACATGCATATTTGTTGTTTGTTGAAGTTTAATGATGACTTATTTGTCTTTTTGCCTTCTGCACTGTCTCTGTGTTTTTTGTGGTGTGCTTTATTTAAAAAAAAAAGTACTAATTTACAGACACATCTTGCAGAGAAAATAAGAGTTGCTATATTTAAGTCACTGCGTAGAAGGCTTTAGTCATCTGATTGTGTTCAGCCTTATTGTCCATGTAGTGATTTGAGATGTTTTTTGTTTGGACCTCTTTTGTTGTCTTGGATTATTGGAGAAGTGCATCCCGTAGGCCTTTAGGGAAGGGAACTCCGAAGCAGGATGAGTTTACTGTGTATTCACTGAGGTATCATCACATTGTAAGGGGTCTGTCTTTGCAAGTTTTCTTTTCAACAGGTAACTGTTTGTTGTTATTACAGACACCTCCACGACAACTTGACAAACATGAAATTTCAGAAGGACACTCTGTCCTGCCAGAGTCACCACTGTACTGCATCGGTATTCTCCGTGAATGTTTGCACCCTGTTTTTACCCTGTGGCACCAACCAGTTATCAGACTCAAAGAGCCAGTGGAGCAGATATGCACTAATGCAGCCGAGTCTCGCGTGACTCCGGCATCCAATGAGACCTCGGCAGATCTAGGTCTGGGTGGCTGTGTCAGATAATGTTCTGTTGTTAAGGGTAACTTTGTAGCTGCATAGATTTGTCAAGTGGTATTATTGTAACTCCACGAAGCTGGAGCCAGAGCGTAACTCGACTGTTTGTCCATTTTACCATACTGCCATCACAGCTTAGATGTTAAAAGTTAAAACTGTCACTGCTGGATATTCTCACAAAATTGGCAGTTGTGATTTATTTAGTGGTGCTACCGTTTTCAAACTGTTAGAGATCTTACGTATGAGTAGACTCTAATACAATGACCAGTACTGAAGGTTTAATTAATTAAAATAAATAAATCAGTACACATAAAGAAGGAACTTTTAATTATTTCCCATTTTGTTTTACAGCCTTGATAATTGCATGGTCTGTATAACTGGAAACATTGTGTCCTGTTTTCCTCCATGTGGTCCTGTGCTATTTAGGCCAGATGGGGAGGTATTTGGCATCATTTTCCAGTGTGAAATGTATAAATTCAGCAGATTTTCAGGAACTCTACAGTAGCTATCCAGCGTTCTTGTGAGTCCAGGTTTTGGATTTAGCCATTTAAACTAATTGCCTGCATGTCAGTGTAGATTATAAATTGAAATAATGCCTAAAAGTGATTATAGAGTGTGTTTACCTCTGTTTCACACTCTTGAGCTTTTGTTCTGACACTGAGTCAGGTTTGTTGCTGTATTAATCTAAGTAGACAAGTCTGAGCGGTGATTTCACCTCTGTTTTATGGCACCGAGCCTTTTAAATCATTTGCGTGAAGTCTTTTTGGACCAAGTGTGTTCTCTCGGGAATCATTTCTGCTGAAATCACTCTGCATACCTCTGTGAGGAAATGACTGACAGGATGTGTGATAGAAAATGATGGATTGAGTCAGCCTGTTGGAGCTCAGGCCAGCCAAATGTCTCTTTATTGTTCTCACTTATTGAATGCTAAATGTCGCTCTCTCCAGTTGATACCCAGTTGATGTAAATGTTGTACAGGATTTGAAGCGTTGACGTGGTCGTGCTGTGACATATCTCTGGCAGAAACATCATCATTAAGAGGAGTCCTTGGTGTTACAGCTCCTGGCACAAGTTCTGTTTCCAGTAGAAAGATTTGTCTGCACTCCCCCCATCACTCTGAGATGTCTGCTCTCTCTTTGGCCGCCTCTCCCTCCCTCTCTTTTATTCTGACTCTGACTGCCCCCTCCTTGCCGGAATTGCACGAGCGGCAAGTGTGTTTTTTCACCCCAAGTCTCGTCGGCAGCTCTTTTGCGATGCACACGCCACTCGTGCTTCCAGCTGTCACTTAGGGACATCACAAAGGTTAGCTTGGACGTCTGAAAGAGCAGCGACGGTATGATGAAGAAGTTTGTTACTATAGTGTTGCGTGGCCTCGTCAGTTTCTCCAAGGAGAGCCCCATTTGGGCAAAGGAGCACCATCGCCCTCTAAAGAAGGATAGCAGAAAGAAGCGGAGGGCAGCCAAACGAGCCAAGGCCATGGGCAGACGCAGCTTAGTGAGGGCGGTTGGTATTTCTCCACTAGTCCATCATTTGGATCAATGTGGTCTGTGCTGTTACTGTCCCGTTGTGTAGTCACATGGTCAGCAGGCTTTGTTTACATCTAATGGTCTGGTGTAGTTTCTGCATGTTGGTCTATAATGAGCTTTTTTCAGCTGTTGCAAGGTTGATGACAGTGAACAGTACCTCGATATTCCCGAGCATTTGAACTCGTTGTCCTTTTCTGCAGCTGTTATCGCACAGTAATTATCTTTAAAGTGTCTCCATTTTACTTGCAATGCAGGTTGAATTCTTTCCCTGTTATAGTCTTGCACTGAAGGTCCCAAAAGCAAGTATAGTCTGAGCTTTTGGACTCAGTCAGTTCATTAATGGTGCCAAGGTTTTCAAGCACAAATGACCGCTGCTGCAGAAAATGTCAATGAAGGAATGAGTCACGCTGGCTCGGAGTACCTCCCAAAGCAATAATCATCTATAGATAGCTCAGTGACAGATATTGCAGTGGAGTATACTTATTATTAAAGTTACATAGACCTTTATGAGATATATTAGTTTTTTTTTAACAGCATGTATAATGAATAACTTTGTCTAATGGGAGTATTTGACATTGTTTTTCCAAAGTTTGATTGAATTTTGTTTGCTTTAATTACATTTTTTTTTTTTTTTTTTTTTTTATTATCCTCCCTGTAACTTTGGGTTCATATGGTGAAGAACTCTGAATGGGTCAGGAAAGAAATTACTGCTTATAATAACACAGATTTCCTGTTTATGAGCACATCCTAAAAAACACTTTCAATCAGTTAGAGGGATTAATTCTGTTCCATTCACACAACAGCTCCGTATCCTCTCTAAGATAAAAAGCTAACACTGTCATCTCAGTAACTGTTTGTACTGTTGTGATTTTCCATAGTGACGCTAGAAGCGAGGCCTGCCATATAAAACAGGAAGGCACGACTCGACCCCTCCTCACCATCCTTTAAGCTCCAACCACCATAAAAACAAAATCTTTCTGCCAATACTGTAACATCTGATTTGGGTGATTGCTTCCAGCCTCCATGTCACCACACTAGTTGGGAAGTGGTGTCTTTTTATGTTTATATGTTCATTTTGCTCTTTTTATTTGGATTTTGTATGCAGTTGTTGGTGTATACACTGACTTAACCTCTGGTGAGAGTTATCTGATGACAACGTGGAGAGAAGGATGTGATCTTTGCCCTACACATCGAAGAATGTAGGAAGAATGCAGGGGCTTGTATTCGAGGGACTCGCCACTAAACCAAGACTGTACTGTTCTTCATCACCGTGAGACGTTTTATTCCTTCAGCGCTCATGACTGAATTCTTATTTCTCAGATGATATTGACAGTGTATCTCAGCGATGGGGAACAGGCTGTGACTGAGGTGCCCATCACCCCCGAGACAACATGCCGGGACGTCGTCGAATTCTGCAAAGAGCCCGGCGAAAGCGGCTGCCACTTAGCCGAGGTCTGGCGAGGCAACGGTAAGAGCTGGCTGAAACGTGTGACTGTAATTAACACAGCGTGCTTTTTTTTCCCATCAGATAAATGGAGGAACTCTAGTGCAGATTTGTGGCTGATTTGACGTGCCACCACAGTCCACTGCACTGTCAGGGCAGATTCCCCCACTGTCCCAGCGATTTGCTCCCATCACAGTCGTGCTGACTTATCAGCATTTTTTGCTGAGGGGCCACTCCCTTGTCAAAAACAACATCCTAGAACAGGGCTGTGTTCACCCACGTTACACACACCCACTGGGCTGGTGCTTGATACTGTGGCCATCTGCCCCCAGAATGCCTCTGTCTTTGTTTCCATCTGTTTTTCTTTTTGAATGGCGCCATTAAAAATGTCCCCATTTATTTATTCATCAGTAATGAGACATTAAACAGGCCGGTATAGAACAGGAGTTATTAGTTCTCACAACACACAACCAACATGCAAAACAACAAATTGTAGGTTTTACACTTATGTTGATGATCTTCATACAGATTAAAATGCCTCATTCAGGTTGCTGTGACACATGTTCTAAGAAATAATTGCTTCTTTTCCTCCTTTTTTTCCACTGCTGTCTCTTTAGAACGAGCAATCCCCTTTGAGCACATGATGTATGAGCATCTGCAGAAATGGGGCCCTCGGAAACAAGAAGTCAAGTTCTTCCTCCGGCACGAAGACTCTCCAACAGAGAGCAGCGATCAAGGTACATACTGTCACTTTCTCCTCTTTCCACACACTCTTTGACCTGAAGCAGCCTGGGGGTTCAAGCTGAGGGTCGCCAGGATGTGACACCTGGTCTGCCTGATGCTGTTGTCACTCTCTCACTCTCTCTCTTTTCTGCATCCTTTCACCGTCTGTCCTCCACACAGTCTGAATAGCAATGATGCAACACCAGAGACCAATTTCTGTTTAATCCAAAAGAGTTCATTAATGATTCATAACTCACACATACATTAACTTGATTCTTTTTTAAATTCCTCTTGAATCTTGCCAAAGAAAAATAGGAAGAAGATGTAAAGTATGTTTAAAATAGCTGACAAGCGCTAATTAATGTGATTGTGCACAGAAGAGAAACCGGATCTTACCACTCTAAGGAAACCTCACAGAAACATGAGCCGAGAGGTTCATATTTTATTTTTACTTTGTTCTTGTCCTGTGATCTTTTAAAACATTTATTTCCAGGCCTCAGACAGGCAGCAGTTTGTCCCGTAACTTAGATCCAAGTGTCATGTGCAATCACATCAGCAAACTTTTCAAACCATTTCCCCACAATGGTCGTACTCTCTGACTCTGCATTTGTGCTCTTACGTGCACTCTCACGCGCACCCGTGCTTTTCCGCTCTGCCGATGTCTGTGACAGTGACTGTTTGTGTTTTGCAGGGAGTCAGCAGTCTCAGGATCAGACCAGTCACAGAAGTGGAAACACTGGCGAGAAGCACAATGAAAATGGGGTGAGACTAAAGAATATACAGATTGATATCATTTAAACATCACACTCCCAGTAGCTTTTCTCTGTCTACAAAACAAATAATCCTCAAAAGTCAAAGTTCTTACTCAAATAAATGGTAAGCTTCAGAACAGCACCTCAGACCATGATGTCTGCAAAAACGCATTGAGAACGGTCGTGCTTGTTTAGAACTGTTTGTACATGAAAGAACAGGGCACATATTGTACTGCACCACCAGTTTTTCATTCAGCCCAGCTCTGGTATGTAGATTAAAAATATCCATATTTGTGGATTTAAAAGAATTTGAAGCTGGTTTATTCAGGGTAACGTCACAGGTGCAGTTTTAAACTGATCCAAAGTTGCTTGAATTTTCCTTTCATGTGAAACCATTATGGGTTATGTTGGGCTCTGCCTTTAGGACCTGTCTGTGCGAGGGGACTTTACTGCTCAGATAAGAGCAGCCTCTGGCGTGGCGTCCTCTCTCTGACCATCTGTCCTAGATTTCACAATGGGAAGGTCCAGCAGTCAAGAAATCATAACTAATGACACCTTTAGGGTGGAAGAATGAATTGAGTGATTTCATAAAAGATTTTAGCACAAGAGCACCTAGAGGCAGTTTCTTTTCTTAAAGTTTCCAGCCGTTGACTGTGTTTGTAGAGGTTGTCATTAGGTAACATATTTCTGGAGCTGTTAAATCCAGTATAGTCAGGGGCGCCCCTAATTGCATGACTGATGGCGGTTAACCCCCAGAGTGCCACAGCTCATTTGTGTTACTGTTTCCTCCTAATATGTGATTTGATTTAAAGGATTATTTCACTTATTTTGCAGAATGATATAACAGGTCCTAAGAGGATCATTACTTTGGCTTTTGCACAGACAGATGCCAATACCCCAGAGACTTTCTCTCCACTAAGCAGGGCTGATCATCCTGTGAGAGGGATGCTGCCTTATAAGCTGTTTTTAACAAAGTGCTTTTGGTGCAGGACCGAGTGAGTGAGCCGGGCCGTTAGTAACCACAGGAATCGGAGCACTGAAAGCTCCAGTGGACCAGTCTGACATCTGCTCTGTGTGAAGTCGATCCTTTTGCAGTAGTCCAGTGTTTCAGTCCCCAATATAGGAAAACCAATGAAAACAAAAAACTGCTAAAAAAAGGCTGAGACTGTATTACTTAATACCAGCAGCCTTGGACAAAGTTATATTGCATACACTAATGAAAAACTAATGATAACAGATCATTGGTAACAGCCACATTTCTCTCTGAGCTGCTGTTATTGGAGGGAGTAATCTTGTCTCAGTAGGATGTGATCCTTCATCTGTGAGACTGCGGCTGCTCTCTCTTCCTTCCTCTCTGCTCAGTGGGGTGTTCCTCCGATTCCCTGCTCATCACTGTCTGAGGCTTTATGAGTCTGTTCGTCCCTCGGGTGAATTGCCACTGATGCAGCATTGCCTGAGTGCATTTGATTGCGTCTGTATATGTGCCTGTCACTCGCCGCATTCCCCCCTCCCCGTCTCTCCCTCAGCTCAGTCACTGCACATTCCCACTCCTTTTGTGTTATTCCTCGCATCCTTTTATCCAAACCTTCAGCAGAATGGCAGAGTTGCAAATTCAGCATGTCTGCAGATGGAAGACTGGATGTGCTTTGCTCCTCTGCCAATGATTTGTGCATTTTTTGCCCCCCTTGGTAACATTATTTTGACCACATCCATATGTGTATTTAGGTTGGAAATCAGCGTGTGGAACTCACTCTGTCTGAGCTGCAAGAGATGGCCACACGACAGCAGCAGCAAATTGAGGCTCAACAGCAGATGCTTGTTGCAAAGGTAATCTCATTTGTTACCTAACATCATCTTCTTCTCCATCTTTTGCTAATGTATATACAGTAAATTATTCATATGTAAACCTTAACCCCTTACAGATGCTAAAATGGTTATTTTTATATCTAACCATTCTTACCTACAGCGTCTCTGGCTTTTGAACACACCAAGCCTAACTGCCTTGTTCATGCTGTGCTGATCAGTCATGCTGGATGACACTCCCCATTGATCCGCTGATTAAAAAGACCACATCCTGCCTTTATTGTGGCGTCTGAGAAGTAGGCCCCCCTCAGAGGCTTGCAGCCATTTGCAAACCTGGGCCCCTGTCCTTTCCTATTTTAAGACCTTAACTGGAACAGTTCTCAGCCGGGTAGAGAGATAATGTCATCTGATGTCTTGACACAGTGGTGCAGTGGATGCATACAGTAGAAAGATTTAGCCCAGTTTCAGCCTCACTGAGATTTTGCAGGTTTGGGTCTGTGCTGGTGTCTTCACGTGTATTCATGTGTTCTCATTTCTTATTTCCTCATTCTTTTTAGGAGCAACGTTTGCGTTACCTGAAACAGCAGGAGCGCCGTCAGCAGACAACTGTCTCTGAGAGTGAGAAACTGCAGAGGCTTAAGGACCGTGTGGAGAGCCAGGAGGCAAAGCTGAAGAAGATTCGGGCAATGAGAGGCCAGGTGGACTACAGCAAGGTCATCAATGGCAACTTGTGTATGTATTCTTAAAAAGAATTATCATTCAGCCATTATGATCAGCACATAAACCATGGAGCTGGATCATTGATCATTACAAATTCATCATCTTTTTGATGTGATTCCACCGTTTCTGATGTCCAGCAGCAGAGATTGAGCAGGTGAGCAGGCTGTTTCAAGAGAAGCAGGCTGAGCTTCAGTCTGCTGTGCTGAGGGTGGAGCAGCTCAGTGTGCAGCTGGAGGATCTGCGGAGGGGAAAGATCAACGGCATCCAGAACACACTTGGTGGGCAAGTAACTGGTGCTGCGGCCATAGAGCTCCGTAAACTCTACCAGGAGCTTCAGGTAAGCAGGAGCGAGGTCAAATGGAAAACCTTGATTTCAGGATAGTACGCCTCCACTTTTAATTTCTGCAGATCCGGAACAAGTTAAACCAAGAGCAAAACAGCAAGCTGCAGCAGCAGAAAGAGCTCCTTAACAAACGCAACATGGAGGTGACGCTCATGGACAAACGCATCAGCGAGCTGAGGGAGCGCCTGTACAAGAAAAAAGCTGAGGCACGTCAAAAAGAGAACCTCCCTGTAAGACTAAGACCACATAGATAACAACTCCATAAGACTCTTTTTGTTCAAGTTTGAGGTTTTCTCCTCCAAAAACAGTGACAAGTTGGTGTGAAATAAAATGTAAAAATGACTCTTGAGAATGTCTTTTTCTGCTTCTGAAATGACCTTTTCGATATAGATAAATAAACGTTGAAAACTTGCCTTACAGCTGAATAGAGCCAACGGTCCACCTTCTCCTCAGCCAGCTCCCAGCACTCTGGGCCGCGTCGCCGCAGTTGGACCGTACATTCAATTGCCCGTACCTGGCCAGCAGGAAGGAGGCTACAACGCCCCCCCCGAGCCCCTGAAGCCTCAGACTCTGGGTGTTAATAACCAGGCCAATCATGGTCGCGCAAAATCAGGTTTGTAGAAACTATGACGTTAACAGTGCCAACAGTTACCAATAAAAAAAAACAACCCACTGATGGATGCCAGGTGATCTTAAAAAAAAAAATAAAAATAATTATTGGTCATTAAAAGGAAACTCAAGTTTCTCAACAGACCTTCAGAGTAGCTGTCAGAGAGACAGAGTGGCTTGAATATATGAATTCCCTTACACCCCCAACATCTTGCATGAAATCTTGACTGTTGTCCCTCCTGACTCCCACTCTTACCTGACTTCTTGCTTATTTCTCTAACTTGCTTGATTACTTATTTATTTTCCTCCCTAACCTTTCTTCTCTTTTTTGTGTCGTTTACGCTGTGATTCTTCTCCTCTACTCTCTTGTGTGTCTGTGCCCTTCCATCCTTGTGATATCTCTTTCCCCTGGGTATGGGGTTGGGGGGCAACTCTCCCTGGGGCAGACGGTGTGCGAAAGCCTTCTGGCCCTTGGAAGGTGTCTGATTTAGACATCGTTGTGGACCCGGTGCCTCCGCCACTGCCAGAAAAGCACCTGGGCAGCGGAGCCTCCACAGGCTCCGACAGCATGTCCTGTGAGTGCACACCGCTGCATAAGCAGAAGGAGGCACTTTCTGAACCTTCTCCCTGAACTGCACATCAGGATCTTCAGCATGCACTGGAGCCTTTCCTCCATCCAAGATCGGGATGGTTTCAATATCGTATCACTCCAATTGGCCAAGAGTTTAAATCCCTGTTTGAAGCTTCTACTCTAACTTTGATATTGACAATATGTTGAAATTTCAATGTTTTTACTCCAACAATGAAGTAGTGTTCTTGCTTCTTTAAACATTTGGCTGCCATATACTTTAATTGCCATGCTTTAATTCATGACAAACCCAGGTTTCCGCTTGAAGAAAGTGTGCTGATGATGCTCCCTCCCTTCTGAGAAGGTTCAATGAGTCAAGTGCAGAAAAATCCAAAAGATTTTGGCTTTATTCTAATTTCATAACCTCCCCATCATGCCTCCCCTTAACCTTCACAACAGCCGTAGGAGTCACCTCGTAGATGTGAAACACCTGACACGCACAAGGAACTGTACCTGTACATGATAAAAGGCCATTGGAGGCCTTTAGCAGTGCTTAGTAGTGAACCCTGAGTAACCATTGATGGTATATACTGTAAACATAAAGCCCAGAACTGAGGCCAGATCTTTACTGCTGTGTGCTGGCTGTCTTTAGAGCAACAAACTGCTCCTTTGTTCATTTAATGTTCTTTGGACAGTTACAGGAAGTACAACTACATCACCGTTCTATATCTGACTGCAGCAATAACCCACCTGTTAGAACAGTCAGATGTATAGTAGAAGAGCACTAACTAAGAGCATTCCATTATGATCATTGATGTGAAGTGTATGCTCAGGATTTTCTGTCCTATTGATCAGCAGGAACATTAACTGTCTTTTTCATATTTGGTAGTTTGTTTTTAGAGTTGTTCCTTTTGGTTATTTTCTTTTCAAAGAGTTACCTTCAATATTCTGTCACGTTTCCTTACTCAAGTGAAACATGCAGAATTCAAAATAAGACGAGACAGCGAATGAATGGTTCCTAATGAAGTCTGGTTAATAGGAGATGCTCCTTTTAAAATCCTGAACCTTTCATTAAACATCAGTTTTGGGTCAAAATGGTACAGATATAATTTTGAGTTTAAGATAATTTACATAATGTCATTTCTTTGGTTTCTGAGTCAATGGGATTAATCACTCTGGTCAACATATTTCTGA
Source organism: Pao palembangensis (assembly GCA_015343265.1). Taxonomy (NCBI): domain Eukaryota; kingdom Metazoa; phylum Chordata; class Actinopteri; order Tetraodontiformes; family Tetraodontidae; genus Pao; species Pao palembangensis. The sequence goes on from CM027097.1 coordinate 5,141,202, forward strand.
ATTGCGTCAAAACAAATTGGTACCATTTAGACCTAGTTGTGGTGGTCATGTGTTGTCACTACATTGAGATGGAATATGTCCTCAACCATCTGGCTCTTTTTTCTATTGCAGTGAATTTACTGTGTTGTCTTTGTGCCTTAGCCAGTGACACTGGTTGGCCTGCTGTTGGCAAGACCAACACAGGCCTAAAGCCTCCTGAAAGACGAGACTCAGGGACCGACACCCAGGGCAAGAGCTCCCCCTCAGGCTCCCCCATCACGCCAAGTTCTGAAAAGGTTAGCTTTATGGCACACATGTGAGGTATGTGTATTATTTATTTGTAAGACAGATTTTTTTTTTTTTAAACTTGGTTGCTTTTAATGACTTTTCACAGGTGCTAGATTCCAAAATGGCTGTGTCCTCTCCAGCCATATCCAAGCCTCAACCACCACCCTATGGCTCCCACCTCATTTCTATGAACTCTGCCAGCTCCCTGGAACGCCGCAAGGATGCCCCTCCACCTCTGAGGCCACTCCCGAACCCACCAGCTCCTGCTTGGCCACGTGTCCCGCCCTCCGCCGGCTCGTCCTCCCAGCAAATACAGCAACGGATCTCAGTTCCACCAAGCCCCACCTTCCAGCCTAACGCACCTTTTTTCCCCCCTGGCGTGAGTGAGCGGCTTGATCCTCCACCAGCTGTGGCGGTGCGGCCTTTCATTCCTGACAGAGGATCACGGCCTCAGTCCCCTCGAAAAGGCCCCCCGACCATGAACTCCAGCTCCATCTATCACATGTACCTCCAGCAGGCAGCACCAAAGAACCAGCCACTGAAGCCAGCGCTCAAAGCAGGTAGGTGTAGGAAATATTTCCATAAATTTTGACCTTTAGTTTGGGGAGGGTATAGATAACGGTAGTGTTTAGGTATTAAACTTGCATTGCAAGTTCATGCCACTAATATAAATCAACCTGTCTTCCTCTGTAGTATATGGGAAGCCTGTTCTCTCTTCAAGCTCGACACCCCCATCACCCCTGCCTTTTGTTCAATCGGGAGGTGCATTTCCTTTGCTCCAGGGCCCAACCAGCGGTGAGGACACTCTGGATGGAGAAAGTGACGATCAGGAGTGCTTCCAGTACGCAGAGCCTTCAGCACCCCCTCCCAGCGTTGAGAATATTCCCCGACCACTCAGCCCCACCAAACTTACACCCATGGTACACTCCCCGCTGCGCTACCAAAGTGATGCCGATCTCGAAGTGCTCCGTAAAAAGTTGGCAAACGCACCGAGACCACTCAAGAAGCGCAGCTCAATCACAGAACCAGAGGGCCCCAACGGCCCCAACATCCAGAAACTACTATACCAGAGATTCAACACTCTTGCAGGAGGCATTGAAGGAAGTGGAGTCAGTGGGTCAGGGGGCAGCAGTGGGGCAGGTACCGGAACACCGTTTTATCAGCCCACTAATCCTCCTGCATACCTTGGAAGCGATTCCACGTCTGATACGGACAACGGCAACCTCCCCACCGAAACATTACTGCCACCACCAGGAGTGGAGGAGGAGGAGGAGGGCTCCGAGGCGCCAGCTCCCTCTACTGATGCCAACGACAATGAGCCCCTCCCTTTGCTCCCGGATGTGCTGGGCAGTCCTGCTGAAGCTGAGGGGCCTGAAGATGACGACAACAACAACATCGTTGGGAGTAGCGAGGCGGTGCTGCCCAGCCCTGTACCTGAAGTCTGCACCCCAGAGGAGAGCAGCGCAGTGGTCTTGCAGGCTCTGGTGACAGACACACATGTACACATTATTTTGTGCATTTTGCATAATCAACTGTGTGACTCGTATACCCTCTTTTTATTGTTACAGGGGAAGCGTACAAATTTAAAGAAGCCAAATTCTGACCGCGCTGGCCATAGTTTCAGAGTCAAGTTCAACCCTCTGGCCCTCCTGCTGGATGCTTCCCTGGAGGGAGAGTTTGACCTGGTCCAGAGAATTATCTATGAGGTATATTGTGAACATTTATATTTATTTATTTGTTTGCAGTCTGTGCATGTATGATGACTCATTTTATGGTTGCTTCTCCCAGGTGGATAATCCCAGCACTCCCAATGATGAGGGCATTACGCCCCTGCACAATGCAGTGTGTGCAGGACATCACCACATAGTCAAGTTCCTGCTGGACTTTGGTGTAAATGTAAATGCAGCAGACAGTGATGGATGGTGAGATAAGGACAAAAACCTGATTTTGCTTCAGCTTTGTGTGTATTTGTGCCTTATTTATGTTGTTGCGTGTTTGAACAGGACTCCGCTCCATTGTGCTGCCTCCTGCAACAGTGTCCACCTCTGCAAGCTGCTGGTGGAGTCAGGTGCCGCCATCTTTGCCAGCACTATTAGCGATGTTGAGACTGCTGCAGATAAATGTGAGGAAATGGAAGAGGGCTACATCCAGTGTTCCCAGTTTCTGTACGGTAAGAGACAGTCAACCACTTAAGTGGTGTATTTATGTTCATTCTAGCAAACCAACACACGTACTGCAAGATGCAACCTTTCTGTCATGCAGGTGTTCAGGAGAAGTTGGGTGTAATGAACAAAGGGACAGTGTACACTCTCTGGGAATACAAGGCTCAGAATCCAGATGAGCTGTCGTTCAGCGAGGGTGACGCCATCACTATTCTACGACGTCAGGATGATAGCGAGACAGAGTGGTGGTGGGCACGACTTGAAGACAAAGAAGGATATGTGCCCAGGAACCTACTGGGGGTAAAACTTAATTCCAGTGTTTTAAAATTAATACAGCAATATAACCGAGTCATTTGGTTGATGGTGTTGTGCAAGTTCGTTTTCGGCCACACGAGGGAGACAGAGATTACATTTTTGATTTCTATTTGATAGCACTTGTTTAACATGATAAAGAAATGTAATAAGTGACTCCACCTTTGTTTAAACATGAACATTTCCAAGTAGTTATGCTGAAAGTCTTTCTTCTCTTTGATTGTTTGCAGCTCTATCCAAGGATCAAGCCTCGTCAGCGTTCACTGGCATAGTATCGAATTTCACTGACTTCTGGCAAACAGCTGGACTATACTAAAAAAAAACTAAGAGCAAAGAACAAAGGAGCCTGGCGCTCTTCTCCGTGTGGCCATATCCTGTCTCCCAACTTGTACTTCTCACAAAATGTGAAACAGTGGGGTTCAAACTGTTTGACACCTCAGTTTAGATCAGGACACACAGAACACACAAAGAAACACAAGCACTCCAGATGTGAAAAGCTCTTCAGCCACTCCTTCTTTCGTCCCATGACACCCATACATTACAGCTTTTGTCCTCCCATCACTTCCCTGCTTTGATTTGTCCCTGATACTGTATCAGCTTTATATCAGACATCCACTTGAAGTAAACACACCTTTATCTCAGTATTTCCAGCATCTCTCTCATATGGTTCCACTGGTTTAGTCGGCACTGTATTATTTTTGGAAAATAATCCCTAATCGTAAAATTTGCTGATATTTGTCAGTGAAGTGTTGAGTTATAATACATGAAATGTTTTTTTTTTTTCATTTGTGTATTAGCATATTTCCCCTTTTAACTGAATGCAGTAAATCATATTTTATTATTGCAGTCATCAAACCACCAAAGATAAGTTTTATTGGATTTAACAGTTTTAATTCTATTACCGGTTAATACTTTGCAGACCTACTGAGGTAGGGGATAACTAGTTGATTTACGTTTAGAAATATAGAGATATTGATTAATAATTAAAATAATTAAGGAAATAGGAAGACTTCATCTTAATACATTTAACATTGCACAAAGCAGAATGCAGATAATCTGTTTATAAATTGATCATTTTTCATCTATTCCTTTTTTTCTTAATCCAGTGTCATCTGTGCAGAATGTTGATACAGAGCTACTGTAGATGGGCGGTTCATAATCTTCAACTGCCCACCAGTTATATGTGAGACTTCAGACAATAAACCATGATCTCCACGTATCAGAGTTTGTATTCTTTGGAAGAACAAGTCAGCTGCTTCAGTGCAGCAGTAGGTATTGTCATAGAAACCATTAACGGGCAGGATTTTTGCCACGTCAGGAAATTGTTGCAGCACGTGCTCTGTGTCATGTGCTTGCTCCAGTGTTAGGTATCGAGGAAACAAAAATGTTTTAATAGCTTTTTTAATTTTACACTAAAGTGGGGAATAAACACGTCGGTTCTTAGGCTTGCAATTATGCCTCTTTTGCTATTTCATTTAAATTATTGACCCATTTATCTTATATTGACAACAAATAGGCAGAAAGTAATGTTTCACATTAAAGAAAACTTGAATAGTTAAAAATCATCTTCCTCACCATTTTAAGAAGTTATGCCACAAAGGTTTTTTACAAGATAATTTTAATTTCCAGGTTGTCAATTTTAGGGTTTGAGTGTGTATTTGTGAGAAAATCTCAGGATCTAGTTTGCACCTAAGCAAACTATAGATGATGTGACTATTATAAAAATAAAATTATTAGCCATAGAAACATTGATCGATGAGGAAGAATATTTGAATTGAGACTTCAATAAATGTACTTCAGACAATCGTGATTATGGCCAGTTCTTGCAGCGCTTCCCTATCTGGTTTCCATTGCCATGAGCTGTTCTGGAGCTGCAATGTTTGAGCAGGAATCCAACAATGCCTGGTCATGCCTGGGTTTTACTGAGACAACCTGTATATCCTGTGAGGAGATGTGTCATATCTGTGTTTGCTTGATGGACCTCCAGGCTATTCTGCATAAATGCTGTACTTACACATGAAATTCTGTAAATGTCAACAATAAAAATAGAAAGTCTGGTACGATAAATGTCCTCTGTGCCCATCAAAAGAGTGTTGAATTTGATTTGGAAGAAGAGGTATTGGGCTAAATAATTGATGAAATGAAGACCTAAGACTTGGTAAGGAGTAAAAATAGTACCTGTAGAGGAGCTAATACTAGCTACTACTAATGCATACTTGTTTAATAAAACATATTTCAATTATTAAAATCCACTGAGTTGCCTGGAGTGAAAAATCCAAGTGCTCAGGAGGAAGATGACCTCAGTATAATGTGTCATTGGAATATTTTTAAATATCTGGAATATTTAAAAAGACAATTTTCTTAACACCCCACTAACCGTGAAGAAAACCTTCCAACAAAACAAAAAAGACCTGAACACCCTTTAATGAATTTAGACAAAAATATTGACTTTTGAACTCCATCACGACCACCCACGCTGGACTTGAGTATCTCCCTCAGCACCTGGGCAATCTTTAACCTCAGCACAGGCCCACATGGCATGACTGGATTATTGTTAGGTTGACTCAACCACAATTTTAACAAGATAATTTTTTTTTCCTTTGGCACATACTGTGGGTGACCTTACAGGGGTGGGAGTGCTCTGAGGTCAGGGATTGAGACAGCACCTGAAGTTTATGATGGGTAAGCATTAACTGTGGATGACTGTAAGACACCAGTTACATTCCACTGGCACATCAGTTACATTCCATGGTGAGAAACTGGTTTTGTTGCATTGAGAAAAGTCTGTCTTTTTCTCACAAGTCTAAATTTCTCTCAGGTACATGAGTTCAGTTTTTGTTGGGTGATTAATTAAACCAGGTGGATCTAGTCACTAAATCTGTACACACTGTTAAATATATTAATGTTTGTCTTTGGGGGTAGGGTTATAGTTTGTATTTCTGTCTTGTACACTCAGAAAAATGTTTTAAAAACTTAAAAAAAAAAGTGGTTAATCCCCAGATGGCTAAATATTTAGTCACTAGATGGAGACAGTATACAGCCATTGGATTGTAGCAGAATTTGACGTGAAAAAATAGCTCTCAAAAAGGAATATTTGGCAGGAAATTTTCAAATTCAGGGAAAAAAACGGGCAAATATTTATTTTTCAATTTAAATTGGACAAGAAGTTTTAAACAGATTTACTGAATTCAACAGAAATAAACTATTCCTACTCAAACACGTACATCTGAAACGCTTGTATATGTCGCTTTAGCAAATGCGCATTTAAAAATAAATGCTGTGAAGAAAGGTATTTACGTACTTTACTACAACTCCCAGAAAGCACCGGACAAATAAAGTGCTGCGCATGCGCATTAACTCGTCGAGTAAACCCAATGACATCACAACACCCCGTACCAACCAGTCTATGGATTCAGCTTCGTGCCGTCTGGACCTTGTTTTTTCTGCTGCTTTACTTTTTTTTCGCTTACATGATGGACTCGTGGACACGTTTCAAAACAGGGCAGTTGACCGTGGCCAGGTAAGAAAACTATCCTTGCAACAAAACTACTCACCGTTACAGCGGAAAAAACCCGTACCGGACCATTTTGGTTGCATTGCGATGACCTCCGTACCGGTGGCTGGTCAGTTTGTAGCCGTCGTGAACGCTAACCGCGTCGCGTTGTAGTAGTTTCGCATTCCGACAGTCCTCGTCGACATTTAGCGACTTGACAACAGTCGACAGGCCGGTCTCGGAAAGCCTTTGCATTCGTTTTACAAACATATGTAAAACAACTGCAAATATCTCTTGCTGTGCCTGCGCTGTCGGCGCTGACCTGTCCCCAGAACCAGCGGCCTTTTTCGGTCAAAGACTGGTACCGTTTAAGTCCCGAAGTGGGTTATCAAAAAAAGACTGTGTAAAAGTTGAAAAATAATCACCCTGAGTAGAAAATATGCAAATATGCCATGTCTGTAGGTTTTTTTTTTTTTTTTTTTTTTTAATCCTTCTGGGGTCTTTACACAAAGAAAAAAATGTTTGGAGTGGTGGTCAGGGCAGTGCTGTTAATGTCTAAAACAGACATTTAGAATAAATTGGTTATTGCAGAGTCGGGGTGAGGTATGAGACGTTTATTAGAAGGCATATGGCGATAATGCATTTATCGCACAAGACATTTTCCAAACATCCGAAAATGTCGGATAAGTTTGCCTTTACTGTTCCGCTTTGAGTCATGCTTTGATATAACAGCAAGTTGGGGAAAAAAAAAACTCTCTCAAAGAGTATTTTTCATATAATATGACGACTGTTGTCCTGGATAGGTTGCTGTATTGATGCATTACAGACTTCCACTTTACTAAAAGGTTCATTCTCTGCAGCTGCAGACATATGATACTTCACCTGTTTTGAGTTAATATTTTCTCTTGACACACTTCCATTGCTTTGCTGGGTTGTGGAATTGTTCACTTGTGAACCCTGCGAGGCTGCACTTCCATCACACTGCAGAAAAATGGAGATTATGTGAACAGTCATTCTGGTGGTAGGCTTTCACCCAGTTAGGCGCTTATCAGAAAGGCTTGCATTCCCGAGAATTAAAATGCTCTAAATCATGGAGGGGCTTGTGTGTGCTTGTATGGGCCACAGCCTTGTGAGAGGGCTTACTGCTGTGTTGCGATCTGCAGAGGTGTTTTTACTGTAAACATGGGAGAAGCTTGACATGATGTACCGCGCTGTTATTTTGTCCACAGCTCCAATAGGGAGTTAGCTGTTCGCAGCTCAGTCTGGACAGGCCCTGACATTTGGATTGTGTGTCTCGTTTTTTTGAATAATTTTTGTTGCTGGTGATTAGTCTTTGTTGCAACTGCATGATTTTTCCAGGCCTATTAAGATGGTCTTTGCTTCACATCCCTTTAAATTATAAACTATTTTATTTATTTTCCTAATCAGAAAACCTGTGTCATTGGTGAGATATTTGAGTTTATTTGTCTCATAGTTCTTGTATACCATAAAGGGCTAAAATGAAGGACTTTGCTGGTGCTGACAGATCAGCACACATGAAATATGTGTGTTGCAGAAGCTTTCCGCGCTGCTGGTTGAACATAGTGTGTCAGCTTCATACCATTGCCGTCTCAACACAAGCATCGCCTGTGGCTACACCAGCCATCACCCTGACGTCTTGGCAATGATTATTTGTTGATTTTTCACGCCCTCTTCCAGTTGTAGCAGATCTAATTACGATCTGTGCCAATGCCAGGAATAGAACAAAAGTTACTGTCAGTGAGTCCTTTTGCTGTGAATCACGAACATTTGGTCCTATCCGAGGGGTGTTGAACACATTAGTCTGAGGAAATTCTACATTAAAGTGTGATAATTGGAATGTGGCCGATTATAACCAACAGAACACAGCTGCCTCTTGTGGTAATGATCAACTTAATTGATTCAACAATGGCTAACAAACCTAGTTTCCAATCCAGATGTGTTGTCATCTTCTATATTTGGTCACATTCCGCATTTGGACGAGGCAGGATGCCAAATTTGTTGCACGAAAGTATGCGTCTCACAAGGGAATATGTCTAATTTAAGATCCCATCTATGGACTTGGCAGCAGTAGGAATGGAGGCACATCCGTCTCTGTTGTACTGGAAGCCAGAACTGACAGTTGGGAGTCTCCGAGGCTTTCCAGTGCGACGCTATGTAGGCGCACCAGCAGGACAGCAACAAAGTGAGCTTTCTTATGGACAGTGTGACTCACTGTTTGGTCAAGGAAATGGTACCATTTTACACAGATGAGCAGCAGAGTTGCTTCGGTCTTGGTTAGACATCTGCTTCTTCTGTTACTGTTCTGATAAACTTCCTGTTGCAGCCTGCTTGTATCAGTAAAACAGTTTGGATTCATCAGCATTTCCATTGACAGCTTGACAAAGTGCAACGTGTCTTCTGAGTTGCAGACAGAAACTCATCAGCTGCATGCAACAGTGCAGGCTCCGTCACACTTCCTCATGGCCATCATACCTGTGAGATGTCAGATAAGTGCAGAAGGTTGCGAGCAGGCTTTCTCACTTCTGTCAAGGTAGCTTAATAGCAAGAGTCAGCAACTAAGAGCTGGGCAGCGGTTCCTTACTCACCATGCTGGTGATGCTAGATACTATGACAGCGAGCTAAACTAAAGTGCATAGATCTCCACCACTATAAAGGTTTGCAGTCCATTAATGGTGGCACTATATTGACCTCATCCTCTTCTCTCCATGAACACACACACACACACACACACACACACTTTTGCTCTCTTGGGGAATTGCACGAGGGTTTCCTTTCACAGGATTGGTGGCGGGGAGCGGGGGGGGGCGCACCACCTCCCAGGTTGGCTCACATTAAACACTAGAGAGTGAAAGGCTAAATGACAGCAAAGACAATTGGGGGGAGGTATACACTGATCGTTTTCTCAGCGGTGGGTGTCGCATTTTTGAGTGGCTGCAGAATCACAGCTGAGCCCTCAAAACTGCCATATGTCAGCGTGATTTCTGGATGTTGTGGCAACATTAATGCGGGGAGGCAGGTGTCCAACCATGGATCTGTTTATCATTAACAGTGAAAACGATAGAAATTCACATTCTGAGTTGAGAAAGCCAGCTGTTATCAGGGTTTAATGGCCACACTGGAGATATAAACAACAATCATGCTGTTTTAAATCCATTCATTGCTTATGCTGAAAGTAATGATGTTTAAGAGGACAGTAACAACTCTTCCTGCAGCCGAGGGTTCAGAGCTCAAACAAGTATTTTAAAAAGGAGTTCAATGACTCCATGATGTCATTGTTAGTGTGTCCCAAGTAAGTGCTTGAGTTTTTGGAAGCTATCTCAGTCAGTTATGTATTGTTTCCTGCTGTTGCCGGTACTTTGTTTTCCCAGAGCAAGCTCTCCGGCTGTGACACGCAGCAGATCTGTGGGATCAACTGTGTATCTGCGCTGCTCTGTCGGCCAGCCTCAACAATAGGCCAGTATGACTGTGTGAATTTGCCATTCTTTGCGCGGTGTGCTTCACTTGGGCCAGACAATGGCCTCATTTAGCATCCCTACTTTGTTGAGGCCTGCTCCATCACCATAGCACCCCTGCCATGCCACACCCTGCCCCCAGTCTGGCCTGACTTTGCACTTGTTCCTGTTGTTGGGACAGCTGGCCATTAGACGGCCATTGTTGGCCCCACCCTGGACCAGCCTCACATTTTGAGGATTGTTGATTCCTAACCAGAGCTAAACTAAAGACTTCTTAGTATTGCCAGCAGTAGAGTTTGATCATAGTAGAAGTCAAAGCCTGGAGCTTGATGGAGATTTTTCTGTAATAACTTCCCTGTTTTAAATTAACATTTGGTCTTTGGATGTCAGCACCCAACAGTTACACACTGCTCTGCCCCGCCAAAGACCACTGACTCTTGACCTTGCTGATTGTTGGGAGGTGAAGCGTCAGTGACCGCTGGTTCCAGCTCAGCCACTCAGTGGTACATTTTTAATTAATGGGCTTGAGGGTGACGGCTTTCAGACCAACTGGTGAGTAATGAATCCTTGATGGGACATCATCCAGTCCAGTTCTGGCTTTATTAGCCATAAAGGCACATCTCAGTGACACCATGACGTGAGCTGTAAACTGTTAAAGACACGGCAGATGTGCTGTTTTCACTTGGCCAGAGGCTGGTGTCACTGTTAGACCTACATACCAACATGTCAGCGGTGTTGATGCAGACTCCGAACCCTCCAGAGGGTAAAAACCCTTGAGCTGCTGTCTACTGGTTCTAAAACTAGAACTGGGTGACCTCCGAAATGATATTTTGGGCCGCTCTGAACTTGTTAGAGCTGAGCACAGCCTGTGTTACATCTAGTGGGTCATAAAGTCTGAAAGTCTTGCCATGTACATAATCTCTTCTAAAAAAACAAGAAAGTCACCGTGAGCTGTAAACCTCGCTCAACATTACAAAGACAATCTCAGTTGAGGTCATACACGCTCTAATAAGCAACACAAGTCTGGGAAATAATTTTTCCCTGCTCAAGCGTCCGTCCTTTGTGACCCAGTTGTCCTAGTTGTTATAATATGACACAGAGCATTTATATTTATAGCTTCTTGTTGCTTGTTTAAAATCCTCTAATCAGATCATTTCTCTAGCCTGTTCACCTTTTTTTAATCTCCAATGAGCGTTTTCCTGCTCTGCTGTAGTTAGATAACTGGGGAGGTGACTGTTGTCCTGCCAGATTGGGAAGATCAATCCAAACCTCAGATTATCATAACATACACCAAAATTAATCACTTGTGTGGCTCAACCACAAGATGGGGAATCAGTCTAACCATACTGGTTTTAAACAAAGGAGACATATGGGCCATCTTGTGTGTGTGCACGCTTGTGTGTGTGTGTTCTTCGATGCTCATTTGAATGGAAGGGTGGGGTGGGGGCGGGGGGGGGGTGTTTATGGGCCAAGTGGGATTCATGTTTCAGCCCCTACTTACCTCTTCTCTCTCTCTTCTCTCCACATTGCCATTTCACAAAGTACAAATGCTCTAAAGTGATGTTTTTTTTTGAATGATGTAGGAGTTGAGGTTGTTTTGTCGTGCTCCATTATCTTTGATTGGTCAGATAAGATCCAGATGGTAAAATGCCAGCATTCCGCCTGACATTAAATTTTGCTCAGTCATCATTTCAGGTTGCAACTTGTGGTGAAGCATAATCAGAATTCAGTCACTGAAAGATGACACGCGTTCTGCGTACCAGAGGCAACCATGTCATTTCCATGTACGGGTTAATTATCCCGTGTAGCCACATTTCAACCTTAACTGCAGTTTGGAACATTTACTATATGTCTTATCAGTGTGTGTTTACAAAGAGGAAATGGTGATTGTGGCCATATCCAACACTTTGAATCATCACTCCAGAAGGCCTGTTCAGTGCCAGGAGAAACCAAAGTTGCTAATTAGAATCCTCAATCACACACAGTAAAGCTTTACAAATATATCTTTAGTTACTTTTTTCAGATACGTATCATCCTTGATTGAAGGCCTGTTTTGTAAAGTATCAAATGCCCCAGTCACAACCGAAGCATGTGTACTGGCCCGACAGATGTCGGGATAAGCAGCAGACGTTATCCTGCTCCTAAAATACCGCCTGGCCCATACACTCAAGTTCTGACAAGTTGTCAAGCCCAAGGACCAAGCCACAGAAGCATGCGTTGGCTTCGTCCAATACCCGCCATTCATAAATTGATGCAACATCATTAACTCGAGTTCACAACTGGAAACATTCAGGAGGCAAATGTCCATTTTGGCTCTGATGAATTCCGTATTTTGGCCCAGTATTGACCACGAAGTGAGCATCTAGATAATGTCGGTCACAGTAGAATTTGTTCAGAAAGGCTGTTGTTTTCCTCTAGCTTGTTGGTAAGTAATGAGTGGCAGCTGACAGTGCCATCTTATTTCCTGATATAGTGTATTGGCATTTGAGAAACGTTCCATTTTATCAGAAGCGTCCTCCCGCTGCGAACAGAAGCTCCGCTTGTTTCCTCGGACGGAGCGTAGCTGCTGCCGCGGCCAACGCGTTCCCACAGTATAACATGTCTGTGCAATAACATGGCTTCAGAAAAGCCGTCGGAACAGCCACACAGTTTGATAAAAGCAGCTGCGAAAACAGTTAAATCTCTTGTCCATATCTCTTGCTTATGTCACAGTTGTGCAGCATTGTGTACTTTTAGTTGCAGAATCTTTTCGGCTTGGAAAACTAGTTCTAATACCTCACATAAAGTGTATGTTAAGGTTGTTTTTGTACTGCCTGTTTACTGTAGTCAGATGCCGCAGGTCAGAAACTGTCAGCTCGGTCCTGTTAAACAGCAGATGTCCACGTTAGCGTCTGCAAACATCCTCTGCTGTTTGAGTTTTGGCTGCCTTCCTCGTGGTGCTGCTTCATGGTGCCTAGCAGATTTCCTTAGCTTTAATATTCTGTTCTGGCTCATCTGGTCTGAGGTTGTTTTGCGCCGCTGAGATCATGACACACTTTGGGATAAGCAGTTTGTAACCCAGCCATTCAGCCTTTTAAGGCGGCTGTGCATCGAATGCCAGGCCAGCTTAGTCTTGCCAGACATTACTTCTGTGTCAGTCAGTCAGTCAGTGAGTCAGTCAGTCGTGCAGGCAGCTGGTCATGAACCAGCCTTACAGCCATGTTGGCGGTGTGATACCTTTTTACACGGGTTCAGCCTGGAGAACTAGTTCTCAGTGTCATCATATCACGCTAGCTATTTTCCACGTGACACTTTGAAGCCGCTATGGCCTCACAGCATATTTTACACTGATTGGATTATGTCGTATTACCCTTACTCATTTAAATGTATTTGTTGTTATCATACCTTTTACTGTATTACATCTCTGCATCTCTCTATCCACAACCATGTTTGTCATCTCTGTGCTCCTGGCCTACATCTGGAGGGATCAAGAAACAAGTTAAGCCGCAGCTTTTAACCCACAAATTCTGGTGGTGCATTACATTCTCTGCAGCTGCATCCTTTCCTTTCTTCTTTTTTAGGTAGCCCTCAATTTCATGTTTTCACGTAAATAAGGCTATTTAAGGTTCAAAACGGTGGATAGATATTAGTAACATGCTTAGTGCATATATATATATATATATATATATAAACCAATTATAAGTAATTATTTTGAGTGGGAACTTCCAGACATCCAGAATTCCTCTCCTACTCCTCTTTATAGATTGTCAATGTTTTTAAGTAAAAATGATAGTACTTGGTAAATTGTCCACATCTGTCAGTTCACATGAGCAGCAAATATGATTCTGGAGTTCCGCTGCATCAGATGTGTTCCCAAATGTTGGAGATGGTTTGCATGACGTGTGCATTGAGGGTGGAGCCAACACATTGTGCTCATGTGTAAATATTATGCTTCCCTTCTTCTTCACCCTCGGTTATCTGAGCCAGCGTGGAGGATTTGAGCGGGAAGAACCAGCAAAAGTTCATTTTCCTGATCTGTACTTTTGTCCGATATGCACAGTTGCAGTAAAAATACTTGCCGGTGTGTGCCTTTACATCCACCCAGCGTGAGCGTGCATGAGTCACCACCGCTGGACTACTGACTACTGTACGTGCTTTACATACAGAGTGCAAAAATGAAATTCACACAGTCACAGGGGACATATGTGAAGATGTGTGTGAAAATGAAAACTGCACCCACATATGCACGTTTGTTTACACGTGTAACCAACAGTTTAGCTTAGTTCCCTTTCATGCCTCGCAGCCTGCTTTTTGTAGGAGGTGGAGCTTACACACTTACTTCACACTTAAAGCTTTATTGCCCTTTAAATAGTTATTCTTTCAGTGACACTAAGTAGTCTTTAAATATTTTCTCCAGTATGCTGGATATTTATCTTCCCAGTTTGTTATTGCAAGAAGCCTACTCATAGGAAATGCCTCCCCCCCACCCCCCGGGGTCTGTTGGACTGTTGTGCCGTTAGCCCACCAGAAGCTCTCAGACCACTCCATCCAGAGAGTCGGAGGAGAGGTCTGATATTTGAATTTCCTTCGTCAGTGTTAGAAGTGTTCTATCATGTTTGAGAGATCAGTGGAGTTTGACCACAGTGTAGCCCTTCTGGAATAAACCTTCTATTCCAGGGGGTAATTACAAACCTTCCAGAGGGTGGGTAGAAGCCAGCAGGACCCTTTCTAATCCTGGCATTTAATTTGTGATTCTTAGGGTCTTCTGCAAGGGAAGGGCTGCATTAGTGGAATTTTATGGCCATGGCCCCACCCTGTAAGAAACATATGCATGGTGGAGCCTCGTTTCCTTCCACCACATGATACGAGCCATAATATAACGTTCAGTTTTGACACATTCCTTCACAGTAGTCGAAGAAAGTTTTTTTTTTTCCTGTGCGGGTTGTCAGTCACAGTTCCCTCCAGGATCTCCTCGCATACTTGTGTGGAAAATCAACACTCTGATATGCTTCATTAAAGATCTCTCTCTCTGATCTTTTCTTCTCTCTCAGCTTCTGTGTGTTTTTCATGACCTCCTGTTTCACACTGAACATTTCTACAGAATAGACTTTGGTCACATAATCACAACAGTACCTTTAAGAGCAAAATTTCCAGTTTTCTTGTCTTAATTACGGTGCTTTGAAGTCTTTAAAAGAGCACTTTTATATTAGTAATTGGGTTAATTTACTATTTCCAGTATTGCATTGTTAATTACTGTTTTTCTGTAACTCTAATAGCAAACATAAGTTGTTTCAGTCGTCCTTGTAGACATTATGTCAAGCCTGGTGTTCCTAAAGCTCAGCGGTGTTAATTTGAGGTTGCTTTATCCATTCTTTAATCTATTCTTTTTAACGTGAAAGAGGGCTCTTGGCCATGGAAAGATGCAGCCCAGATAAATGCACCTTTGACAATGCCACTGTCATCGCCTGGTGTTCCAACCATTTCCTCTTCTACCTGGGGGCTTCAAGGTCAGCGAAACAGCAAATCCTGGCTTTTATTGACACGGGTGAGTTGTCCCACCAGAACAGAAGCCCTCCATGAGAACCCAGGCCTGTGTGTTATTCCAGCTGCAGCCTATTCTTTATAGAGGCAGCTACCCAGGACTGTACAGCAGCTTCCACTGTTATGCATTCACGACTGCAGTGGCGCAGCTTGCCATTGATGTCTGTAACACTAGCTCCGCAAGAGATAAACTGTTTCACAACAGCCCGGTTTCTCTGATCAAAACACACTGCCGTGTCCAATTTGAAAATGTTTGAATTATAGAGTAGAATACAATTGCCTTTACTGTCTTTGTGCATCCAACAAACTTCCAACAAATTGTTCTGTATTAAATGGCACTAAAATAAAATTATAATTGGTGACCCTTTTCTGAAGAACAGGAAGTTGATCACTGGCATACTTTAACACCTGCAGCTGACGTGCAGACACTGATTCAGATGCAAGTGTCCTTTTCTCACATGAGAACATGTCTAACTTTCTCACCCTCGGCCTTGAGAGGGGTTGACAAAGCTGTAATTGGTTTTGATGTCGTAGCCTCAAGGATGACGTCACAGTTGAGTCAACACACATTTCAGTGCTTTCTTTTTCCTTTTCACAAGTACCTGCCAACACAAAGTCTGGCAATTATAGTGCTATTTTCATGCAGCGTAGCGCTGGTCTCAGCAAAGGTGCATTGGCGATTTACTGCAATACAAGTGCCCTTTATTCACACATGCAATGGCGACGGTAAATACTTATTTAACTTTTATACTTTTAAATATGGGGGCTTTATATTTGAGAATATCATTAAGAAAGTAATGTTAATTTCTATATTTATTTGTCCAAAAAAAACAGATTTTGTTGTGCTACTTTGTTTTAAATAAATTCTATTTATTGCAGGACTTTAAAAAAAAAAAAAAAACACTTCACTGCTCTCCCTATGCTCTCCCTATCCTTTTATGCTCTCCTTCCCACTATTTTATAGCGGGAAGCATAATTACCATGTTCTCTGATGGACTATTTATGCAGGAAACTAGATTTCTGACACTTCTTCAGCACGATGGTGATTATTCGGCCCAAAATACATCGCTGTGTTGCGATGAAGGAACATTTACTAATACTGGGACTTGTGAGTCAGTAATTAGCTAAAATGCAGGAGTGATGCTTGTGTAAATCATGGTGGAGTGTCTGTCAATTAAAATTCTGGTGGTACGTATATATTGTTTACTCGCCCCTCACTTTCCTGACTGCAGAGTAGAAATATCTTGTTTTGGTTGATTGGACTGAAACTTTGTCAGTTTTCTCACCTTTCTCTTTGCAGCACACACATTTTATATGTTAGTTTTGTTTGCCCTGTGCAACTCTTGATACACATTTTAAACACGTATAGCCATTGAACAGGGGGAGGGGTTAGCTGGGCGGCTGCTATGGTATGGTTGCATCGTATTAGGACTAGGAGTGTTGAAAAGGGGTGTGGCCTAAAACCAGCAACATCTGTGGCTGTCGCCTCTCCCCTACCAGTGTTCTGCAGAGGAAGGCGGGGAGGTGGCGCATATGCAGAGGATACGCTCCTGTCGGCTAGCCGTCTGTTTGCAAAATCCTAAAAAGCAGCTCGTTCTTAGGGCAGATGGATTTATCATTTATCTGCTCCCGTGTCTCTTAACTGCATTTTTCCTCTTGTAAGATTTCAGCGGCCTCTGGGATTCGGCCTACTAAACACACACACGGCTTTGAACATGCGTGAATCACATACATCACACAGGAAATGCTCCTCTATGTGTCATACACAAGCGTAGCTTTTTCTGTTGGCAGTGCAGAAAGTGGAATACCGTGTTAAATCGAGGATCTAAGGAAAACTGGAGCATGACAGCGGCGCGCTTGCTCCTGGACAGGGTAAGAAAACGCAAACTGAATTCTTCTGTTCTGTCCTGTAATCAAATGAGTGCATGTGAAATTAGTGCGAGAGCTGGCTAACTGCTGAATGGAATGTGTGTGTGTGCGCAGCATGTGACCAGTAGAGAGGCTATCACTGTCTCAGTGTGTGTGTTGCTGTGGGGAGTAGGGGCGGCTGGTTTTCTCTGTCACATCCCGGGGACGCTGGCTGGATTCCCATCGTCAGGACGTAGGTGAATGTGTTATGTTCATCTATTTGGGAGGTGTCGGTGCAGAAATCAGTGTTGCCGTAGTAACCTGGGGGAGGGGAGGATGACTGAGCGCTCTACCAATGCCCCCTGGGCTGATTCGTTGGTGAGAGAGATGTCCTGTGAATATGGGGAATGCCCCGTAATGACAAGGCTTTAGATGGGGTGAGCTGGTGGTAGAAGTATGTGTGGGCTGTTACCTCCCACCAGATTCTCCACTGTAGTTTTTGCAAATGCAGCCAGCTGTGTGTGTGAAGCCAGAGAGGGAGGGTGGCACGCATTTTTCCACTGTTGGGGGTGGAGAGGAGATAATCAAGTCAGTCAAAAGGAAAGTCACCTTGTGCAGAGAGGTCTGCCGTTCACAACTGTCGTCCTTCTTCTTCTTCTCCAGTTTGACGTCTCAGACGCCATTGCATCGTTTACATCACATGTATATTTGAAAGAGGAATGTATTGCATATGAATGACAGCTACTCTGCAGTAACTCACTAATCTCACTCTGTAATCCATAATGGTTTTGTTATTCGTTTTTTGTGTGCTAAATCAGAGAGACAATCCTATTTTCCCCACTATAAACATCCACAACAGATTAAAAAAGGAGGGCAATGTGCGGTGAAAAGGGGCTTATATTAAGTCACACACCCACCCACCAGCTTGCACCCGTCACCCACCTCTCTGGTTACCATAGCAACTGAGCAAGAGGTAGGGATTTTTAAAGGACACGTGGCAGCTCGCAGTATCCTGGAGATTGTCACGCTGTTTGTGCCCATTATAAATTATGTCGAGGTCACACATTGTACTACCTAGAAGTAGATCTGAAAGGGATTTTAAAACATTACTGTCGTATACTCATCATGTTGACTGAGAAATCATGTGACAGCAATTGGCATCTTGACAGTATTATACGAACTTAAACTTCCCATCATTCACTGCTAATTTTTCATCTGTACAGAGTGGTGTTTGGCTTGTCTGACTGACTGGTTGTTTGTTTAAGATTGCCAGTGGCTACCTTTTTCAGGCAGGGTTACACAGCTTCTGCTGCCTGTGCTCAAAATACCCGTCGCTATGGGAAACAACAGCCTCTTGGCTATGAATTTAGACTCTGAACTAATACCTATTGATCTTGTTTGATGTCATGCTGTTACTTTTATCTGTTTCATCTCATTTATGTGCAAAAAAAGATAAGTCTATCTTCATTCCTTGTTCACTGCCTTTGCTCAGTGGTTCTCTTATTGCTAAGTGTGCTCGTGTGAAAATAATATGGTGATTGTTAGAAAAATTGTCACACTAGCAGTTTGCATGAGACCGTTGACTTTATAGTCAACTTTATTGACGCTTAAGTTGTTTGATAACACACACTGGACTCAGTGACAAGGATGTCATCCATTGTTTAAGTAGTTTTGCCCCGAGTCTAACCTCCACTTGAAGGGTCGACCTCAAGAAGAATGCTAAGACGTTTAAGAGCAGGGGGTGGAAAGGTCTGTCTGCAGAACAAGTCTGACAGCCATGTCGGCAGAGGCCAGCAGCCTTTAACCTGTAGTTTGTTTCTCTGTCTTCCCAGGACATTTTATTTACATAGTCCAAGTCCTTATTAAATTCCTGAAATCGTGACAGCCCTCATCATGTTTTACTTGCTTACATGTTTAACGGGTAATCCAGAAAATGAACAATTACTTATGAATGAAATTTGTGAAAAGATACACCCAGCCCTAAATTAGCGTTAGCAGTGATTCATTTTCCCAGTAAACAAAATAAGCATCTTCTTATCGGTGCTTTGTTAATGAAATAATGCATCTGTGTAGGGAAACAGCCCGGTCACATGGAACAGAAACATTACTGTTTCTGTTCCACGTGACCGGGCTGTTGCTGATTAGATCATTAAACCTGACTCTTTGGACAGATAAACACAGGTTGGTTAAGCTGAGGTAATCTGATTTGTCTGAAACAGTTTCTGCAAGTAAACCATGTCAGAAGCATGAGTCTGTCAAGTCAGGAAAGATGATGAAAAGAATTGAATCACTCATGTGTGCCATGACTTTAGTATCTGCTTAGAATAGATGCTGTGTTGTATAGCTTTACCCTTTAGCCTTTTTGCTAATTTAAAACATGAAGGACCAACATGCTGCATTTTCCTCATGATTTGGATGGCAGCAGGTAAAATCCTATAATTTCCTCAGTACTGGTGTGCTCCCCTTTGCACTGGGCACCATTTGTCAAAACACTGCAGTAAAAGAATTTTAGAAACTCCATTTCCCAGTTGTTGACATTACCACATTCCTCCTTTAAGTTCACTGTCGTCCAGCTTACGTCACTTGGGTTTCTTCTGCTGCACATGTAGCCAGAAAAATGGGTGACAGTTGTTGCTGTGAACCTTTATCCATGTGATATACTTATGATGTTTGACAATACTGGCTCTCCAAAAACCACACAATATGTCCCAATAATGCTTTGTGTTGCACATAATGTGAGAGACTGAGCAGTGTTATCACAGCCCAGTGGCACTGCTTCCAGAGTCCCACACCTCTGAGCTTTTTAGCCTTTAACCATGCGGGTTCTTCACCCTCCCCTGTGCATTCTTTTTGTCTATATGTCGGTCCTGTAATGTGAGAACCTCTCAGGCTCTGCGTCCTCAGTCATGTGACAGTGATTCTCCAGAGGCGAGGCCCTTGTCACGTCTTGATGTATAACCGTGTAACGTGAGTGTATACACAGGCGACAAAGCCGAATATTTCTGCAACCTTAACATTGCCGCTTTCATGCCAGACTGTCAAGACATTTATTACTTGTCTGTCTGGCCATCACTGTGGAATGACTGGTTTTAATCCTCTTTGAACCGGCCAGTCAGCATTTCTGTCATGGCCCAGTTATTCTGGGATGTTTATCCAAGTCTGCGGGTGTTTACTCGTTGTCTGCTCAGAGCACCATCAAGTGATTGGCAGACCAAACATTATATATGTTAAACAGCTGTTCAACCCAACGTGGCAGCAAAACCAGAGAGGTTAATGTAAAACACCGTGGAGCGTCAGAAAAGTTCTCACTAAAAAGGTGCAGAATTTCAGAAATAACAGCTTGATTGATACGTCGCTTTAGTTTTGCTTGGCACGTTTCCTGAGCAAAAGTACAGAGAGTTTTTTCTTGGATGGGGGGAAAGCTTAAACATTTTGTTCTGTATCAGAATGCTTTATTAGTTTTGATTGTTTTTAAGCAGTTTGTGGTGGAGTGAAAACAGTTTTGAGTTTCACAGGTTAAGCAGCTGCGCCTGCAGCGCCGCTCGCTGATTTTGCTGCCGGCCAGCTCTGAGCTCGGCCTCCGCGTTTTGATGAAATGTCTACCGCTGCCCTTCACTATGTGGCCCCTGAGCCTTTTGTTTGCAGCTGTCCACATTGATCCAAAATAAATTGCGAAGCACAGTGCACAGCAGTTGTGTGGGATTTCAGAGTCACACCGCAGTGTGTGTCAGTCAGTGTACAGAATGCAACAATCTGAAACACTCCTACCCTGTCCAGATGATTTGCATTGGAAATAAGGCAGCCTGAACCGCCCAAATCCTACAAGAAGATTAAATACTGTTTAGTCTGCCTAACGTGGAGCTGATATAGAGCAGATATATTCTGTGGTAGGAAACCAGTTAGTATCTTTGAACTATTTACCAGCAACATGTTGCCTATGACTTCATTGCCATTGATGTAGCTAAATCTGCTGCAGATAACAAAACTGTTCACGGGCAGAAGCTGTTGAGAGATGCCAGCTGGTGCTGAAGACTTAGTACATCTGCTTTTAATATATATGTCTACTGTGCTCTACAGGATTAATTCTCACCCTAAATGTGGCACATTTTTTTCTTAATACCATCAGATTATAGATGATCTGTGTAGTCTGGCTGTATCGTGATGGAATGTTTTATATGCCCGTTTCTTTGTTTAGTTAATGGTCTCTCAAATGGACAAAAATAACAAGAAACACTGCCATTCTAAGTCTTTTCCAAAGAGATGTGCTTCATTGAAGATAAGATTGATTGGCTTTAACACATTTGAACTATATCTCATGGATTCTGTTATCAATTAGGTCATGTTTTGGATTAGTTTAAAGGAAAAACTGTTGTACAGAATAAGTCTGTAGTCACATCACATGTGTATTACAAGGTCTTCTAATTTCATCTATTGCCACCACCCAAATCAGTTCTGTTTGCTTTGGTACGTGGAATGGTTCTTTTTGCATTTCCATTACTCCATGTTGGAAAGATGTGGATGTCTCTGAAGTTGAATATAATGAACGTAATCATCAGATTCTGTGATGAAAAGGGCTCCATTCCTGGAAGTGACAGCCAGTAGGACATCTCTCGATGGAGGAAACGTTATTTCAACCTACTGTGGTTACATTTTGAAATTAATAGCTTTAATAATCTATTCCATTTTGTATCTGCAGTGCACGTGAAGCATGTTTGACCAGCAGATGAGATGAGAGGAGAGCATGCGTAACCATAGAAAAGGAAAATTGGTCTCGGTGGTGCTGGGAGATGACACTGGGATTGGTTCTCCTAGTAACACAAGAATCTTCCCCTGATTAGATTTCCTCCCGACTTCTGCCTTTTCTCCAGCTCCGTACTTGCAACTTAAATGAAGAAGTCCTGGGCAAGTACCGTGCACACGCTCTCTCTCACTTTGGAAACGCCAGGATTCTTTTTACAGTCTGAACTCACGCCAGGTCACCCACCAAACCACACAGTCACAAAAACAAAAAGGCCATACATGGGTGGAAATCTCCAACAAAGACGGAATGGTTGGTGTGAATGCTGGTTGGGGGTTTTAACGATTGTGGATAAAGACGTAGAAAACTCTGAGCAGAAATCATGTTGCTCTCCTGCTCCAGGAATTCATTCATATTTGTGTATACAGAATTTTTCTTGATTATGTGGAAAATGCTGCAGTTGCGTGGATTTATGGTCGGCAAGTAGATGTTTGAAATTTCAAACAAAACTTTTGGAATAAGATATTTTGCATGGAACAGCTAGAGGACTGGCAGATGCCACATCTGAGATTAAAAGTAATCCGTATGTTTTCTAACTTAACGCAGGTGACGCTGTTGGTGTGCAGGCGTTGTTTAGGTTCACGAGGCTGCCCTGATTATGAGAGGAATGCCGTCTTGTTCTAACAGGCCTCTGTTATGTCGGGAACCTTGACCCGAGAGAGACAACCTCCGGAGGCTAGTGTGAGAGCGCTCGAGTCTTACAGGTTAACAGTTACAGCATAAACATTCCCAACAGTGACACATTGTCTGTACGTTGAAACCTTAAATGCTCCCACTGTTTGGCCTTCTGTCCCGCCTGAATTCGCTCCACATGGCTTAACCTCTGGCACATCACTGGGTTCCTGCAGCTGGATGAAGACCAGCACTGTCCCGCTCCGGCTCACAGGTTTAGACAAACTTTACAGCGTGCTGTAGCTAATGGAAAAAGACGGCCAGCTCCGTGGACAAATATGGTCAAAGAGTATTTAGAAGTGCTTCTGCCTTTCCTGCTATAATAGATGGTGAGTGTGAAGCCAAGCAGCTGCTGCTAAAGCCTGTAGTAGTCTATTTGGAAAAGTCAAGGATGTGTCACAATCAATACACACTTCATTGTGTTAGCAGAGCTGCTGTGTATTTTAACCTACATGTGTCCATTTGGCCTCGTGTACTTTACTGATTTAGCACAGCAATATTTTCATTCACCTTTTTAGCCACTGTGGGACACGATAAGTAGTATAGATTAATGTCGATCAATATGGTTCCATATTGGTAAACTGTTATTTGCTTTTATGGCAATAAAGGAAAACTTTGGATTTAAATTAGTCATGGGGCACATTTTGAGTTTGTGCAAATGTTTGAAAAAATTTGATGACTTACTTTGGCTGACCAGAATTTTGAAAAGTACAGCTTTTTAAAAATACAAATGAACCAAAAGATGTGACTAAAATGGCACAGTGATGACATCAGGCTTTTTTTGGATACCACAAAATTGACTTTTTAATGGCTCTACAGGGGCAGATTTGCCATAGGAAATGTCTTCACTTTCCCTTTTGGAAAAGATAACTTTAGCTGTCATCTTCTGCCTCGGCCCAGCGAGCCCAGTCAACCGCAAAGCTTGATTTCGGCAAAGTGTCTGACTTGTCCGTGTTAAATTTAGGCAGCATCTCCCTGCTTATGATACACTCTGGCTGGAGAAAAACCTCTGACCTATAGGAAAACGCTTATAAATCAAGTAAACGTATTATATTCAGTAAGCTCCTGGTCACTAAGAAAAGCCATTCAGAAATTCCTGCAGGTCAGTGCAGACTCTGTGGTCATGATCTTGGCATCAGGCAGCAGGGAGGGCGGCTGCAGAGCTGTTTTTGTCACATGCTGACAACACTGTAACTGTCACATCTCCATGCTGCCAGAGAGAAGAAGATACTTCATTTAATTATTCTTGTTTGGAGCTGAGCCAGCGGGCTGCGCATGGCTGCTGTGTGTTTGCACAAAGTTGGAGTTTGTTACAGTCTGTTTCTTTTTTGGTTGTTGGAAGTGGGAGATTTGAGCTAGCTGTATTGTCTTGAAATGTGACCTTTTGTTTCAGTTTTTAGCTTTAGCCGCAGAACAAACTTGTTTTTTTAAATTCAGCAGGACCAGATGCCCCAGACTGGAGGTAAAGGTACCTGGTAAGGGATGACAAAGAGGACTACAACAATCAACTACAGCCTGGCTAGCTGCTAGGGTAACAACATCGATCTCATGCCTCATTGCCTCATCAGATAGAAATGTGTGCCACCTTTACCTACTTTTGCATGAATACAACAAAAACATACAAAAGGTGATATCTAAACCAAACATGCGGTCATGTTTTCATAGATAGGGTGGTGTTATCATGGTGGCAAAAGCGGCACCGTCTGAAGTTGACCTTGGGTTCACACACGTGTAATTTAAACAAAATACTGTGGCTTTTCATGCAGTGAAAACTGTCCTGTACCTCGACGCCACGGCCACCGTAAACCCTCCCATCTAATTACTCCCCATTATGTCTTTAGAGGAAAGCAGAGCCTGGATGTGAAGAAAAAGCTTCACTACACCGATCCTGCCACATGGATGGTGTCCATTTCCAAACCATCACATCCCCGTGTGTAAATGATATATTTTTCGCCGCCTACCCACAGAATTCTTTTTTTTTTTCATCCGGCTTCTAATAACTAACAGTTCAGCTCATAAAAAGTGGCTGTTGTATTTATGCTGCTGTACTTGACATTTTAAGAGACCAGAAAGTTTGAATGTTTGTATTTAGTGTCATATAAAATATGGAGTGTTTATGGCCCTAATTATCTTATATTATACTGTAAATCTCTCTTGGTGGAAATGCTTCCTGACCTACATCTGTTATTTTCTTCCTCTCGTCCTCAGGAGTCTCTGACGGAGGCCGAAGTCTGAGGTGGAGGAGGCTGTACAGAGGCCCCCCGAAGGTGCCTCCCACCCTCCCTACCTAACCATCCGGATCCGTTGAACAGCCATGGCCCCTCGTAAACGTGGCGGCGGAAGCCGCGGTGGTCTCTCCTTTATTTTCTGTTGCTTTAACAGTAGCGATCACCCGGAGATCACCTACAGGTTAAGAGAGGATTTTGCCCTTCAGGTGATGGAGCCAGCACTGCCGATGCCAGGGTACGATGAGCTGGACAGCATGTTCTCAGAACTGGTGGTAAGAATTCAAACATGTCACACTAACTCATTATTTAATTTTGAAATCAAATAAATAGATTGAATTAGGAGTTGGCGCATAAATGTTGAGCCAGTGGTAAAAATCCATCATTTTCTCTGTCGTTGATCTGATTTAAACCCTATTGGCAAAGTTTTGAGGCAGACTCACCACGATTCTGTTATTAAATTATCCTGCTTAAATAACAACACTCTCCGTAACCTCAGTGTCACAAAGACGTCTCTGAGTGAGAAGACCTCCTTCCAGCGTCAGAGTGGGAAATAACCTTTAAATAACTTCTTTAGATCTGAGGGTCTGGGTTTAGGTGAAGGCTGCCTAACCTGACCTTTTGACCTGGGGGAAGAAGCTGCTAAAAAATGCACTAACTGGCAGTGTGTCACATTAAAAATAGATGAAAACACAGCATGGCACTGTTGGGTGACAGTCTGTTTATAGTATTGGTCTCCTCCTTTTTGAAAACCCTAAGTCATTGTTCTATCTTTCTATTTTTAGCCATAACATTTTTGTTGATAATGGTAATCCTTTAAACCTTCTTCTAGAATTTTAAAGACATTTTAAATTGCTCTTTTCTAATTTAAGACCGTAGCAGTTCCAATCCTCCCAGGTTACACCGTCTCTTGAGTATCTGGGCCAGGCTGATGTTCTTTCTCTGTCTTATTGTCACTTCTAATTTGTTGTGTTTGCCTCTCTCCTGCCCCATTTTTTTCACTCTCGTGGCTTCTGCAGTATTCTAAGCGTGACATTTTTGCACATCAATAGGCCTCATTCAAGAACTCTTGCTGGTTCAGCCCCCTCCATTGGCTAATTGCTTGTTTTTGTCTGTGACCCTTTATGAAGACATAATTGAGTAAGTTGAGTGTGACTACGAGGAGGCTTTCAATTCCTCTCTTTACTAGAAGAAAGCAGCCACATGCTTTTCTGTTCACCCAGTATGAGTAATATGCGCCACCATGTGCGTGTATAATCACAATAAGCTCGCCAGCAGAAAGACTCGTGTTGTGAAAAATCTGCTCCGATGTAATTAAGATTTATTATTTCCACAGACGTGTAATTAAATGAAAAGCTTCTCGTAATACCCCCAAAGGCTCTCGGATATAAAAATCGAAAAGTACACTGTATTGTTTGCGTTATTGTCATTTCCTGCCAGCTGTGTAGTATTCTGGCCCTTAATTATTCATAAGAGGATCAATAATCTCTTATGAACACTTGATCTTTGCAGCTATCCAGTCACATGGCTCTATGGCTCGAGGGAACCTCCACCACGAGCAGCCGCAGTAAAACACATTAGCCATTTATATTTGCGGACGCAAAGCAACCATAAACAAACAAATAACCCAATAGGTTTTTCATGGTTTTCACATCAAGCTCATTTACACAAAAACTGCTGAACATTGAAAACATTTTTGATTTTGTACAGAAGTTTTCTGGTGTTTATAAGGTCAGCGCCTCCCTAGCAGCACCCTTTGTGCACCTCTGTCAGATACAATATGTGTTGACACATGTTGTCTCCAGATGTTTGTTGCCACATGTCAAGCAGCCCACGCTTTCATTACTCATTCAATTAAAGCCTGCAAGACAGCTGATCTGACGTTGATTACTGATGATCTCATAACAAATGAAAGATTTGGCAACAAACATGTTTTTATCAACGATGCTTTGGTTCCGTAGCTGAATTTAGCCTAAATCAGACTCCTTTGAGCTTACTTCCACTCTTTTCTGTCATTTTTTTTCCTCCACTGTGCAGGATGAGCTCGACCTCACAGAGAAACACAGGGAAGCCATGTTCGCCCTGCCTGCAGAGAAGAAGTGGCAGATCTACTGCAGCAAAAAGAAGGTAGGAGCATCACTGCAGCTGGCTGCAGATGGGCCGCTAGCGTTAAAAATCATTCTGTTTGGTTTGCATGAGCTCATCATTGATCTGGAAAACACAAAGCTTTTGCACTGAATCACCTACATTTCTTATGTAGGTCCATTTACAGGATAGGCATTAAATGCAAATTGATTTTGAAGTATTGGCACAGAACATAAACAGCATATCATAACACAACATGAAAACATTTCAAACTCTGTATCATTATTTTCTTCCCTCACCCTCGTTTCACTAGAATAAGTCAGATCAGAGCTGCTTCCTGGGTTACTTAAGTGGATGATACCTTAGATGAGTCAAAAAATAATCCTACGGTATGTAGAGAGACAAAATGACTTAATCCAGCCTGTACAGTCTGAATTAGGAATTATTAAGTACTAAAACATCTTCCACAACTCTGGGTTTTTCTTATTTAGAGTTTCTGTTTGGCACGTTTCCTTTTTTTTTTTTTTTTTTCTTTTGCCTCCCTGTGCCAGTGTGGTATTTCATCATGGCTTGTCTTCGTGATGAAAGGACTGTCAGCTGTTCATCCTTCCTCTGTGCATTAATCCCTCATCTGCTTACGGGAAATCACAGACCCCTGACTTAGCGCAGATCAGGTCGAGCTGAGCATTCCCGCTACCATTAAAAGCCCCCCCCCCACCTTTTTACAGCAGTGTTTTTCAAGGCCAAAATGTGTGATGGATACATCCTCTCCTGATGAGCATATAGACAGTGGATACAGATTTATTAATTACTTCCCACATCTGCGCACAAGATGATGTGGGGTGCTAGATGGGTTGAGAGTTTACATGTCTTTTTATAGAAAAGGTTTAATGCAGCAGGAAATGGAAAAAATAAAAATGATTGCAATGACCAAACTGGGGCATTTTTATTGAAGCTTGAGGTAATACACTGAACACATAATGTTAAAATTTCCTTCAGGGGTTAATATGTATATTCGGACTGATCTTTATTTTCATATGTTTTAACATTGTCTCCAAATTTTCTGTATTTTTGTAGGATTTTTTTGTAGTTGACAGGGACCCATGCACATAATTGACTCTCAGTGTTCTGCTTTAGAGATGCCAGTATGTTCTCACATTGGGTACGGAGCCCAGCAAGCAGTTTCTCTTGCTTCCAATTTTAGAACGATGCTTAAAAATTGATGTACTTATGGTTTACATTAGCTGAACTCAGCATCCACTAGCTTGCAGCAAAGACGGCAACAGAGAGGGTGGAAAAAAATCACAGGCTTTGCTCCAATTTTTACCAGTTAATTACTGCTGTTTTCCAGTGTAGACTTGATTCTTTTTTTATTTTTTATTTTATTTTTTTCTCTGTATTGTTGTTGAGCCTTAGGAGAATTTGATGGAACCCTATCTTTATGAGCAGCGTTGAATTGAAGGGGGGATGGAAAGGCATCAATATTGCTGAATGAGCAGCAAGCGCTGGCCCCAACCCAGACAGATAATAACTCAACATCTGAGCTCAGAGAGGAAGGGTGTGTGTGTGCATGTGTGTACAAGAGAGGCAAAGGGAAGCGATCGGTTATCCAAGTAAAACAGGAAGGCTGCACTTCCACAGGTGCCGCTTTTGTGCGCGAGGCTCCGGGGGCTGATGCGGAGGGAGGCGGGGGATTGTTATCAGGTCGCTCTGAGCTGAGCTGAGCTGAGTGATGAGGGCACTGCTTTTCACCAGACCTTTCTTGGCTTCCACAGCCAGGCTGGGCAATGAGGAGATAAGCCAGGCAGAGATGCAGAGCTGGAGCTGTTTGGTTTGGCCAGACACCCAAGCACATGAAATCATTCTGCTGAGAGTTAATGTAGCCGGCCCACTTCAGAGTTATCTCATGTGCCAAGGAGCAGATTTACTGATCTTGTTCTTAGCAGCAATTTTACAGTTAGCTTTCAAATTTCAGCCAAAAAGAACGTTTTGACCAGATACATGCCTGAATATGCCAAGATGATTCCTGCTTCCTAAAGTTTTTTTGGTTTTAATTGCTCAAATGTGGGCTAAATACAGGACCAGAAACACAGTCCCTTCTTCTCTGTAACCATAAATAAGATGGAAACATCTCAGCTTATGAATTGCAGACTTCCAAGTTGAAAGTTGGACTTAAAAAGGAAGTGGCCCAACCCCTTACCCACCCTGCTAATGAGCTGTATGTCTTCAAAACCCTGCTCCAGTGTAGCTGGCACCAGTCTCCAGTGAAACAGCAGGATCATGTCTTCCCTCCAGACCAGCCTAGGGTCCTGGAGCTCCTGCTCAGGCAGCCAAGTCAGTTTATTAACGGATGCCCAATTAGTTTCTGATGGCCTCAGCTCGCCCGTGCCTAATGGAGTTGGAATTAAAATGAAGGTTGGAGGGTCTTTTATGTACCTGCCAAGTTTAAGGTCATCTTCTCTTCTGTGAAATATAAATAATATAAAACCTTTTTATTATTATCTTCACTCAGTGCATTTGCGCCTGTCATCAGAATAATCTCAGCATAAATCAGGGTGCATCCTTAATCTGAAGTTTTAAGATCTATTTGCTAATCTCAAGATGTTCCCAAGCAGCTGTGCTTTCTTTTCTGCACTTCTCACCAACCTCCTGACACTCAGCAAAGCACGTGATCATGAAATGGGCTGGATATCTGTGTCGCCCTACTTTGATTTCCTGCTCCAATTTTGGGCTTCAGCTATTTCTGCCCGGATCCTCTGTGGTTGTTGTCTTTGTTACTGTTTATCCATCAGATCTAGTTGATGAGGTTCTCCATCTGGTTCCCACTTTTGTTTTAGTCAAACATAAGACAGGAACCTAATAATAACAACTCTGCCCCTCATCTTGTCACAGAAATACTTGAATCTTGTTATCTTTTGTTAAATTCTGAACATTCCCAGTTAATTCCCATTTGCCAAACACATCTTTGTCTAATTATTTCTTCATATCCATTGTTTTTTTTTTTTTCTTCATCATTCTGTAACATTCCTTGAAAATATTCTCGGTGGGTCGCTGCGAAGGGTCATTTATTCTCCGTCACCCTTTGTTTTTCAGGAACAAGAAGAAAATAAAAGTGCAACTAGTTGGCCAGAATACTACATTGACCAGCTCAATTCGATGGCAGCTGTAAGTTATAAAATGCTTTTTCTGTTTAGGGATTGAGGGGAAAAAAAGCTACAAAGCTTTTGATAAAGAATACAGCAATTTTTATCATTTTGAGCTGGAGTTTAGCCTTAAATGCACACAATGCCATTTCAAAACATGTTTTATAATGAATAATACCACGTCAGCTACTGTGTTTTTATACCAGATGTAAAAGATATTAAATCGTTTTACAGAGAAAGACTCTCCTTGCACTGGAGAAAGAAGATGAAGAGGAGAGGAACAAAACCATCGAGAGTTTGAAGACGGCTCTGAGGACACAACCCATGAGGTCTCTCCTCTTATTTCTTTCATGTAAAATGTCACCTCACGTCTTCTCATTTGACCCGGCTTCGCCCTAACCACACCCTATTTTCATCTTATCGCACAAAATGGAAATGTGCCCTTCAAGGTTTAAACTTGGCTGTAAAAGTTACTGCATGATTCTGCTCTTCACAAACAAAAATGTCTTGGATTCCTTACACACGCTTGTTTTGAATAAGTAAAATAAATGCCTCTTCCTAAACGTCTTTGTCTGAAGTTGTTTGACTGCTCTTCATCACAGGTTCGTGACTCGTTTCATCGACCTGGATGGCCTGACGTGCATCCTGAACTTCCTGAAGACCATGGACTTCGAGACCACAGAATCGCAGATCCACACATCCCTGATCGGCTGCATCAAAGCTCTGATGAACAACTCGCAGGGCCGTGCCCACGTCCTCTCTCATCCAGAGAGCATCAACATCATCGCTCAGAGCCTGGCCACGGAGAACATCAAAACCAAGGTGGCAGTGTTGGAGATCATGGGTGCTGTTTGCCTGGTGCCTGGTGGGCACAGGAAAGTTCTGGAGGCCATGCTGCACTACCAACGCTTTGCTTGTGAGAGGACGCGATTCCAGGTGGGCGGAAGGAAGCACATGGTTTTAAATATCTGTGGACAATTAAGTCAGTGTAAAGATATTTAACGCTGTCTGGTCTGTCATCTCACAGACCCTCATTAACGACCTGGACAGAAACACGGGGCGCTACAGAGATGAGGTCAACCTGAAAACAGCCATTATGTCGTTTATAAATGCTGTGCTGAGTCAAGGCACTGGAGAGGTAAATTATAAATACCACGCAGCTTTTATGCTTCAGTTCCCACTGAAAGGTCATCATGGCCTCTCTGCTACAAGACTTTTACCTTGTTCCATGACTCCAGCTGACAGTCCGTTTTTCCATGACCGTTTTTCTTCGCACAGACAAGTTTGGAATTCCGTATCCACCTACGATACGAGTTTCTCATGTTGGGGATCCAGCCTGTGATTGATAAGCTGCATTCTCATGAGAACTCCACATTAGACAGGTGAGATGGGACAAAAATGACATGCTATCATACGTTTTTGAGGTATGCACAAAACACAAGAGCACAGTTGACAGATCCTTCTTTATTGAACCATCAAGTCCACGACTTTACTGGCTGCTTTTCAAACCCCGTCTTTTCTTCTCACGCTTGCAGGCATTTAGACTATTTTGAGATGCTGCGGAACGAGGATGAGCTGGCTCTGGCCAACCGCTTTGACTCGGTAAGACGAAGAGAAATCAGTGCACGATCTAAAGAGTGCTGGATTTGTTTGTGGACATGTTTTCCTCCTTCTTCAGGTACATATAGACACTAAGAGTGCCACCCAAGTTTTTGATCTCATACGCAAGAAGATGAACCACACTGACGCATACCCGCACTTTATGTCTGTGCTGCACCACTGTCTCCTCATGCCACGTGAGTGTTGGCAGTTACTGTCACGCAGTTCACCGAGTAATGAAAAAATAAACATATCACCATAATGAGGCAAAAGAGTGTAATTACTGTAGAAAATGCAAAATGCGCCTGGACTCTTTGGAGTTAGGCCAGCAAGATAAGGATGTTGACTTTTTACAGATAAGCGAGCTCAGGAATCGGATAAGCACGTTCCCATCTGAATGATTCATGTCTAATGTTAGCCAGCTTTTCCCACATCCTTTGACTTGAAAGCAAAGAGCCACCAACCAGCCACAGTAACTTTTTTGTAATGTTCCTTCTCATCTTAGTGGCACCTTAAATCCATCTGTTACTTAGTAAAGAGAGTTTAATGCGCTTTGCAAACAGAGATTTGTGTTATCAATGGTTGATCTGTCACTGGATATGCCTGATGGTCACAGCTTAATAAGGAAATCTGTTCCTCTCTCCTCAGATAAGAGGAGTGGTAACACGGTGCAGTACTGGCTGCTGTTGGATCGGATTGTCCAGCAAATGGTCCTGCAGAACGACAAAGGTCACGACCCCGACGTCACGCCACTGGAGAATTTTAACGTGAAGAACGTTGTACGGATGTGAGTCCGCTGGTTTTCTGACACAAAAATGTGTGCTTGAGACAAATTATTCTGCCATTACATTAAAGAAAGAGAACCGTGTTTGCGTTCCAGTCTAATAAAACTTTGCCCAACAGTTTTGGCTCTAATATAGCTCCATTTTTGAGTTGAAAAAAAGGGATTTTGTCTCTGCAGACACTAGTTAATTTTGTGTGTTATCTTTGCTTCAGGCTGGTCAATGAGAATGAAGTAAAGCAGTGGAAAGAGCAAGCAGAAAAAATGAGAAAAGGTTTGTAAAAACATGACATAAAATGTCTGGAAAATCGGATTTGCAATGAAAAAAAACATTTTTGCTGTGAATGTCAATGGTAGAGCACCAAGAGTTGCAGCAGAAGTTTGACAAAAAGGAGCGCGAATGTGATGCAAAGACTCAGGAGAAAGATGAAATGATGCAGACGCTCAACAAAATGAAAGACAAGCTGGAGAAAGAGACCTTTGAACACAGGAATGTCAAACAGCAAGTGGCTGAACTGTCTGCACGCCTGCATGAACTCAGCACCGTAAGAATGCCTTTGCACTTCCAAACTCACTTCATAAAAACCTTAAAATACAACCTGCTGGTCACTCAGAGGTGGTTGTGCTAACAACTCGTTACATATGCAACTCATTATGTCACCTAACTACTACTCCTGTAAATCAAAGGACCTTCCCTGTATATATATTTTTATAACTACACACATGAGGTTAGTCCTGTCTTTATAGGACAGTAGTTTACAAAATGAATAGTAATATTATTTTTTATTCTCATGGAGCGGCCATCTATAATATTCCAGTCTAAATGGGTTCCTCCTGCTGGTTTCCTCTTATTCAGAGACAGGCTGCTGTGGTTCCTGGAGGACCTCCACTCATCCCAGGTCCACCCGGTGGTCCCCTACCTCCTCCACCATTGCCAAGTTTTGGGGGCCCAGCTCCACCGCCGCCGCCTCTTCCTGGAGCCATGATGCCTCCTCCTCCTCCTCCACCGCCACCTCCTCCAGGTGGACCCCCACCTCCGGGACGGCCACCTCTCAGTGGTGTCCCTCCCCCACCAGGGGCACCCATCGGACCATCCCTAAAGAAGAAGAATATCCCACAGCCATCGAATGCACTCAAGTCCTTCAACTGGTCCAAGTTAGCAGAGGTGAGAGGGCACACACTTGTTCACGCTCTAGATCCGATAATCAGAAGATCAGAAGCATCTCTTAACACTCTCTGACCGGCTCAGCAGAATTGCTTAGTATATCTTCTTGTACAAATGTGGCTGTTTAATGACTTTCTGCCACTAAATCTTGAATTATTTTTTGCAGTTTTGTGGTTGTTTGGTGGTATGGGAGTTATTATTGTTAGTGAATATTTTCGTGGCATACTGTTGTGGCAGCCCATTATTACCAGCTGCATGATAACGAGTTCACTGCCCTCAAATAAGCTGAGGTCAGACTCCAATAAAACAGCACTGGGAAGGAATAGGAAATGTGCATTATCAGTGTGCTGCCTGCAAATCTGCAGCAACTGTGAGAAGCTGTCCTGTCAGGACCAGAATCTGTGATTCAGCTAACCTTCAGAAGCATGCTGTACTTTTACAATGAAATTATCATGTGTGAACATCTTGTTCTCTGCTCAGAATAAACTGGAGGGGACTCTGTGGATGGATATGGACGATGCCAAGGTTTTCAAAATCCTGGACCTGGAGGACATTGAAAAGACCTTCTCCGCCTATCAAAGACAGCAGGTACAAATGTTGTAGTTGCTGATTCTGGAACTAAGGAGGCATGAAATTTATCAGCAATGCAGTTTTAATGTTCCATTTTTATTTATAATCCTGATCATTTTTGCCCAGCCTATTTGATAAATGCATGAGTGAACTGCTCCCACAGTCGGCTTTATCTGCTCCATGGCTACAGTTTGTAATTAATTTGCATACTTGGTGCTTTTCGCTCACTGTTATGTCTTAACTTAGCCGTTTGAAGGAGAGTCATGAATTTTGTTCTAGTTTAACCTACTTTGCTTCAAAGAGGACTCAGCCCAGCACGTCTGGCACGAGTTAAAAGATGTTTTTCAAAAAAAAAAAAAAAAAAGGGGGGAAATGATTAAATTGTAATTCAGTGTTCCTGAACATTAAATCCTACAATTAATAGCAGGTCAACAGACGTTCTGTCTGCACAGCATGTGAACTCTGAACACGCATCAGTTTACTCTGCAGCTCGTGTCTCACTGCCGCTTGCGTCATTACTGATGGACCCATCGTGGGTCATCTCGCTGTTTGTGTTTGTGGGCTGCGATCACATAACTGCTTGACTTATTCTAATGAATGCTCACGTCTTCCCTGCTTCCTGCCTGCATTTTAGGACTTCTTTACGATCAATAACAGCAAACAGGTGAGTGACTTTAACAGTACGGTAGATAGATTCTCTGAATTTTTTTGCTTTTCTTGGTTTTATATCATTGTTGTCTTTTCAGATAAATCTCCGTACTTGACTTCTCTCTGTACAACTTTTTGTTTGTTGATGTTTGTGTTTGCATGTGTCATGAATGTTCCTTTACTGTGTTTTTAGTTCTTTTGAATCTAAGGTTACCTTTCATTGTTGCGTGTTGGTGACTACAAGTACAATTTTTTTCAAATCACATTTAAGTATTTGCATGTTCTGACCTTTTCATGATTTTTACTGACAGAAAGAGGCAGAAGACGACACACTGAGCTCTAAAAAAGTCAAGGAGCTGTCAGTCATCGATGGCCGCCGAGCTCAGAACTGCAACATCCTCCTGTCGAGGTGAGCTCACTGCAGAACCATGACCCTGGTTTTAAAAAAGTTTTGGGCCAGTTGTTAATGTTTGTCGTTTACAGGTTGAAGCTTTCAAATGAGGAGATCAAGAGGGCGATATTAACTATGGATGAGCAGGAAGACCTTCCCAAAGACATGCTGGAGCAGGTACAGGCTCCCTGCCTGCAGCATCATTTCCATTTAAATGCACTTCAATGCAAAGTCATTCGTTTCTTATTTAAGTAATTAGTGAGAATAGGTTACTGGTTTTGAGATAGGGGATTAGAATCAAGTGGGTTTTTTTCTGTAAGATCTCAGACTTTATTTTTATATGTACGCATGTGCAAAAAATCCAGAGTTTCTGTAAAGCCGAAGGAAAGTAAGGCTAGTCAAAATATTGACATTATTTAAATGATTTAAAAAAACAAAAAGCTGGCACCATTGTTCCTCTGGCACACACATGCATAACTCTATTATGACTACAATTAAAAAAATAAGGAAGCAGACAGAGAAGGAACTGACTGATGGATGCAGTTTGAAGCATTAAATGTGCTTCTCGTTTAGCAACTGCACATTCTTGATGGACTGAAGCAATGAAAACTCTGCAGACGTCAGCAGTCAATTATGTTTCTGAAGCTCTTCCAAAAATGACATACTGCATTACAGACCTGCACTGAGAGCTGCTGTGATGCTGTAGCAGATTGGTGTGATATGCAGGTTTGCTAATTATAGGTTGAGTATACATTTTGTTTTCCTTTCTTCACAGCTGCTGAAGTTTGTCCCTGAGAAGAGTGACATCGATCTGCTGGAGGAGCACAAACACGAGCTGGACCGTATGGCCAAACCTGACCGCTTCCTCTACGAGATGAGCAGGTATTTGACTCGTGTTTTAACTCCTGACGGCTTCAATTCAGACGGGCTCAGAGAACAGAAGCTGTGTGTGGATCTTTATTTCTAAATTGTGCTGGTAAATCAGGCTGTAATTTGATAAGTGTCAGGGCTGCTGCAAACAGCTCGGGTAGTGTTGTTGTTGAGAAATGGCTGTGGCATTCACGCTCAGCAGAGTCATTCATAA
Source organism: Pao palembangensis (assembly GCA_015343265.1). Classification (NCBI taxonomy): domain Eukaryota; kingdom Metazoa; phylum Chordata; class Actinopteri; order Tetraodontiformes; family Tetraodontidae; genus Pao; species Pao palembangensis. Next base: position 5,177,438 of record CM027097.1, read on the forward strand.
GTCAGAAGTGCTGCAAAAATAAGCTTCATTATCACAATGAAAACAGAACATAAGCATTTTTTCTGCAATTGTGTCTCAATGTTTGGATTTCCCTGTTTATGATTTATTATCGTTGTCTATTTTGGTCTTCCTCTCCATGCATTTTCTATTCCCGGTCCAGAATAAACCACTACCAGCAGAGACTGCAGTCTTTATACTTCAAAAAGAAGTTTGCAGAGAGAATAGCTGAGATAAAACCCAAAGTTGAAGGTGGGAAAACACGTTTCTTCTTTAGTTTCCAAGAGCAACAGTATCGACTTACAAGCCGCTCTGTACTCATCCTTAATGGGCTGCTTTTTGACTGTATCTCCTCAGCTCTGAGCAAGGCTTCCAAAGAGATATTACACAGTAGAAACCTGAAGCAGCTGTTGGAGGTGGTGCTGGCCTTTGGGAACTTCATGAACAAGGGCCAGAGGGGGAACGCTTACGGCTTCAGAGTGTCTTCACTCAACAAGATCGCCGATACCAAATCCAGCATCGACAAGTGCGAATTTGACTCAGTGTTCGTGTCCATGTGGAATGAGATGCACCTGAAAACATGCTTCCTTTTGGTCACTTTATGCAGAAACATCACTCTGCTGCACTACCTGATCACCATCCTGGAGAAGAAATACTCCAAAGTCCTGATGTTCCAGGAGGACCTGAAGACCATCCCAGAGGCAGCTAAAGTCAAGTCGGTGACCTCGACATGCAGCTGCTTCACGTACAGGCTTTTCATTCAGGTTTAAAGACTGGTTTGTTTTTGCAGCATGACTGAGCTGGAAAAAGACATCAACAACCTGCGCAGCGGCTTGAAGAGTGTGGAAAGTGTGAGTCACGCAGATCTGTGAGACAAATCGTGTAACGTCCCGGTTCCTTTACTGCATCTTTGCATTACTTTCCCTGTTTGCTTCAGGAGCTCGATTACCAGAAGAAGCGGCCGCAGGAGCTGGGAGACAAGTTTGTGTCGGTGGTGAGCCAGTTCATCACCGTGGCCAGTTTCAGCTTCTCCGACGTGGAGGACTCCCTCAGCGAGGCCAGGGAGCTGGTAGGTCGTCGCCATTGTTGCGGTCTGTTTGAGCCGAGCGGACCACATCACTCTCACTGGCAGACACAAAGAGCGAAAGCTGCCTTCCCGTTTCCTCCGCACAGCTGTTTCTACACGCTTCTCTGACCCCATCGGTCGCCTCTCCAGGAAAGCTCACAGTCGGAGTGAAGTGCTCCAGCTTCCTGCCTCTGAAGCGCTGGTGCTTTATTAGTCAGTCCTCTCATTGTGTGAGCCACAGAGGGCTGTGTATTACTTTACTCCATTATTCTCAGCTTTGAAGGGATATTAGTTGGCTTTGGGAGTTCCTGTAAACTCAACACAGTAGTTAGTTTTTATCATACTTTTAAAGTTTGTGGTGATTTATGGCTTTTTGCAAATAAACCTGGAAATGCCGTCTGTTCTACCGACAGCGCAAATTAAATTTATGCGTCTGTGTGCAACAACAGTCTTTATCCTGACTGTTTCATCCCCGTGGTGTGTGTACACACTGTTGATCTAAGTGCACAACCGGTCACATGGCAACCATTAGTTTCCGTGAATCATTTACCTTGTCCCACAGTTAAATATTTGAGAGTGTTTACAGTGGTCTGCTCCACTGGGAAACAGAGAAACACTGTAAAGGTCAGCGGGGCACTTTAAACAGCGTTTTACATCGGCTTTATGGGAGAATGTGGTTTTAATTCATCGATTTAAAAAAAGCCAAATGCAAGAAAGGTGTTTTTGCCGTGCGTCACAAATGGTGTATTCTGTTGGAATGTGCTGCAGGAAAAAACAATGAAATTTTAACTTGACTGACCACACATAGGTGGAGAAGCCCTCAGCACCTGGCAGAGTTTACACAGTGTAGGTTTCTCAGCGGGATCTCACATCTGGATGTTGTCATTTTTAAGTTACTGTGAAAATCAGTCCACAAACACATTGCCTTAATTTGGGCTCTGGCTCCGCTCTCTGGACTGGGCTATAATCAGTAGCTGGTCAGATTTGGTTAAAACAGGCTTTAAAGTCCAACTACTGGTACCCTGCTCTGATTTCAAAGGGCTGAGACCTAATGAGTCTCCTGTAAAAGAGTCAAACGCTGAGTAAAACATGGCTGCACCATGCCCTGTGGTGAATCTAATCCCACATGCCCCCCCACACCCTCTTTGGTCTCACAGTTCCTGAGGGCAGTAAAGCACTTTGGTGAGGATGCCAGTAAGATCCAGCCAGATGAGTTCTTTGGCATCTTTGACCAGTTCCTCCAGTCGTTCTCAGAAGCCCGGCAGGAAAACGAGAACATGCGAAAGCGTAAAGAGGAGGAGGAGCGCAGGGCCAAAATGGAAGCTCAGGTATGTGACTGTTTCCTGCTTTCATAGGATATTAACTTAAATAAGCTCAGGAATAAAGACGACGTAACCGTCAGATCAGTGTTAACGGAATATTTTCCAACATTTTTTTTTATGAGGCAGATAACAGAAGCAACTCTGTTGTAACTCCATCTCTGTCTGTCCTCTGTCGCGTAGCTCAAAGAGCAGAGGGAACGGGAGCGCAAGGCCCGCAAAGCAAAGGCAAACGGCGAGGACGACGGTGGCGAGTTCGATGACCTCGTGTCAGCCTTGCGGTCCGGCGAGGTCTTCGACAAGGACCTGTCCAAGATGAAACGCAACCGCAAGCGCATCAACAGCCAGAACACAGACTCGAGCAGAGAGCGGCCGGTCACAAAGCTCAACATCTAATCAGGGTTGAGGTCATCACCTCCGCACCATCAGCCGAACCCTGGCCCCTCCCTCTGGGTCGACCTGACACGCACATTCCTTCGCACCCTCCTCCATTCCCACCCAGCTCGTCCTCACGGCCGCAGAGCCACACACATCACATTTAGACCTTTCATCCTCTGAGGTTTGAAGCCAAAAGTTGTTACTAATGACCAAACAGAAAATGTTCTCAGTGCAGGCTCCGCTTTGGTCAGTGTTTATACGCAGGAACAGAATGTTTGTAGCGGGAGAAACATTTCCTTCACAGTCTTTTTTTAATTAGAGCTGTTCTGTGCTGTTTTTGTAAGTCACGATCTATGCACAGAGAGAAATGTGGAGCTGACAGACTCTTCCAGAGCTCGATCCAAACGGGAAGATTGTTTCTTCTTCAAGGGGCCATTTTGTATGGATTGAAGCTGTCGATTGTGAGGCGCCTCGGCTGTCTAGGAACTTTTGGAGAAGGACTGAACCTGAACTTCATTTTGACGTTGCTCCTCTCTTGCAGTCACCACCTCAAGACTGAGACGTTGAGTCGATTGGGATCTGGTTCAAACTGCAAGTGATGCAGCTGAGAGACAGAGTTTTCTATTCATCATTATTGACGTGCAGCATTTATATATCTGATAACTGTATGTTTTATTTGAAGATTTTCCTGTTAAGAGCTGGCCTTAACTCTGTTGATATTAATTGTTGAGTGGGTACTCTCTAAGGCCTGGGCCTAATCTGCAATTTCTCAACAAGTGTGGACACTCGAGTCATACGGTAGATTACATTTATCTATATATAAAGTTGCGTGCTTGTTACACATGCACATATTAATTCATAATTACTATGCTAAATGCCATTAAAACCATACGCAATAGATGCAATACACTTGTTCCTTTCTGGGGGGCGTTTCCACCAGGAAGTGGTTATTGAAAAATGTGCTTTCTGTGCACTGGCTGGATTTACGCCACAATAATAAAGAGGAGAAAAACAGACATAGAACCCTGATTTCACTGTATTAAAACAAAGAACATGGGTGTGATTTTTTTTTTTTTTTTTTTTTTTTTTTTTTTGAGGAATAATTGTTTATTTACCACTGTGGAGGAGTGGATGAAGTTTCAGAGACCACATATCAACACTTAAGCCAGAGGTGATTGTTACGTGAGTGGCCGTAACCACCGATGTTTGAATCAGCCTGAATGTCCGCCACCTCCTTCTGGACTGAACTTAGACATGGAAGGGAGCAAGGCACGGACATGTTAATAACCCAAATCATTCGTAAGAAGCAACAGAAGCACTTGTTGATTGTCTAACTTGCAACAGCTCTTTGTTGTGCGTAGCTCTGGGAAGTTTGGTGCACCCTGGGCGAGATCATGTGAGGGATGGTGGATATTTAGGCTGCAAAAAAGGTTGTTTAAAGTCTGCTTTGAATGTTGCAGCTTACAGTCAGTGTGGAGGCATTTTATGTTTCTTATGACTGCTCTGGATTTGGCTGCTGTGTAGTTTTGTGGACAGAAATACTTCCACACATACATCCACTCCTTTACTGAGATTTTTTTTTTTATTATTATTATTATTATTTTTGTCTCAACTATCTCTTTAAATTTGTCCTCTCAATTGTGTGAATCCATCCAGTGCCAAACGTCTCCTTTGGATTTTTATAATTTAAATATTTGCCTTTTGTTGTACAATACCTGATGATAATAAATGGAAGAAAAAAAATATTTAGGGCTTTTGTATTTAGTTTATAAGCACAAACACTAGAAAATGGTTTGTTGAGCACAAGTAAAGGACTGAAAGATGAAAGTATATTGTCTGAATAGCGTCAGAGCCTAATGGTGTCTTATCACGTGTCTCCATCTAGTGGTCAATTAATGTTACTGCACAAGTCACCGGTTTGTGTTCCCGTGTTTAAGCTGTCAGAAGAACATTCCCTATTCACCCACATTTTCCAGCAGAGGAACCATCTATTTTCTGACAGGAGCTTTCACATTTAAACGTGAGTATAATTGAAGTTTAAATATTTTAAGTAAAACTGTAAGCACATGAAAATAATTCTCTGCTACACTGGTGTTGGTGTCGTTCCTGATTTAGGCCAACAGGTAGTGCTATTTCACCGGTGAAAACAAGTTTAACAACTAGCGTAGCCGCGTTCCTGTAAACAGTGGAATAACTGTTTTATTCATGTGATTTGTTTAGTAAAGATATGGAATTGTTTAAAATCATTTCATATTTTTTATTGTCAACACTCAGTACATTTCCATGAAATGTGTTGCTATTTCGTTACGTTAACTGCTTTTAACAAAACAAAACTGATTGAACTGGTCTTAAAAACTTGTAATAACGGAGTCACATGAATTTATTGGCTTAAACCCTTTTTAGACTTTATTAATGTTAATTAATTAATTTAGAAAATTCCTGCTGCTTACTAAAACATGTAGATTAAATGATAACCAGTCTGTGTTTTAAGTGTTGTCAATGGTTACATAACCCATGAGAATAAGAACAGATGGTCGGTAGGCATCAGTTTTTTTTTTATCATTTCACTGCATGCATGCATTTATACATCTACAAATTAAAAATAGATCCAACTGCGTCACATGCTCACGTCCCTAATTCACTCAGTAGACACAGAAATTAAGAAAACCTAAATGTAAATGCCTGCAACGTCAGGCGTTCATTTAGATGCGAAGCTTCATCTAAGAAGACCGCCTGCATCGCTGCTTTATCCTTACAAGATAAACGCTTCAGTAAAATCAATTAGACCTGAGCAAAGGCAAAGTGACAGGTGGAATATGCAGCAAAGCTCCGCTGAAATATTTACACTGTGTACCAATAATTTGAATTTATTAATTAGGGTCAGAGGTCATACGTGTACAGTGTAAGGAGGATTGCATAGTGTGAAGTTAATAGTTCTATAAAAACATATTACATTTGTTAAAAATCCTAACCAGCTCAGTGTTTTGTGTAAACCCCTGTAAACAAGGCTTTATTACGGTAAGGCACATATTATATTAAAGGGAGATGTTGCAACACAAAGAAAATGTTTACCTTATTTCTTCCATATCAATTTTTATGATGGTAGTTAGTCTATCTCCTATTTTTCTCAACACTATACTGGAACCAGTTTTAAATTAGCGTTAAATGTTATGATATTTTAATGGGAAATCTTAAGTCATTTCTGTTTACATGCAGATTGCACTAAATTATTTACAAACGTGAGGTTTATGTTCTTGTATGAGCACCGACATGATAAAATGCATTGAACAGTGTTTTGTTTTTGGTGGAAAAGGGAGATATTTAGCATTTACTCAGGATAGAGAACAAAACGTTTCTTAAACTCCAGCGTGATCGGCCGGCCCTGAAAACACAGGTCACGATGATAATAATGGCGATAATTCCGACCTGTAATTAAACTACTACGGATTTTAATGAAGGACAGACATACAGTGATGAGGCTGTTAGCAGCAGCCTCAATGAACAAAGGTTCTGGGTTTGATTCCCGTTGAGGCCTTAATAATGTACTTTTATGTAGTGGATATAACTGTGTTTCTATGATAATAACAATGTAACATTTTTGGGGGTGGGTTGTATTAATAAGAAAACGTTTTCACCTGATTTTTTTTTTAACTAAGATAGAGAGCAACATTTTCCCCAGTTAAATTAAAATAGTCTCTCCCTCCAGTGCTTAAGCAGGATGTAATAAGACTTAAACGAAAATGCTCAGTTTACACTGTAACCTAACCTGACAGGAATTCCTGCATGCACACACAACTAATTAAAATGTCCCATGTGGTGAATTTACAAAGGTCCGTCATCTGCTTCTGGGGGAGCTGGCGTTGGGGCAGCGGCCAAGTCTTGACTTTTCCCTCGGAGCCTCGGGGAGGAAATGGGTGGCAGAGAGAGTCTCCTTCTGATGGACAGCAGCCGGAGGATCTCGCTCACCTGAGACTCCAGGATTGACAGGCGGCCGCTCAGGATCTGAATGTCCCCCTTCAGCTCCAGCTTGGCCTGGTGCAGCATGGCCTGCAGGAGCATCTGCTCAGACGGCGGCGGGATCAAGGAGTGTTTGAGCGAGTCAACCCCGTGGGTTTGCTCGAAGGGGTTTCTCTCCACCGGGCTTTTTTCCATGGGGCTTTTCTCAAAGGAGCTCCTGGAATCTCCGGCTCGGTCAATGCGCACAGTGATGCCGCTGTCGCAGGAGTCAGTTTTGTGCATTGCGCTGTTTTCTACACCTTCGTCTCCAGCGCGGGTTCCACCCTCTGCGCTCTCCATCTCCTCCGGATCCTGCTTCTTCTCAGGGGCCTCCGGCTGTTCGGAGGGCTGCGACCCTTTGGGCCACTCCTCCTCTCTCTGCGGCGGCTCTTTCTCGACGGCAGCTGACGGTGGAGCGGCCGAAGCAGCATTCTTGAACTTGGCCCAGCCTCGAGCGCCTCTGCAGCTGGCGACTCTACCTGCAGCTCGATCTCCCTCTGAAGCACTGCCTGGTGCAGGGCTGCCGACCTTCTGGCCCTCCACACACTCCCTGGCCTCCCTCCTGCAGCTTTTCTCTGACTCATCTGCAGAGACGAATGGAGGCGCAGCCGCACTTCCTGCGGTTGTGTCCTGCCGCCGAGGGGCTGCAGACTGATGAGCGTGGTGCTGCGACTCCACCTGAACGCAGTTATGGTCGCTGTAAGTGGCAGATTCTGCAGGTGTCTGAGCATCCCTCTGCTGCCTGAACTTCTGGAACAGCTTGCGGACGGGGTGGTCGTCCGGTATGGTGAGAGACACCTCGGTCCTCTGACGCTCCTGCTCTCTCTTCACATCAGCAATCTTCCTGAAGATGAACTGCAGGAGAACACACACACCAAGAACACACGAAGAAATAGAAGCATCAACTCGACTGTAGCCTCAGAATAAGCACAATGATCTAATACAGCAGAAGAAAAAGAGACAAAAAGGCTACAGGGACTTTTAAAGTGTGAGGTCATGCACAATCAAAGTGTACGTGAGTAAAAACAGAAATCCCGTGTCGGCACAAACAGTGTTTAAAGCCGCTTGGATGAATAATGGAATGCATTTTCATGCCAGGTTATGAATCTTTCAACATGGAGCCACATTTTGGTCTGAAATTGTTGAGCTTTAGAGCTACTTAACAGAAACTGCTGGATTTTCCTCCACTGCCTGACAGGAGATTATTTCGCTGTATTTCTTCCATCAGATGTTCTTTAGTTCAGAGGTATTTTATATAAGCCAGGCCTGGACACAGCCAGCTGCAGCCTATGTGCACCACGTGGCCTTTAAGGTGAATATACATTAAGAATTGATTTAAAGTTGATCCCATAGGATAAAATTACAGAGTCATACAATTCACAGCCTAAATGGGAGTAACACGTGCAGCCCTGAGGAGGCCTGAGCAAAAATGAATAAAGTTAGAAAATTATGGAAGGCGTGTTTTTTACTCCCCACTACGTTTATGATGCCAAATACATAGTTAAATACACAATATTTCTGATCAAGTACGTATTTCTTTAATATGCACATCGGTTAGGATGTGTTTGTCACTGCTGTAGCTCGTGCAGGTTTAGGCTTCCCGTTTTTACCCGTTTTCGTAGATTGCAGGTGAGGATCAGGTGGCGGGAAAAGGTGTTGGCGAACGCCGTGTAAAACTCCAGCACCTTCATCAGAGCCTCTCTCCTGATGACGTGCAGGTCGCAGTAGGTCAGCGCCCGGACATTCGCGCAGGCCCTGGCCAGCGTGGTCTCCTTCCAGAAGACGTCCCCAAACACGTCCCCTTTGCCTTAATGGTAGCGGAAGCCAGCCGTCAGCAGCAGAAATGGCAGAAACCAGCCTCAAAAGTTGCTTCGTTGTGTGTTTTACCAAGTATGGCGATGACCTCGTCATCTTGAATGACTTCGAGGGAGCCCGAGACCACGAAGCAGAGAGTGTCGACGCTCTCCCCAACATGGAAGATGAGGTCACCGGGGGCACAGTGAGTGGTCTGAAACTCCACGGCCAGAGAGCGCAGGCAGCCGTCGCTGGCCAGGCGGAACGCAGGGTGGTCGTTGAAGACCTGCCTGTTGAGGTGGACGCAGATGTCCGCCCGCATGTCTTTGGGACAAATGGAGAGGACCTGAGCAGAGAAGGAGACCTCAGGACATCTCTCGCGACGCAGCCTCGTTTGGCCTCAGTGACGCTACCTTGTCCGTGTCAATGCCCTTGGACATGGCCCAGGTGGAGACCACGAAGTCCATCACCCTCTCGCTCAGACCTTTGGGGACCTGGTAGAGCTTGAGGAAGTCGCGCACATTGTTGAGCATCTCGTGGTAGCGGTTGGTGTTGGTGTACATCTGCTGGAAGATGGTGGTGACGTTTCCAAAAATGGTTGCATAGAGCAGCGCTGAGGCGAACAAACGTCAACACAGACCCATTAACGTGGAAAAAGTGCTCTGTATTTCAGCTTTCCAGCATGCTTGGCTGATGCGGGTGGGGGGTGATATAATATCCTCGCATATATACTATGAAATCATCGCCAGGGCCTCTCAAATGTATATCGTTGTGTATGTTTGCTCAGCGCGCGCATCGCGCCGCTGCTGCAGTGACCTCAAAGAGTCAGTCAGTATTTCCTCTTGTGAGGCTTTTACCCACTGAAGAGGAAAGATCTCTCCAGCCTCCACAGCAGGACTCCAGAGGTTGGAGTACAGATCTAACGTGATGGCTCATTGTCCATCTCCAACACTCCGGCCTGCGGGCAAACACTCCCTTTCTCCTTTTCCTCATAATTACCGTATCTGTAGCAGGAGATCTTCCCGGCGTAACCGGAGACGACGCTTCAGTGTGACTGAGTGATCTCGCGGATCGGAACACTACCAGAGTGGTGTTTACCAAGTGTAGACCATAAAGCGTGGCTGTCAGTTCAGGTTTGCCCTCACTGTTTTTTTTTCCTTACCCACTCGCCCCCCCACATCACTTCATGCTGTTCAGAAGTGGGTTGTAGGTTTAAGCAAAAAGATACACTGAAGGTGAATCTACCAATGAATAAGCAACCGCAAACATCAGTGACTGACTTTTTAATCAGGCTGTTTCAGACTGTTTTTAGTTCATTTATGCTGGGAGAATAGACATTCTAATGAATTGATGTAGATTTAAGTTTAGGTGAGGTTTTATCTAATGGAACGTTCCTCAGTTCATTCCTGAGTATTTTAACAGTGAATTTAGATCCATCAAATGCAACAACCCCACTGAAAATTCAACTTTGATAATCAGAATCAGTAGTCTTAAATGAACTGAAAAGACACATGAATGTGTTTTAATCCTCTCCGAGATCGCTTTTTCTTCTTAACTTCTCCTCAAGTGTTTTTACCGAAGATGAAGGAACGTAAACAGTCAGCCGAGATTCATTCACCAATCTCGCCGGCCGTATGTGCCAGTTCCCCTGAACCTGTGCACCGTATGTTGCCTCACTGGCAGCTGTCAGATCGCCAGCTGGACGTTCGGGAGCGCATTAGCATGTCTAGCGTGCCACTTAACGCAGCCAGATTGTTTCGGCTTCGTGTGAGTTTTTGCTGCTGAATCACGTGCGGATGAATGCACGAGCGGGATAAAAATGGATCAGAGCGTTGGTTTGTGGGTTGCTTTGAACTACTGGGAAGAGCAGAAAGTGCATGTTTGTGTTCAGCTGGTGATGAGACACCTGTAAAGTGTGTCAGCGGGGAGCGGCGTACTTACAGCCCACCATCATCATGGCTACGGAGAAAATCTTCTCGCCGTCTGTAGCCGGAGCGATGTTGCCAAACCCAATGGTGGTCAGACTCGTCATGGTGAAGTAGAGAGAAGAGATGTAGAGCGTGTCCTTGTTGGGACCGCCCTCCCACTGGCCCGTACCGCTGGCGTTGTAGCGGTATGGAGTCCCAATACTCAGGGCGAGCTGGTAGAGCCAGCTCTCCGTCTTGATGGTGTTGGTGGCCTTGTCGATGACCTCGTAGTCGCCGATGCTGTACCAGATGCAGGCCAGCCAGTGGGCCACCAGTCCGAAGACGCACACCAGCAGGACCAGGACTGCGGCTCCGTATTCCAGGTAGTGGTCCAACTTCCGGGCCACCCGGCCGAGTCGGAGCAGACGGATCACCTTCAGGGAGCTGAACAGGCTGCTGAGGCCCTTCGGGAAAAGATGAGATCATCAGTCGGATAAAGTCAGACAGGTCAGAGGTCATGAGTCACCGCTCCATACCAGTCATCGGATCCCTCAAACTGGAAAATATTGATTATAGCAGCTTTTAAGGAGAAGTATTGATTTTCCTACCGGGAGCACTGAGTCTTCAATCCGGGTGGAATTCCTGTGGAAATGTGAGGACTCGCGGAGGTGATTCGAAGACGGCGAGCTGATGATATCCTTCAGAGAGACGGAGAGACAGGCTTGTTATTACGTATCTTTTAGTCCTGATTTAAGGCACGTGTGAATTCCTCACGTCATCCACATGCTCAAAGGCATTGATGATGTCATAAGGCAGACAGGACAGCAGGTCGATGACAAACCACGTCTTCAGGTAGTTCATGCGTATCAGCCTGGCGTCTGAAATGACCTCGCCGGCAGGGCCCACGAAGGTGGTGTGGAAGTTGAGCACGATGTCGATCAGGAAGATGACGTCGACGACGCTGTCCACCACCAGCCAGGCCAGGTTGTTTTGCTTGGTCTTGAAGGAGACGTTGTAGGGCACCATGATGGCGGTGTAGAAGGTGAGGATGAGGATCACCCAGTCCCAGGTGGTCTTGAAGGTGCAGTAATGGAGGATGATGTGCGGAGGGGTCTTCGGGGCCTCCTGCTTATACTGAGGGAGGATGTCAGAGCCCAGCTGGAGAGCCTGTGACGGACAGAAAGCCTTCACCACAGGAACGCTGACGCAGCTTGCTCCCACGGTTAAACTCTTCTTGGCCGGGCTTACCTCAGCCAGTCTGGAGGGCTTGTGGTTGACCTCGGTCTTGCTCAGCGGCGCTAACTGCTGCACCAGGTTGCGATTGTTGGTCAGCGCCCGTGTCAGTCTGGCAAACTTTGTCCATCCTGCTGGAGAGATTATAGTTGACCCACCACAAATACCTTAAATATGGACGTGAGGTCCAGCTGAAATCGCTGGAGTCTATCCCTTTAAGTGTGAATGAGCAGTTTTTATGGATTTATATACTCAGTTTGAGTCCCTGTGTTCGGTTTTAGCGAGGCATCCCCTGGGACATGTCACCGCTCCGACCCGTGTCCACTGACCCACATGCACAACACTTGGACGGTTGTACGTGGCAAACAGAGAAACGTCTGTCGAGTCGCGTGCTGGCTGCACGCCACCCTGCACGGCCTGTTTGATTAAAGGCCAGGATGGTGCAGGAACTGATCTGGGTCTGTGCTTTGAGTGCACTCACCTCTGGTGGCTTCATCCTCGATGGGCTGCTTGAAGAGTGTGATGTCCCTGAAGGTGCAGAGGAAGAGGACCACCTTGTCGTTTTCATTCCTTATGGGGGCGACTTGCATGTAAAGCCATATGGGTGTTCCTGCAGGACACAGTTAAGGTGACAAAACTCTTTTAACCAAAAGATTTATTTATTAATTAACACAAAAACCCTACAAGTGACACCCACTGTTCTTGGTGTAGAGCAGCACCTCGTAGAACTGTGACTCGTAGTTGTTAAAGGTCTTTCGGATTTTGTCGATCATCTTCTTATCAGTCAGGTCACCGTACATGAAGCTGTAAAACACAGTAGGACACAATCATGGCAGCAGTTTCAGCTTACAGTTTTCCTGTCAAATAATGTAGTTAAAGAAAGGATTGAAAATTGAATGAACAAATGATTTTATCATACAAATCCTACTTGCATGTGCTGCTCTTGTGCATGACTTCAGCTCTGTGGTACCCAGACAGCTTGCAGAAACCGTCATTGCTGTAAACAACCGGCCAGTCAACAATCTGCGCATTTCCCAACAAGAAACTGGTCTCTAGAATAGAATACACGGAGAAAAACTTTGTCATAACTACCAAAAACTCCTGTAGATGACTGGAAGTGGAGTTTTATCAGCATCTTAATCAGCACAACCACTGTAGGCTGATACGAAACATGCCTTTGATATAAAATTTAGTCTAATTTTCTATTTATCATCTCTGATTTCACAACAGCAAAACAATGATTTTATGAAAATCTATAAAGAAGCCAATATAACGATCGTTTGTAGCAGCCCTGGTGTAGTGAAGAGAAGAGTTACTGGGCAGAAAGAGTTGAAATGTTTGTGTTCCGGCTTTAGTGTGAAATATTAATGAGGTCCTTTAAAGTTCCTTCACTTGGCAGCAGTTTAATGGAGCAGCAGTCCTAAGCAGAGAGCCTTTAAACATCGATCAGATGTAATGGCATGTTAAGCTGGATCTGTGAGATCATCATGTTACTATTACATGAGGAATCCATCTCAATTCTACTTTTGAACAATAATGGAGCCATCAGACATTTTATTATCACGATAGTTGACTGTAGTTTGTGTGAAATTCAGCAAAAAGGTAAATGCCTCCATAAATGTTTTTTATAGTTTTATATGACCCGTGAGAATATCTGACATTAATTACTTAAATAATAAGATCTATAGGTCTGTTAAAGGCGTCATTAGGTTACTTAATCGTTCAGATCTGGCATCTTAAATGACATGTCAATTCAATTCAATTGTTTTCCTTCTTTTTTTTTCTAGATTAAAATTCAAACTTACCACTTGAACGCCGGACAATATTTTCCAAAAAAGTGTTCTGCGGAGCCACCAGTCCTCTCTTGCCGCCATGCATTATGAGGGTCCAAGAACCAAACTCAGAGCTGCGCGGTGGTTGTGCTGATGCTGATGTTGACTACCCCCCTCAGCTCTCTGCTCATCCTGAGGCTGACAGCAGTTCGTAAATTAGCCAGATTCCTTAGCGTTGTCCGGATGTTTCTTTTTTCAACAAAATAAAGGTCTCTCTGTCGCGTAGGCGGCGTCTAAGAAAAGTATTACACTATACTTTAAAAGTATAGTGTATAGCATAGTCATCTCATCTAATCCATCACATTCATAGCACATTAATATACAAATATATTTTCACAGACAAGTATTTATCAAATGTTAACATGTGATGGATTGGTTTGTCTTAATATTTTTACATGCTTTAATTTTGACAATGAATGTTCATTTCTGGTTTTTAGCTATTTTTCTCCCCACTGGCAATCATTGGCAGAGTTTTAAATTTTTATTTTTTCGATTACGTTAGTTTTGTTTTACATTTGGATTGGATTGGATTGGATTGGAACTTTAATTAAGGTAGACAATTTTAAACTCTAAGAAAGCATTTAGAAGTGTTTTAGTGAGCTCTCAATATGGACTGTCAGTCTTTCATATTTTATATTTTAAGTTACTGTTCATGTGTAACCTGTAAATTAATGTTTGTCCAACAGGGGGAGGACTTTCCACAAATAGACGTCTGCTCATTAGTAACCAAACGAAGAAGAAATTCGACCAAAGAAGAAGACATCCGATAACGGCCTGACGCAGTTAGTAACCCGTCTATGATATTCGGGGTGTAAAGTAATGGTTAACTGTGACGGACTTTGGATGATGTCGTCCAAAAGCTCCACGCCGATGTACAAGGTATGTGCTTTGTCTGCTGTTAACAGGTCGCAATTCGGTGTAACACTCTGTGTTTGCTAGATCTCTCATGTCATTATTTTGCAGGGAGGAATAACGCTGTGTCGATCATGAGCCCTCTGGACGAACATGTTATGACTTTTTTTAATATATAACTGAACAGTATTTTGTACTTTAAGGTAGCATTTCAACAATGGCGAGTAGTCACGTAAAGGTGTTTGTAGATATGTGTAATTATCTCCAAGACCCATGCCATGTAGCAAGGTTTCAAAAGATTTGCGGCGTTATAGGGTCATTTCCGGTCAAACCGAAGAACCTGGACAGTCGGGAGTCCGAACCGGATATTCCTGGATTGAGAAGAAGGGTCCAACATAGGGAGCAATGCTCCGACGTTAATATCAGGAATGGATCGGTCGGAGATTCAGCCTCCCCGCAGATTAATGGGATGCAGAGCGACAATACTATCAGGCCCGAAAGCACATCAGCTGCAGCAAGTGTGGAGTCAAACACTGTCAGATCCAAACCTCTCCGCAAAAACTCCCTGACCGAAGAGGTCGGTCAAGAGTTTCTGATCCACAACAAGTTTTTTTTTTACCTGTTCACCTTTGGGACTGAGCTGGGCAACGAGATGTTCTTCATCATCTTTTTCCCCTTCCTCTTCTGGAACATTGACGCTCTGGTGAGCCGGAGACTCATTATTGTCTGGGCTTGGAACCTGTTTCTGGGACAGTCCACCAAGGACATGGTCCGCTGGTCCAGGCCGGCATCCCCTCCTGTGGTGAAGGTGGAGGTGTTCTATAACTCTGAGTACAGCATGCCGTCCACTCACGCCATGACGGGAACAGCCATACCCTTCTGCCTGTTCATGCTGACCTATGGACGATGGCAGGTGAGCTATGAAATACACTTTAGAAAACATCCTACACAAAGCAAATTTGAAAATAATTTTGTCACTAATAAACACACCTTTAGTTGCCTAAGGTTATTTAATAAGAGGCTAACTAGCCTCTTCAACTTTTGAGAAATGTCTACCTTTGGGCCATGGAAAAAATAGGGGTGGGAGTGTTTGTGCACAGTTGGTTGCCTAAGAGCATAGTGCAGCACTGACAGTTGAATGTGGTAAAACTAGTTCATCATCTGATAAGACAGTGGCTGTCATGCATTCAGTCTGGTTGTATTTTCTCTAAAAGTTGAAGTGTTTTATATAGGGAACTGATCAGTTTAAGCTATTTTGATGTCACTGAGTTCATGGATTTCAGTCAGACCCCAAGCAAGAACCTGCACATGCTGTATTCTGATCTCAATCCATTTTAATGGCTGTGGGATTAACAGCGCTGGACCTTTGCATCTCAACATGAAGTGAACCTTTCTCATCTGCATCTCTTATGCTTATCTGTTCCTCTGGGAATTTAACATAAAAATCACATTTTTAAATTTGGGGGGGTCACAAAAATAATCAATCTATTTTTTTAAAGAAAGTTTCACTAAATCCCCTTATAATTTACCCAAACTTTTTCCCCCAAGCAACTTTGTGATGTATCCTCAATAACTTAAAAAAGTGGTGGGCCCCCAGCCTCAGTCAGAGTTTGCGTTAGACAGACTGTCTGCAGGCACACACAAAGCTGGTAGAATAAACCAATTAGACAACACACACATGCATAGTCACTTAGTACAACAATCCAGTATAAAATCATGCTTGTGTGTAGTGGAGTGCATGCCTCTGTACATACATGCATGCATGCAAAGTGGTCAGAGGCATAAGCACACAGTCAGAGCATGCCTTTGTGTTTCTGCATGGACAAGTGTTGATGACTGTGTCTGATTGTCTCCTCTTTAAGTACACCTTCCTCTTCGGTCTCTGTGTGGCTCTGTGCTGGAGTGTCCTGGTCTGTGTCAGCAGAGTCTACATGGGAATGCATTCTGTCCTGGTAAGTCTGTCAAGTGACTATTAAGAAACAATTTTTTGTTCTTGGTTATAATTTTTTAGGAAGTAAATTGTGAAAGAAGAATTGAGAGAACACCCCATCACAATTGGCTGTCTCACCGTTTTATTAAAGAATGTTTCTGTGTTGCAGGAGGTTATCACTGGTTTCCTCTACACGCTCCTGATTTTAGCCTTCTTGTGCCCTCTTTTGGACACCATCGACACCTTCTACATGACGGACCGCTATGCTCCACTCATGATTGTCATTTCACATGTCAGTCTGGGACTTGTGGCGTTCTCTCTGGATTCCTGGAGCACATCACGGGGTGACACAGCTCAGGCTCTGGGCACTGGGGCAGGTGCTGCTTTGGCCACTCACGTGAACTATCAAATGGGGCTGCTGCTGGACCCACCGCTGTCCTCATTTCCTCTAAATCTACACTCAGTCAGTATTCACGCTGTGGTTCTTTCCATACTCCGCTTCTTCGTCGGAGTCGCTGTCCTGCTCATCACAAGAATGGTTATGAAAGCAGTGACCATCCCGTTCTTGTGTCGAGTCTTCGGGCTACCTTCAGATAACGTGAGGCAGGCGCGGCAGCACATGAGAGTGGAGCTGCCATACCGTTACATGGTCTATAGTGTTGTTGGTTTCAGCTGTGTCTGTGTTGTGCCTCTCCTCTTTAGAATTATAAACCTTGCTTGAGTGTCATGTGCATTTACAGGTGGTGTGTTCATCTGTACATTGAAGAATTAGGCACTTGAAGACATAAAGCATAAACATGGTAATGGTCTATATTTTTTGTATTGTCGGTAAATATGCTGCGTGCCATAGAGGTTGACCAAAAACATCAGTGAACTTACTGTTTGTACGTATTGACAGTAACAATGTCAATATCACCAGTGTTATGCTTTAAGAGCCACCTGTGGTTAGCATATATATGTATGAATACACAGGAACTATCAGATGAACTGTATGACCTTTCATTTATTCAGCTACATCTCTTCTGCTTTTTATATATTTTCTGTAAATATATACTGTATTACCACATTAGCTCTAACTGTTACCAACTGTATCTTGGTGACATTAAGCCACTTCTCAGATGTTCTGGAACAAATGAAATCCTGTTAGTATTTAAGTTTGGGTTATTTATACTTTTTCCAGGTCTAACATATCCATACCATAAAAGGCAGTATGTGGGGTTTTAATTTTATAAGTTTATTTTAAAAATATTTCTGAATTTACTCCAAAATTCAGAAATCTTGGAGTAAATTAATTTTGGATTAAATGCATTATTTGGTGCACCAAATAATGCACCATTAGTTGGTGCATTTATTTGTTAAATGCACCAAATAATGGTGAACAAAAGTAATCAGAGCTTATTAATATATACTGTATATATTTGATAAATATTAACCTGAGGTAATTTTTTAAGATGGTTTAATGTTCAAGTATCATTTGTAACAGTTATATATTGAAATACTCCTGCCATATTATAAATCTTTAACCTTAAATGTTTATTTGGACAGTGGCTGTTGTAAACCGCCACACCACTGTCAGTTTTTAGTTTTAAACATAAATACATGTAATATCTATGAGACCGTTCATGCATTTTGGTTTCTGTTGAGGAACATAAAAAAAACATTAATAAATGATTTACAAATTGTGAAAGATTTGTGTGGATGGTGTTAGATGCACAGTAGCATATTCCCAGTTTCTTCTTTAGCTGTCTTTTATTCAAAAGAGCAGAATAGTCTCCAACGTAACCTTGGAACGAATTAGATAAGGTTTTAGGTATTTGATTATCCGAACACTCATCCTAACATCCTCACCTGATGTATGGTTTTCAGAGGTCAAACACACGTAAGAGCAGGGGTGGGTAGAAAAAGTAAAATGCATTTTAGTTTGGTTAATTTTGTTTCCATTAAGGCACGGTAATCAGAATTCTTTTTTTAAGTGACGACTCTTATTCTGAAAAACCAGAGACTCTAAAACCGGACGTCCGCTTTCTCCTCCTGATCGAAACATTAATTCCTGATTGTGGCAGCAGTTGTATGTCGTTCTTTGAGCGGCGTTGAAGTTAAACGATATTCCAGATAGAAGACAGGACAAACGACATCTATAAATAATATCGCGGTATTTGCTTCGCTGTCTGCGCTTTCACCACTTTGAAAACTAGTTTTGTGTGTAACTTACGTGTAGCTTTAACCGGGAGCATTTGTCTCCTGCGTCCAGTGCAGATGTCTCTTTTGCAAAAGTCAAATGTCACCGGGAAAAAAAGGTATGACCCGTGAGAATATATTTGCCAAATGGAAGGATTAAACGGATTTGAAACCTGTTTTTTTTTTTTTTTTCCCCCCAATGTTAGATTTAAATTGGACTGGAAGTTCGTGGAGCGGTTCTGTAGAATCCAGAAGGTCCTCTTCCCGTCATGCACCAGTCAGAGTGCGCTCATGTTTGGGACGCTGCTTGTCGTCACACTGACCGGTTAGAGTCACAATTTTAAATGCTGTTAGTGTAAGAGATGTTATTTTTATTTATTGTTTATTTTTTTGTGACAAAAGCTACATTTAGGTTGTCAGAGAGCTTGTAGGGTAAATATAAAAGTGTCTCTTCCGAAGGTTCGGAAGTTTTGTGACATAGTAAAATCGCTCTCTAGATAACATTAGATTGCACATTCAGGGGTTTTTCTGCTGATCTGTGGCTCAGTGTTGCCTAATTTCCCAACATTGTTTTATGGGCTGCAGGTTGACCTGTTTTTGTGCACTGTCATGTCAATCTTCTGCCCCCAGAGCAGCTGATCATTTACCAAGTAGGAGTTCTTCCCAGCCACTTCTACAATGTGCTTGCAGACAAAGATTACGCTGGATTTAGAAGTTTGGTTGGCAAAGCCATGTTGCTCATCTTAACCAATTCCACTGTAAGTTGTGGCATGTAGATACAATAATACACCATCACTGATTCATCACATCACATAATTAACTCCTGTGTTTGTGGTTGGTCTTTATTGAGCCGAGTGTCTGTGTGATTGCTCATCTCTGAGACTTTGTCCATCACTGATCCAAACATAGTGGTTTGGGGAGAGATAATGCACCTTGACCCAGATTAAGAGACTCATGATAGATACAATAAGCTAGTTTTAGTATATGTCACCAACGCTGATGGCAGTCAGGCTTTCTTGATTATATATTTTTGTCTGTTTTTAATTACATTTGAAATACTGAAAAATCTGTAATTTCCTGACATAATCACTGTTTGCTTGTGTTTAAGTAGTTATTTACTGTATTAAGGTATATTTTAATTTTTTCTATTTTCTTTTTATTGCATGAAACCACTCTGCATTCTCTTTATTACCATCTTTTTCTCAAGTTTTTTTTTCTCTCTCTTCTCTCTTACCAGTTAAAAAGCCTGGATCAGTTCATCTGTAATCTAATGTATGTGAGCTGGAGGAAAACGCTGACTGAGAGCCTCCATGCCGCCTATTTCCAGGGTCGAGTTTATTATACTGTCAATGTGCTGAGGGAGGAAGTGGACAACCCGTAAGTCATCAGTGACAGTGTGAATATAAATGATGGTGATGGTGATGATGATGATGTGTTGTGTGGTCTGTCTGCTGTGCAGGGATCAGCGAATCAGTCAGGATGTAGAGCGGCTGTGTAAGCAGATGAGCACCATGGCGAGTCGTCTGGTTGTGTCACCGTTCATACTGGCGTACTACACATACCACTGCTTCTACAGGTGTGGTTGTACAACACTCAACTGTCACATTCATCTGCCATTTTAACAAATTCTTTGCTGGCTTGTTTTTGCAGCACTGGTTGGATCGGTCCTGTCAGTATTTTTGGTTACTTTGTGATTGGGACTTTTTCCAATAAGATCCTCATGGGGCCGATCATCTCAACTCTGTTTGAGCAAGAAAAGCTAGAAGGAGACTTCAGGTAAACAAAGGATATCATGTGGTGTTTTTACCCAGTCTCAGGTCTTTCAGCCTTAAGTTAAAGAGGAAGTTTTTTTTGGCTCCTGATTCGTAGGGTGTAACACAGGATATGTGTCAGCGGTTCAAGAGGAAATTTGATTTAATTGCTCTTTTTGAATCTCTCACGTAAGAGAGATCAACTTAGAAGTTTGACGGCAATATTAAAATTTCCGTTTGACTAAACAAAAGTTTTTTTGTGCTTCCAGATTCAAACACATGCAGATCCGTGTCAATGCAGAATCTGCAGCTTTTTACAGGTCAGAGACAATCTCAGGATTTATTCTGTCTTTCTTGTTTAACTGCATCATGTGTGCAAATGTCAGGTCTGCAGAAAGTGGGGAAGTTATGTTTAGAACTGTTGCAGTTAATAAATATGCTTAAAGTGGTGTTGACAATCTATAACTATGTATTTAAATCAGATTAGAAGAATAAACTGCTGGCTCTTTATTTTTGAAGGGCTGGAAAAGTAGAGCACATGAGGACCAATCGAAGACTGCAGGCTTTGTTGCAAATCCAGAAGAGTTTAGTAAAGAAGGAACTTTGGCTCTATAGTAAGAAAACCAAGCTCACCTTTAGTCCATAAATCTATTATTAAATTTGCAGCATTACCTTCTGTCCTCTCCTTTCTCAGTCGGCATTAACACCTTTGATTACCTCGGAGGAGTCCTCAGCTACATTATAATCGCCATTCCCATCTTCACCGGCATATACGACAGTCTCACCCCCGGTGAGCTCAGTGCTCTCATCAGTAAGGTGAGAATGTTTTCTTTTTTTTTTTTTGGTCACATCATTTGTAAGGTTGCTGTATTTTGACCTAAAGTGACTGTTTAAATTAACCGCTAGGTGGCAGCAAATACCCTTATTTGAAACTCAAATGGTTTTAACATGGAGGTTACACATCTAAAAGTTAAATTCATATCTTTTGATAAGTGTTTTATACTTTTTTCCTTTTGTCCTTTTTTTTTGTTTGTATTCAGAATGCATTTGTCTGCCTCTACTTGATGAATGGCTTCACGCAGCTGATAGACCTGTCAACCACTCTGTCAGACGTGGCAGGATACACCCACAGGTATCACCCTGCATACTTAGGTGCTTTCTAAAAGATGAACAGCAACAGCAGCAATTGTGGGTGTTATCCCACTCATCAACAAATCTGTGTGTGAGATCAGGATTGGAGAGCTGAGGGAAGCGATGGATGACATCTTACACAAGCAGTGCGACTATGACCCTACATCAGGGGAAAGCTTTGACTTTGACAGGTCTGAACAGTAGATATTATGTTGTTCTTATATAACTGATGCCATGCCAAAAAGATCCTAAAGTCTGGCCTACTGAGCATGCTGTGAATGAGGTAAAGACCAAAACAATTGTAACATATTTTAAGTGCTTTTTTTCTCTTTGAATTTCTGCTTTCAGTGACTTTAATGTCCATGCAGGCCCCGTGGACACTGCCTTCATTGTGGACCATCTGTCTTACAAGTCGCCATTCGCAGATGAGCTGCTGGTGGAAGATCTGAGTCTAAAAATTGGTCAGGGAGCGCATGTGCTGGTGGTGGGAAACACAGGCACCGGCAAGACGTCTCTGCTGAGGGTCCTCAACCGCCTGTGGGAGGCGCACAGTGGTGAGTGCGCAACAACAGGAAGTGCTTAAAATGTGGATTGTATTATTATTTATTTTTTAAGAAGATCTGGGGCACGTCACCTGTCTCCTCAGGCTTTGTCCAGATGACCACATGCTTCGGACCCAGAGGAACCCTCTTCTTGCCTCAGAAACCGTATCTGACTGATGGGACGCTGCGTGAGCAGGTCACTTTTCTCTGAGTGCTTCAGAGCTTTTCAAATTAAAACAAATTTAATTTTGCATATTTTAATGAATTGAGAAAGATGAAGCTTAACTGGAGGGGTCATCTGTCAACAGGTGATCTACCCACTGAAGAATATTTACCCTCAGTCAGGTATCACAGTTCGGTTCTTTCATGCAAATTATTACAACAAATCCTCCAGCGGTTAAATCTGTGTGTTCTGGGCTACTCAGGCCATCATGCTTAGAAATTTATATATAATTGTTTATTAACTCTCAAAATGTTAAGATATTCTTCATGATGTGGTCTTTGTGTTCCAGGACCAGTGGATGATGAGCGAATTGTACAGTTTCTGGAACTGGCAGGAGTGGTAATTGCACATTCATTTAAAGCTGTTTTTTAAATTTGAAACACCTGTTTGGATATGAAACGGTTTGGAACCGAAACACCTGATGAACCTGAGTAAAACTCGTCTGTCTTCCAGTCCAGTCTGCTGAGGAGGACAGGTGGGCTGGATAAAGAAGTGGACTGGAACTGGTAAGAGAAATACCAAAAAAATACTATTTAGGGGGCGCTTCTTCAAAATTATAACCAGGAGTGTCTCCAGATGATGGAATTTAAAGGAAATTCTGAGAATTGAGGCCGTTTACCAAGAACGTCACTGTGTAACATTCTTGAAATGGCCCAAATGTTTCCCCAAATGAAGCCCTCTTCTACACAGGTATGACGTTCTTTCCCCGGGGGAAATGCAGCGCCTCAGCTTCGCTCGACTCTTCTACCTTCAGCCCAAATACGCATGTTGGTATTCTGAATTCATGCACTCATGAATGCATCACAGCAACACCCAGTCTTTGATTGAATAGATTTGCATGCTTTCATTTTCAGAGGTGACCCAGACCAGACTTTCCCTAAATCACCTTTTTTTTCTGAATTTAATTTTCTCAGTCTTGGATGAGGCCACCAGCGCTCTGACGGAGGAGGCCGAGGCGCAGCTGTACCGAATCTGTAAACAGCTGGGCATGACCTTGATCAGTCTGGGACACCGCAGCAGCCTGGAGAAGGTAGACCAAACACACAGCATCACAGCTTTGTTGTGGCTGTACCTGGACACAAGCACATAGCTGCAACTTTCTCCTTCAGTACCATGATGTCCAGCTGAGACTGTGTGGAGGAGGCCACTGGGAGTTGACAAAGCTAAGAAGAGACAGCCTGGAAGATGAAGCCACGTGACTTCAGGAGCCCCTCACTGAAATCTGAGACATGCAAGATGTGCCAGGATTGGAGGCAAGGCCAGAAAAAAACACTCCAAAATGAATCACTTTGGTGGACGGGGACCCACGTGGATCGACTTTAAAAAAAAAAAAAATGCAGCTAACGTCACTTTCACTCCTTCTTACTCCAATCAATATTCATCCAGGATCACGGGGGCACAAGGCGAGGAAGGGCATCACTCAACAACCATAAGACTGTTTAAATTCATTAAACTAGGATGAAATTACAGACTACAATGGGGTTGGCTTGCTCTACAACTCAAGGCAGACATTATTGACAGTTCTAAGAATTTGTATTCTAAAGTTATTTACTGCAACAAGTTAACTTGAAAAGTTTAATGGAAAATGTTGACAATGGGTCAAGGAACAGCTCATTAATTTTTGGTGACATGGCATATTAGAGAGGGGCTTTGACCTTTGTTTTTCCAAAGGTCAAAGCCAAGGGGCTTTGTGTCATGTGGGAGAATACAAAGAAATTATTCTCCTGAGATTAAAATCACTAATCTTGGCTCCAGTCATGAAGGTTAACAGACACATTTGTATGAATTAATTGTTTTACATTCAACTCATTTGAAATGTGAGCTTTAACATCATAAGAAAGATATAAGCGGACTATACAGTTCATTGAAAAGGTATTAAAAATTGGTCTAAAATGTGATTAAGGGAAGGTGAAAACGTCACATTTTCGGAAAATACTTCATGGCTTTGGCTTACTGCACAGTTCATTGTGTCCGTGGATGATCTCCTGAACCGCTGTGGGATCATCCAGAGTGCTGAGGTCACCTAAACTCTCCAGGTTTCGCTCCACTATTTTGCGCAGCACCCGTCGCATTATTTTACCTGAGCGTGTCTTTGGCAGACGCTTGACAAACTGCAAGAACAAAAGGGAGAATAAACACATAACTTCAGTGCTCTGTTATCCTAAATGCCTTGCTTGTACTGGACGTGTGACAGAGTCACCTGGATGCAGTCTGGACTGGCGTACTTGGCAATGCGTTTAGACACGATGTCTTTAAGCTGCTGAGAAACGTCCTCCTTCTGGGCGTCGACACCCTGTTTCAGCACCACAAAGGCATACACCCCTGACACCACAGAGAGAGGAATTCAAGATAACATCCATGTGAATTGGTAACAAATAGTCCTTTTTTTCTACTCAATTGCACTAGTGAATACTTCTTTCCTACCTTGTCCTTTAATGTCATGTGAGTATCCTATGACAGCAGACTCAGCCACTACAGGACACTGATTCTGTCCACATTCGATGAGAAGTGCCTGTTAATACTTCTAATAAATTAATACTAAGTCTAATAAATTATACCATCTTATCTTATCAAAATAATGGAGAAAATCATACATTTTTTAACTGGTGTCACTGGCATTGCCACACAAGCATGTAATACCACAGTGTGCCTCTGGAGGCAATAGTGAGCCAAAATGAATTCAAAGAACTTTAAGTTAAATAAATGTATAAGATCATTAGTGAATAAAATTGTTTCTTTAAATGTTCATTGACCTTACCACCACATCCTCTATCTCTGCTGTCCCGATGCGATGACCGCTCACGTTGATGACATCATCTAAGCGACCAGTGATCTGGTAGTAACCTTCCTTAGAACAATAAGCGCCGTCTCCAGTGAAGAAGTAACCTGACGGCACAAAGTTGAAACCATGTCAGAACAATAAGCCTTTTTCTACCCATCCATGCGCCATAAAAACAACTCTATACCGGGATAAGGTTGGCAGTAGGTCTCTAAGAACCTCTGGTGGTCATTATGAATGGTTCGGGCCATGCCAGGCCAAGGCTGAGCTATACACAGAGCTCCAGACGTGTCGGTGAAACTCTGTACATTTCCCTAAGGAAAAAAGCGATATTATTGCAACAAACAACAACAACCCAACAGATTCTGTGAGAGCCAACATCTGATCACATCACCCCAACTGTCTGCACAATCTGTGAGGCTGCAGCAGCCACAAAGTAGCCTGGCGGAGTTTCAGTACGCAGTCTGGTCCGCACACGACACCCCTGACCACTGGCACCGTGACACGCTGGGTGCTGCTTCATAATCCTAATCTGCCCTTTCCTGTGGGTTGGTTCTGACCACCACCAACCACACACACACACACTTAGACAGATGAGCCCCTCACCTCAGTGTCCAGGAGGACAGGCTTGATGCCAAAGAAAGGTCTCATAGCCATTCCTGGGATGATCTCTGCATCAGGCTCCGCTGGCCTTGGGCTGATGCAGATGCCACCCGTCTCTGAGAACACAGAGCAAAACAAAGCAGATTAAAAAGATGCTGCAGTGACTGTAGATTCTCACACATCCAGGTCATAGTTATCCAAGGTTAGATCTCTGTGTGCACCTGGACTGTAAGGTCTCCTTGAAGATGTTTCGCCCTCTGTCCAGAAGGCTTCTTCCTAACCTTAACCCTAGCCTTCTGGAGAGAGGGCGAAACATCTTCAAGGAGACCTTACAGTCCAGGTGCACACAGAGATCTAACCTTGGATGCTGCAGTAGTATTCATCACAGGCACAGGCAATGTCATTTAAAAAGGTCAAATATAATGAGTGTTAGCCTTTTTTTCCCTATTTCACTGACTTCCCAGGAAGTCTATTAAAATAAACCTTTTAGGGGAAAATATATCTTTCTACTGATCTCACAGTATCATTCTCCACAGAATGTCAAGATTAGCAAGATACATGACGTGTGTGTGTGTCATAGCTATAAAACAGGAACTTTCTAAAACAAAAAATATTGGAATTGGTCTTCTCCTCACTCTTGTTCGAGTGACGGATCGTGGACATCACAGGAGCGTTTAAACGATCGGGGCCAACTAACTAAATCTATGGTAATCCTCTGACGTTGCTACAGATGTAGGCTGTGGAATTACAGCTATACTAAGTCCATTAAATGCAATTAGGTTGGCCTGGAGGTCAGGGACTCTGGATTATTCTGGCCAGACGTGTTGGTGGTGTAGAGACAGCAGAAGGGATGCGCCGGGGGGGCGGGATAAAATAGGACACAACAGTTGATCCCACAATAGCATCACTGCCAAAGATCCGTGAGACCAAACACACATTTGTGATTACTACACAAGTCCTGGCACTTCGTATCTGTGGTACAGATATTTTTAATTACGCTAAAACCATAGCTCCAAAAGTCTGAACTTGATTAGATGTTGCGCTGCTGTATTTTTAAATACATTCACCTAAAAAACAGTACAGAAATGATTTGGTAGTAGAAGTCCAGTATGATCCTGAACAGAGGCAGCGCATCCAAATCTGGCTTCTTGCTGTCAGATCAACCAAATGGCAATTTTTTATGAATAATGCCACTTAGCCCTAATTGGAAACATTAGTCCTGGAAAATGCCATAATAAGATAATCTGTTTTGGCCAAATGCAGTATTTGGGTCATATCTGTGTGTGTCATTCTCCAGGTCGTGATGATCTAATGTTTAATGCTCAATTCATTTTTTAACCAATTGTACGTTAATTAATTAGCATTCATCCATCTGGTCAGGATTTAATCTGAAGGAGAGCTGCAATATCACTGTCACTGCATCATTTGCACAGAGAATCAGTCTCTGCACATTATTTATTTATTCATGTTATTTTATTCTGTTCCATCTTCCACTGCAATTGCTGCTATCCCCACTCAGATCACTCGGGCTGTTGTATATACAGAATTCTGCACTCATATTTTATTCTTATTATGTTGTTTCTCTATTTTATATTACTTTTGTGTTACAGAAACTAAGGAGAGAGGGGAAACAGTATTTTGGTTCATCTGTATGTTCTACCCGTAGAGTGAATTGACAATAAAAAGACAAAAGTCTTTGAATAGTGTCAGTGGTGGTATCACTGAAACTGAGTTTATCAGTTATTGCTGGACATCCTACCCTGTTTCACCCAGCTGTCCATTCAGAACAAACTTCTCCCATGTCAAAGTTTCCACACGCTGCACACTTCACCAGCATAGGCACACACACCACACCTCAGATGTTATGTAAGCCTTTCACTGGTGGGCCCCGCAGACGTGGCATTCCCCTCTAAGGCTAACTAGGGGCCTCTTAAATTCCTGCCGACGTGGCAGAAATCCAGCGGAGGGTTGTAACCTTCCATGGAATTGAGATGGATGTCATTTACAGACGGTTTGAAATCAAGACGACGGAAGGGAATCTGCACATCCACTGTTTCACTTCAGTAAATATCAGATCCCAGTGTGGGTTACCAGTTTGCCACCAGGTGTCCACCACTGGGCAGCGGCCATCTCCAACCACTTTGTGATACCACTCCCAGGCTTCAGTGTTGATGGGCTCCCCCACTGCACACAGACAAGGGTGTTACCACAGTCAGACGGTACTGGTGATGCAGGCAAACCTGTGGGAAAGATGAATACCAGTTTTTTCATACCAGTGCCCAGAGTTTTCAGGGTGGAGCGGTCGTACTTCTGCACCCACTGGTCTCCGTACTTCAGCAGCAGGCGGAGCGCTGTGGGAGCCCCGTAAAACTGGTTTATCTTCAATCTCTGGACCATCTCCCAGTACCTTCCTGTGGACAAACGACGTCTGTGAGGGCGGCCATCGTTGCCAGTGTTGTTGAGAGTCATTTCTCAGTAATGGGAACAAACATGTTGTGTTGTATCAGCTAGCATCTTCGGCCAGGGCCTAATTTTAGTGCTTGCGTTCAGCTGTAAACATAGACACTCGCAAGGAAACCGAGCTCCTGGCAAAGGCTGGGGAAACTTGGAGGGGTAGAATTTACACACTTTAACAGACCCTATGCTGTCATACCCTAAAAAAGCTGTTCCTACCTGGATTGGGGTAAATAGGAGTGCTTTCAAACAGCACAGTGGTTCCCCCGTTAGCCAGGGGCCCGTAGACGGTGTAACTGTGTCCAGTGATCCAGCCGATGTCTGCCACACAGCCAAACACGTCCCCATCCTGGTAGCTGAAGACATACTGGGGACAAGAGGACATGCTGTAAGAAAACATGGAACATAGCTGATGTGACATGAGGCTTTTGGCGTGACCTTTACCCTGTGTGTGAGCGCAGCATAGAGCAGGTACCCAGCCTGTGTGTGAACCAATCCTTTGGGCTTCCCCGTGCTACCAGATGTGTACAACAGGAAGAGGACGTCTTCACTATCCATAGCAGCTGGCTCACATACCACGTCCTCCTTCAGCATCTCCTGCACAAAGAAACAAGTGTTAAAAGTCAGAGGCAGACATCTTTCCCCACCTCCGACCATCTCACCTCATCCAGGGCAACGTCCCTGGCTGTCATGGTGACTGGGTTCTCTGTTCTCATGGCAACAAAGACCTGCTGCACAGTCGAGCAGCTCTGAACAGCTTCATCCACAGTCTTCTTCAGCTTGACCACCTTCCCCCCTCTGACGCCCTGGTTCACCGTGATCACAGTGCTGGACTGGGCTGAAAATAACGTTATTTAATTAGCTATAAAAAGATAAAGTCTTATTTCACCTTGGTCAATATTCTCTAGTAAAACAGTATTAGGATACTGTCTCACCGTCTCTGATTCGCTCTGAGAGGGCCTCTGCACTGAACCCTGCAAACACAACATTGTGGGCTGCGCCAATACGTGCACAGGCCAACATGGACGCCACTGCCATTGGGCAAGGGGGCATGTAAATGGTGACGCAGTCCCCCCGCTTTACTCCACGCCGCCTCAACAGGTTGCCCAGGCGACATGTCATCTCCAATAACTCCCTGCAAAAAGGGAACAGTGGATCCCACAACAGTACAAACACACAATAACATGCAACAGTTTCCAACTCGCTGACCGGTAGGTGACCTTGACCTCTGACCCGGGCTCGTCTCTCTCCCAGATCAGGGCCACCTTCTCCGGACAAGTGTCTACATGACGGTCCAGGCAGTTGACTGCAGGTTGACCACAAACACAGAGAACACGAGTTTCCATGTGATATCACATGCTCACACATGCCTGTCAAGTGGTGAAAGGGTGTTAAACAGCAGGGGGAAGGATCTAAAATCTGCATTATGGAGCTGCTGGGGTTGATTCTGGGCTCAGGGTCTTTCAGTGTGTCGTTTGCCTCCTTTGGTTTTCACCACATACTCTCACTTATATCAGGTATATTGGAGAAAGGCAATGTCTCCAGTATACCTGATATGATCTGTGTGTGTGTGTGTGTGTGTGTGTGTGTGTGTGTGTGAGTGAGAGAGAGAGAGAGATTCAAAATAATTTAGGTACACAGGAACTGTAAACGTAACACATCAATCCGGATTAACAGATTTAACAATAACAACAGTCCACAGCTGAAATAATACAGTCGGTGCCTTCAGTAGATTCACATGTTCCCTCCAGAATATGTCACGACTACAGTTCACGATTTGAATGCAGAAATTTATGGTTAATTTTTCTCACAATGCCATAAAAGGTCTCGGTTGTAGTATTTAGTATTGCTGGTTTGACTGTAAATGGTTTATAGCCGCTAAGGTTGACAGCATATTTCAAAAACTGATAAGTTATCGAGGCGATCTTACCGGACACGTTGAGTTTGCCCCCCTCGAACCACTTGATCTTCCCCCGGCTCAGATCGCAGTTCTGCACCGCGTCAAATGTTCTGATCCAGCTCAGTCTGTGACGCGCCGCAGCGGCCCAGAACTTCTCACTGTTGGACACCGAAAACTCCTGCAGCGTCGCTCGGTCCGACACCCCTTCAAACCCCGCAGCCTCTTGCATAAACGCCGCGATGCTACATCTCCTCCTGCTGAAACCGCTAAAACAGGACCTGAACAACCCTCGGCTCAAGAAGGCAAATACGCACTCGGCGGAAGGCAGCATTGTTGCATTGAAAGTGCTTTTTGAAGTGCGCTTTGAGGGGAGATCAGACCAAACAATGCAAGAATGGAAGGGAACTTCAGCGCGAGAACAGGAAGATAAGCTGATACGTCATGAGTGGAAGGAGCCTCGAGGAGCGATGATTTAAAGGGCGGTGCCTGTATGTGCCGACACTAAATCTTTATTTACGTTTGTTGTTACGTTACGTTTGCCATAAAACGACGATTCAAAAGTGCGATGTTAAGATGTCTTTTCTGCGAAAATAACTCGTTGAATTCTGAAGCTCTGTTACTACTCACAAGTTTTAAAGAATTTGAAACTTGTGAGTAGTAACAAGTTTTAAAGAATTTGAAGTCCCTTAAGGAGTTTCGACTGTGTTCCTTCGACCGGTTTGACTTGAAATCTATACATGTTTTGGATTCTAGTTCCGGATGCCAGGATTTACGTTCAGAACACACACGCACTATTAAACTTGTTTTCCCCAATCATAACAATGTCAAAACTACCACATAAAAGCTCAGTAAAAGAGCCAAGCTAAATTCTAACACTGGACAGGAAAAAAACTATTTTTAAAGCATGAACACAAAACATCTCATGAAAGAACTATTAGAATTTAGCTTATGCTCCACAAAACATACCATTCTGAATTTGTGAATATCAATAACTTTTAATAATAGACTACAATTACATTTATACAGAGACAAGCATGGACATTTATTGTCAAATTTACATATATTTCCAGTATGTATACGTCAAACAGCTGGAAGAAAATGCCTTGTTGGACCTCTACAAATGAAAGTCCATTGAACAGAAGAGCTTGCTCCATGTTCTGTTTTGTCTTTTTCTTTTTTTATCTTGTTGGATGAAATAGCTGCCATGTCACTGAACAATTTCTTTCAAACAAAATGCATGTTTGAGAGCAGCTCTGCATCAGGACATCTGTAACAAACAGTCGGGAAAACAGTCCTCGTGCTTCAGTTTCCTGCTGTGAGAATGTGTTTTTCATCTTTCTGACAGAAACGCTCTGGTGGAGTCTCTTTTTGTGTATTGATATGACTGTTGTGTCAGATCTGCATTAAGGGTTTCCGCCTCTGGAAGGTATTTCACCAGCAGCAAGTATCCTGCAGCCCTTTTTTTTGGTCAGTTACTCATTTTTGCTGCGTCCTGCTCCATCACATCTTGTTCCCCTGCCTCCTCTTTCTGGCTGCTCGCTGTGTCGGGGACAGTCCCGAGCAGCTTGGCGCTGTGCTCCTGCGCCTTGGCCCGCAGCGCAGCGATACTGTGCTCCCTCAGCTCCTCTTTAGAAATGTCTGCGTCTTTCCTGCGCTTCTCCGTCTGCTCCTCGGTGGCTTTGCCCTCCAGCGTCTCTGTCACTGGTGGCGGCGTCAGGCAGACAGTCTTCCTCGGGGAGGTTTGCGAGCTTTCGACGGATTTCTTGTGCATCCCTGAAGGCAGAGGCAGGGAGTGTGAGTGAGGCTGCTCAGGCCTTTGGAAGAATCTGACCATTTAAATGTGCTGACTCTTTCAATGTTCAGGATAATTGCAAAAAAAGGGATAGATGGTGAGCTCAGAGTCACCTAATAGATTTAAAATAATCACTAAATGTGAGACCAACAAGGACCCTTGGTCTAATCGGTCCTGATTAGGTGGGATTATCACTACATTGATTGGTACCTTTTATTGACATGGTGACACTTCTATTGGGTCGTAACACCAGTCAGATTTGGCTTCCGGTTCAGTTTCAACCATTAAAAACGGTTGATCCTGAATTTGACATTTTTAATATGAAAATAGTTCCAATATTATAGACTTTTAGATATATTTACATTGGTACAAAAGGAAAAATGTGAACAATATGATGCTTTAGACCTTTATCCCAGTAACTTCATTTCTTAAATACACTTTCTTTTTGTTATATTTAAGACTCACAGTACGAAAACCTTATGATTGTGTTCCAGACATGACTGATTTGAAACGGGACACTGACATTCTTTTCGCTCTGCAATCTGACAGGTCTAAAATCAACCACAAATCCTCCACAAGATGGTGACTATTTAAACACCTACCTAGCAACCACGGCGCGTACGACTCCGTGACGCCCTCCTTGGCTGACTTGAGGATGGATTCAGGCAGCGGGATGGAGTGCCGGACCATGGCCCCGTACAGGCCGTATTCTGCCATCACGCTGCTGCGACCCCAGCATTTCTCTCTTTTCCTCCACTTGGCTCTGCGGTTCTGAAACCACACCTGCAGAGATTTTCTCCCTTAAAAACTGTTTATGATGTTCCAATGAGGATTAAGAACAGGTGTGAATTTTTTATATCTTGTGTGCGTGTGTATATGTGTGTGTTCCAGGTGTTTAAATTGATTTTCAAAATGGTTTTGCAACAGCCTCAGATGGGTTGAAAATTGATGAGGAAAATAAGTGGGGGTGTGGGGTGTGGGGGTGGAATCAGTGTCCTGTGGTGGGGTTCTGTGTGCATGTGTGTGTGGAATTTAAAACCATCAGAAACGTGCAGCTATTCAGGTAGATCTGATGATGACCTCCTAAAAAGATGGGCCTCAGATGAGCAATCAGCTTTATGACAACAGCAGAGTGTGTGTGTGTGTGTGTGTGTGAGTGTGTGTGTGTGTGCATGTGTGAGATCCCTAGAGACGAAAAGGCTGATTGAAAAATAAGTTAATTTCCAGCATCGATCAATGGGAGGCAGGCGGTCAAATATCATGGGAAATTAAAATGCTCCTGTTGCAGCCAGAAAGACACTTCAGACTCTGTGCTCTAGCTGTCTATCTATCAAATGTCCATCGCGTCTCTCACCTGTATTCTGTCCTCTGGTAGCTCCGTCTTCATCGACAGCATTTCTCTTGCATACACATCTGGATAGTGGGCTTCATTAAACGCTTTCTCCAGCTCATCCAGCTGATAGGACGTAAAAATAGTTCTACAGACAAAAGATGAGAATATTTACATAAACATAAACTTTCTTTTACTTGAGTAGGAATATATATATATATATATATATATATATGTTTTTTTTCCCATCGGAGGTTTTTTTTTCTCCTTAAACATTTTTAAACATTTTTGGAATTAAGCAATAATAAGCATGATGTCCACCACTATAATAATAAATTTTAGTACTTTGTTACAGTGGCCCCACTTTATTTTGAATTATGTCATTTTAAATTTAATTTTAAAATTGGCATCAGGAAACTTACAAGAATGAAATAATGATTTTTAAACGTTTTTACCATCCATCAACTGAAAACTGCAGTCTTTAACAGGGCACATCTAAAAAAAATCTAAAAAACTGCATTCTTTTAAAAAAAAAAAACGTTTTAATTTTTACCTGTGTCGTCTTTTCTTTCTTTTCTTATTCTGATTCATAGAAGATTTGGAGAACTTTTGATCTCCGGGAGAAAAACCCATGTCATCAGAATCTGCGAGAAAAACGTAAATATAATAACAACAAAGGTAACAATAATAATAATAATAATAATAATAATAATAATAATAATAATATAACGGGAATTAGAATAAATCAAAACGACAATTGAAAAGAAAATTCCAATGAATGGTTTAATAATTTAACTGCTAATTATGTTTATTATAATTATAGCCATGATATATTTGTCTAATTTAGCATTTAAATATTATAAGCGTTTTCTTTTAATTTTTTTTTTTACAAACATTGTCCTCAATAGAAGCATCATTCTCTACGTTTTTAGTCACCGTTTGGGACATATATTCATGTTTTCAGAACTGCGTGTGTAAAAACCGACCTTCTGTGCTAGTTTTCTCTCCCACCTTCTCTTCTGAGCCTCAGAAACTGTCACTGGGTGAGCAGATGTTGCATAAAGACTCACCAGAGCTGGCGGAGTTGTGTGCGTCCATCTGCGCGTCCATGTGCGTCACCCTGTGCAGCGGCTGCAGGCGCTGCACGTTTTGCGCCTCTGACAGAACCTCCATAAAAGCGGGCTGGCTGTAAATCGAGTGTATTCCCTCCGGCCCCAGCAAACCCACCCCGAGGCCGCCGTGTCCGAGGGCCGACCTGCCGGCCAGGACGTGCGTCCTGTGCGGCAGGGCCTCCAGCGGCCGCCTTGGTGTCGCCGCAGGCTCCTTGTTGAGACCCAGAAGCTCCTGGATCCCGAAACCGGTGCGTCTGTGCACTGTGGGGGCCATCTTCCACAAGGGGGGCGGTGGCTGGGCTCCCCCGTAAGTTACACCTGTTTGCGGGGCTAATTTTTCTTTATTTTCACTGTCTGAAAGTATAACTGCCTCCTTCCCCGCCATGTCGGTGGCGTTTTTTAAAAGTCCCCGGTGCTCTGACGCTCCTGTGTGCGCGCACACCCGAGCTTTTATCCAGCAGGCAGCAGGCATCAGCCAATCACAGGACAGAGCCCACACCAAGTTTATGTGCTTCATTAACGGACCCTTCACAGTTTACTGAGACAAAACAACCATGATATCATTTTTGCTTCTTCCGTGGAGTCTGTGTGTCGTTTTAGGCTCACGTCTCCATAACAGGACAGACATTTTTACCCTTTTAAATTCTGCCATTTTGATATTTTAATCGCAATAAACCAAAAGAAAATAGGCCTAAATTATTGCACCTTGATTATATTTTTATCATGCAAGTATAAAATCTGTCTTTTGTCAAGAGAAAACGCATAATTAAAATTATTCTTATTGAGTCGCCGATGTATCTCACACACAAGTAATGTTTAATGTTAGCATTTTAACAAACTAAACCCACTTACGCTTTAATTCAACTTGTCTTGATGGACAAATGAAAAGGAGCACCAATGAACCAATTAATCTATCAGCCAATTCATCTCTTTGCCTTTCCATCAAGGGGACAACAAGCTGATGCGTTAACGTCCCGCTCATTTGCATATTCTAATTATGTTGCGCACTAAACGTTTTGTCTTTGGTGGCGGTCTGCTCATCTATTGACAGCTTACTCCGTGTTTTTTATTCTTTCAGGGGGTCACACCATACCAAACAACATCCCACAGTGTTTAGGACACGTGGACGCGGATGGAGGAAAACTGCGCCAGCGCATAAATCCTGTTCAGAAAGTAACAGCGAGGACGTTCACGCAACGAAACCAAGTGAAAACACTCTTACCCCGCAAACCTAATCCTCTCCTAATTATTCAATTACTGCGCGGCTTGGCCTACAGAGGAGAGTTTATGGAGATTAGTGGACGCGCACGATGGAAGCGTCGACGAGATCTTTATCACTGGCGCACGGGCTGATGAATAAGCAGCCCGTCGGTAACGCTCAAATCCACCGTCTCTGCTGGGAGGAGACGCGCAAAGGCCCAAATTTAGGTTTCACAAGGTTTCCTCTCATCACAGAAAACAGGTGTACAGCCGCGTCGCTTTAGCCAAAAGAAGATTACCAAGAAATAATGGATGACAATTTCTTTTTCCTTTTTTTGCGTCATATCCGATCATAAATCACCTCATCCGAGTCTTAATCAACTGAAAATCTGAGCAGTCCGAGGTTAGGAGGTTAAATCAGACGTCGAAACAAAGACACATTTGTAGAAAATGATGTAAATGACATTAATTTGAAGGCCAGAGAACTCCAAAATTCTCAACATTTCAGAATCTCACTATTTTACTACTAAATCAAATCTAATTGCTGATATCCATGAACACAACATTTTCAAATCCAGACAGTGTTTTGTTGGAAAAAATTATAGAAAAATATGAAATGTTTATTTAAGATGTAAATCTATTAAAGTTAAGCTCTGTGCTTTAACTTCAATTTCCACTTCTTTGATTTTCTTTTCCTTGTTTGAAGCAGTAAAACTATGAAGCCAGTGTGTTTGGACTCAAAGGTCATGAGGTCAAGTCCCTGCTGACGCTGACTGCCACTGCAATCTAAGTCAGCATCACAACTTAAGTATAAAAGCAACTAAACTGGAGGTTTGTACTACAGAAATGGTTCCTTTAATTTAGCCACTTGCAGTTGGAGAAACCAAGCGGCCGTTGATCAAAACATCCCATGAAAGTAAAGAAACAAAAGCCTCTGCCTACATGTGCCTGGGAGTCTTCTCTGTGAGTACAAAGCATTAATTAGGGCAATAACTCCATACCTTTGCCTCTCTATAGTCTCCATTTCTGTATGAGTGCATCTATTTATGCTCTGAAGCTTCTCGGAGTCTCCGACTTGCCCGGCGCACCACATTCCCCGTTTTCCATGTGCAGATATTTATTGGCGTAATGAGGAAAATGCTTTGGAAAATACGGGCGAGAGGCCCCCCCCAGCTCCAAAACTTTCTTTGCAAAATAATACACCTCATTGTTGTTCCTGCTAAGCGGAATTGACATAATTACTCGGGCCCATTTCTTTTCTAATTAGCACACTTCTAGAGTGGACAGGGACTAGCAGTTAGGCAGGAGAAGGGAACCGGACAGGCATGGCAGAGGCAACACAAAAAGGGGCCTCGGCTTTCAGCGTAATTAGGTGAGACAATGCCCCTGACTGTTTTGAGCCATGGCAGTGGCTCAAAACTGGGGCCAAGCAGGCCAGCAGACTCCCCGAGACCCTAATAAGCCCCTAATTGTCTTTTCTGATTCATATGGACAGCACCAGACATGAAGACTGGCTATTCTTGGTCCCCCGGAGAGAGCGAATTTGAGTCGAATCACTCAGAACCTTCACTGTTTGGCCCTCAAACTCCAGAGAACTTGTGTTAACCTCCTGTGACGGCGTCAAACCTCAGGCAGCTGCCAACAAGACGAAGGAATACGCAAGAGCAGCTGCGATTTTCTGCAGCAAGTGCAACACAAACAGCAGTTTACATCTGAAAGAGGCATGGAACAACCTGAAGATCCTGGGTGCCCCCAGTCAGCTGACTGCTGTGTAGCACAATAGATCAGGTAAAAATACTCAAATTAAGGGGCATCAACATCAAAATGTGTCTTTTTTTCCTCATATTAACTTTCCATTATCTGATGGTAGTAGATACACACACACACACACACACACACACACACACACACACACACACACACACATGGTTGAGGCTAAGGGCAGGTGGTACCCTGAAAGCTCAATATTTCATAATTCCCGTTTCAGGACATCCGCCTTGGACAAAGCCTCTCCACTCGGAGGAACGTCAATCCAATGTGCCCTCGCTCCTTTAATTAGCTGTCAATTAGAGCAAACGAATCAACTCCTCGCCTAATTAAGCAATGCCACCAGGCAGCTCCAGTACAGACCATTGTGTGGACAGTATGAGAAAGCCGCAGCAGCGAGCAAACTTGCTTTGGATCAGATGTGCAACTCAATGATCCCACCAACACACCCTTCAGGGAGGAGTGTGGGATTGTGTGTGTATGGAACACATTATCTTTCCAAACATTATTTTTATCAGCATATCAAAACTGACAGATTATATATTGTCTTTACTGATAAAAATAAGATAAAATTTGTCTGAAGATGTTTTACTGTACATGCCACAGTTGTATCAAAGGTTTAAGTGTAAATTATTCTAAATAATATTCAATTTTTCTCCTTTTTCAAAAACATACTATTGATCTCTTACACACGTGTGACGTAGCCGTTCTGTCACAGAGCTTCAACACTTATCTTCAGCTCATGAGCACTTTATCCGTGTTGCCACCTTCCCTCCACCCGCTCTCAGCACCATTACGGCCTGTAATTGTTGTTTAATGGATTAAACATTCATCCTTCCTCTGCAAACCCCCCGAGGCTGCGTGACAGCCTCACCATGTTCACCCTGCTAAACATCCCCCATCTCACACACACACACACACGTGCACACACTTGTTTGATGGCAGCCTTTGTGCTTAAAATTCAATTATCCACTTATTGATAGCCCTCTAGGGGAGCAAGAGAAGTCGACAGTGTGTTGCTGGAGGTGCGGATGATTTCCCAGGAGGCTGCAGTCTCCTCCGCACATCTCCAGCTGGATCTATTTCACAGCTTCACTCATCAACAGCCTGCGCAGATGGAGCATCCTCAGTCATTGCACAGCAACACACCCCACTGCACGCACATGCACTGGGGTGCATGAATGTACAGATTTGACATTGTACGCTAGCAAATATTACATTTAATTTGCCAATGATCGCTTATTTAATGTGTGCAAATGTCCAGAACGAGCTTATAAAACAAGAAAGCCAGCAATTTAAACAAAAACTCAAATGCTCATTTCTCAATTTTCAATGACATAAAACCACAAAGATACTATATTGTGTTTAACTGCATAGTACACGTTAAATATTTCTCTTAACCTTATCCTGTCTTTAATTTGCCTTTCTGAAAGAAGTCATGCATTGAGCTATTCCTGATTGTAATTTTAGTATCTTTTTTTTAGTAAACAGCTTCAATCACTAATTAACATTAAAAACTTTCTCCTGTTTTAATAAAAACAAAATACAGTAAGAATTTGTCTTTGTTTACAGGGATTTTGATGATAAATATATGACCATCTGTGTTCTGTTTGCATTCCCTCAGGTGTAGCAAGCCTGCACTCATGTATTCACTATGAATCCACAGGTAGTGCACCACGTGTTAACCACGCGTCCTCCAAGTCCCCTGAGACCTCCGGAGGGGGCCCCTCGAGACCACTTAGCTTGCTGCTGGCCTTGTCCCTCCCTAATTACAGCACTCATCTCCTCTCTCCACAAGCCACCGTGGCTCTGATGACAGCCGGTTGAGGCGGCTTCGCATCACAGAGAAGCAACAGCTGGGGCTGGTGCCAGCTGCACATCAACACCCAAAAGGGTTAAAATGCAATGATGTTGTGCTTATGTGTGAGGGGGGAGGTGGCAGCACAATGTTCACATGCTGGCATCATTTTGCAGACAAACACTGCTGCAGTAATCACCCTTTGTGGTTAGCAAAACCAGAACCATAACTGGTCTGAGGGGGGTCAGATACACAACATTGTTTAATATTTATTGCCCTTTGTTGTGTTGTGGGTTCATTAGTTCTGGCTGTAGCCTATTGAAATACTTCGGCATCAGTGGGCTGACTGTTTATTAGCATGGTGCAGCGTGAGTTGTAATAGCCTACAGCCACCCTGCCATAAATCTCCAGGCTCTGGCCGAGTTTTGCTTCCATGTCTCATCGGATGGCCCTGAAGAATGAAGCCAGTGTGATGAAAGAGAGAGCAAGATTTATGGGCTCCTTCATTCTTGTCGTCAGGCACAAACAGGAAAATGACGGGCGTGACCAAACTGAGGTGCAGCCTTGGATGTGATGATGATGACACGTGTTTGAGATGCCAGCTAAGATGTGTCTGTGGTTCTCCTCCAAAGAGTCATCCTGCTTCACTCTCCTCATGAGCTATATGAATCAGTACCTACATGAACTTAAATTTAAAACTTACAAATGAGTGCAAATTTTATTTTTTTTTTAATTTCTTAAGGGATTTTATTTATTATTGTGTATGGAGGCCTTTTTTATCAGGTATTTTACAAGGAATAGTGTAATAGTCTTAATCTGTTTAAATGATCAATAATTATATATTTTTTTTAAGTGTTAATGTCACTTACAATCAAAATGCAATTTTAATAAATGATATCTATAAGGAATCAGAAACAACTGAATAAATTCAGATACAGACTGACTCCTAAAACCTGCTTTCCAAAAGCCTTAATGGTCATATAAATATGTTTTGATGAGTTTGGCGAAAACTACAAATGTCACAGTGCCCGTTGCAGCTTTTAATCCTGAGCAATTTTCTTTTCAAGGTGTCTAATTGTTGGAAAATGTTGTTTGACAGTTGGATGATGTCATGGTCTGACAAGCGAGTGTGGCTCAGTGGAGAGTGAAGACATGTTGTTCTAGGTTATTCATTCTGACCTTTTTATGCTGCATTTCCAGGTCAGGAAATTTGGGTCACGGAACAATGCATTCTCTCTGTTTAAGCACAACAGGGTGCCAAAACCTTCCTCGTACTCCTCGTTGAGCCCCATCCCAAACCTTCACATTCTGCTAGTCAGAACCAGTAAACACAAAGCAGACTGAGAGTATGCACCGCACTTCCTGTGGTTAAAACGCTTCGCAGATAGAGTGGACTGCCATCCTGTGGGGAAATATTTTAACTACAAGCTCATTCAAATTAGAAGAATATTACAAGGCTACTGCATCATATCTAACATGATTATTTGTCTAAAAACAACTTTTCGAGAAAACCTAGACCATCTTCCAGGCGGCGTCCTTCAATTAACCTTCAATTACTGCTACTGAGGCTATTACTACTACTACTGCTACTACTACTACTACTACTACTACTAATAATAATAATAATAATAATAATAATAATAATAATAATAATAATAATAATAATAATAATAATAATAATAATGTTTATGATACGATTCTACGGGCTCCCCAAGTTGTATCTTTAAAACTACAATTGTAGTCCCTTTATCTATGGGCGCTGAATGGTGACGTAAGGTTTCTCAAACTCAAAAGCATTGTGAGCTCGTTCTGCAGTTGCCGGGTACGGTGGCGCGTGCCTGTAATCCAAGCTACTGGGAGGCTGAGGCTGGCGGATCGTTTGAGCTCAGGAGCTCTGGGCTGCAGCGGACTATGTCGATCGGGTGTCCGCACTAAGTTCGGTATCGATATGGTGCTCCTGGGGGAGCCCGGGACCACCAGGTCGCCTAAGGAGGGGTGCACCGGCCCAGGTCGGAAACGAAGCAGGTCAAAGCCCCCGTGCCGCTCAGTAGTGGGATCGCGCCCGTGAATAGACGCTGTAGTTCAGCCTGAGTAACACAGCGGGACTCAGTCTTTTGATACTTATCACACCAACAAACTCCTACTAAAACATCAAAATTTTATATCAAACTGTCGCTTCGTCCATGGCTCTTCAACAGTTTCCGCGTGAAATCCCTCCTAAACCTGCTCGTTTGCTGTACACCACCCCCTTCTGGCGGACTTCCAGAACTACACCAGGCACACTTACTACCTTTTAGTATGGGAGCTAAACACAAATTTACGGAGCCCCCGGGGGGACATGGGGGGAAAAAATGGGGGGTGCCGATCTCGCAAAAAGTAACTGTGATTTCTCAATTACTTTTTAAAGATACATATACATTCTCCTGCCAGCACGTCACAGAGGTGTCTGATGGCAGATTACAATCGGACTGCAAAGTCTTTCAACTTAGAGAGGTCTGAGAATCAGAGTAACTGTATCAGGCAGCTGTTCACACACACTCTGTGTAGTCAAATTAGCGTCCCAGCAATAGTATTTAAAGGTAGAGGAGCTAGGATGTGCTAGAAGATTTGAAAAGACATCCTGATATTGTCTGTAAAACAAATACATAAATAATGCACCAAAAATGATGTATAATTATTTATTGCACCAATTAAAGTTCATGATCTTCAGGGTGGTAAAGTTCACTCATCAGCCGGTAGATGTATGAAGGTGCATGACCTCCAATATTAGAGATGAACAGTGTGATGAGCTCAGGTGGAACGTAATCAAACACTGGACAGTGAACATTCACCTTCGAGAGGATCTCACCTAAAACACAGAAAATAAACTTCAGGATTGCACTCTTACAATGTAAAAATGTTAGTGAGCAATGTTACCTTCAGTGAAAGGAAGAACCTCGTGAGGGGAGACAAACTTATGGAAGGTGTCCTCTTCATTTGGAAACTAAAAACATAAATGTGTTCCATGATTACTCCCTCTGTAGAAATCATAAACATGGGTCATTTGAGAATATTCCTACCTGAGGAGAGAGCTTGAACATGGGAGCACAAACAATCAGAGGTGTGGAGTGATGCTTAGCTGCGAGGGCCAGGGTGTGCGTCCCATTAACTGCCCTTAGACCTCCGTTTGCCAGGACCGTCTGTGTACCAATGATGACCTAAAGACAGAAAACTGTCCCAATGACTCATTTGCTCTGACATGAGTGTTACACACAAGCTGTGATGCTGCGTACTTTATTGACACGAGACATGACCCCAAATATGGCAGCATCTGCAATTACTGTTGTTTCAATGCCGGCTTTGGAGAGACTGGTTGCCATCGTATGTCCCTGGAAATAAGTGAAGGTTTATTCATTTTCTAGCAAAATTATGCAATCACAAAGTTGGTGGGTCTTAAATATGTCTGACCTACCTGGCAGAAGGGAGCACACTCCGCCACAATGACATGAAACTTGCGTTTTTTGCGTGCAGCATCTTTGAGGAATGCCTCAACTGTACGAGAGCGTCCCACAGTCATGATGACTTCATTGGAGTGAATGTGCTCCAGGGCCTGCATGGCAATGTTGTCAGTAGTTCCCTCTGTTCAAGGACACAGAAAATAGAGATTATCTATAAGCAACAAGCCTTTACACATTTCAGGGATAGTGTAATTCATGACGAAAATAGTTCTTTAATTAGACGCTACATTTATTGTACTACTGTCACAGCTGCTGAAAGCTATTGCAGAAACATACCCAGTTCTGTTAGCAACTCATTGATAGCCTCAATGACGTTTGCCTTAAGTGCCACGAAATGCTGCCTAAAATTTTCCTCACTGAGTCCTCCAGAGGTCAGCAGCTTGTGCAGCGATTCCTGCTGGTCTGTCTCCTCACTACTACCTCTAGACCTGCAAAAAAAGCAAAGCACACAAGCTTATGGAAAGAGGAAAAAAACTATCCTGCTCCTTTTGTTCAAATCCAGACTAA
Organism: Pao palembangensis; assembly: GCA_015343265.1. Lineage (NCBI taxonomy): Eukaryota > Metazoa > Chordata > Actinopteri > Tetraodontiformes > Tetraodontidae > Pao > Pao palembangensis. The sequence continues at coordinate 5,220,306 of CM027097.1, forward strand.
AGATTAACCTGTTTAGGTTAGCATACACCACTTAATTTCAAATACAATTGTTCTTTTTTTTTTTTTTCCTTTCTGTGGTTTCGGTCATCAGTTTTGTCATAAGACCTCCTCACCTGGCATATTCCTCTCTAATTATCTTTAACACCCTTCTGATCATGTTACCAACAGTGGTCTCTGATGGTTGAGCAGCAATTAGCCTCCTCCCTTCTTTTCGAATTACTTCCATCAAGTCTCCTGTAACAAAAAACGTTTCAGTGGTGTTACAATATCCTTTTAGTTGTAAATCTACTTCTCCTTTTATGGTACATAGTCTCTTTTAATCACTTGATTTTTTAGTTTGTAGTTACATTTTAAAATCATTATAAATTCTGAACACATCTGACAGCTGCTAAACATCCATATAAATGAAGCCGTGAGATGCAGACGAATTAGCTTGCCCCAATTGTTAACTTTTGTCAGTGTTAATTTAAGGCTAAACTGTAACATGTGGCACCTGCGCTGCTCCACCGAGCCTGCGCTGTGATTCTGCGGAGCAGAGCTGTCGTTTCTCGGGCTGTTTCCGAGGAGCCACGCAGTGGTCCAGTCCCGCTTCCTCCACGCTTCAAGTCGGACAGAAACGCCTCAATTCGTTCGGTCAGGTCTATTTCTTTATCCGCGCCCGGCATGGCTGTTATTTGAATAATGTTTTCCGACTGAAACTCTATTTACGATATCCCTACTGGGACGACCCTGAGAAGGAAGTGTTTAGAAGTATTTCCGGGTGACGGCTACTAAGCACTCACTTGATTGGTCCGCTGTTTCACGAGCTATTGCATCACGCTTGTAACGTCGACATATTTTATTCGTTTCTGTGTCATCGTCGAACGCTAATTTAAACTTTGTTGGCCTGAAAGGAAATAAAGTTGTCGTTTGTCTTTCGTTAACGAAGTCGTTTTGTCCATTTGTAACATAAAAAGACAACACACTATTTAAATTGAATGTTAACTAGTTTATAGGTACAATTAGACTATGGGACCGAGTTTCAGTTTTTGAGGAATTCACGTTAATATCTTGTTTTGTGTTCATACGCACTCAAAAAAACAAAATAAAAAAATTAACACAACTGAACCGTAGTATAATTTCTTGGTAATGACAAATGGATTTTATTTTCGGTCTAACTGGGTAAAAATGCATACATTATGGAGGCTTGAAGGTCCAAATTTTTTCATGAATGTCCAAACCATAAATTAATTTATTATACTAAAGCTCCTGTAACTCTTCAAAGCTCCTGTAACTCTTCAAGTGCTTTCTTTAAGATCCTCCATCATAAGCGAGAATAGGGAAATACACATTCAACTGCATTCAACACATTCAAATCCATCGTATATTTTATTGAATAAAAGCCCAACACAAATTACAAAATCAATTAACAAAAAAATCACCTGTTAAAATATTTCCATGACAGATACCTCAATTAATGACAAATCATCAAAAACACCCCACAGTCACAACAACTCAAGTCTCATAGGTAGGAAAAAAAAAAGAATAGAAAATATGATGGATGGATCAGCAGGTTCTGTAATTGGGGAGCGATAGTTTAAAAATCACAGGGGGATTATTTGCTAGTGTGCAGAAAAATAAGTGTGAAAGGATTTCACAGGATAGATAGATGACAATTTTCTGGTAAAAACCTCCATCCTACAAAATCACACAGAATACATTTGAACATAAATCACTGGAGTGATAAATTTATACCCATAAAGATCCAGAATGCAAGATTTTTAGTTGCTGCCTACATTGACTTGTAACAATCCAATATTAAGGTGATCCAAAATGACAAAACTAGCATAAGCCAAAGCTAACAAATGTGACCTAATTAATGACAGAATATCATTGAAAAATCAGAATCCTTCCCAGAAAAAAAAAAATTATATATATATCTGCAGAAGCAACTAAGTGGCATACAAAGAAAAGACATGGCTAACTTTCGCTACCAAATATTATTATTACCAAATTAGGTGACAAAAGAAGTGGTTGAACAGTTTAACAAACCACTTTTGAAACAGCCTTTAATTGATAATTGGGCACCAAGGATTGTTTGGTTGCCGTGTCAATATAGCAAACTAACAGAAGTGCAACAACATTCACTCGTGGCACATCCATTCAAAACTCAAAATCAAACAGGGAGCAAGTACTTATTCAGAAAGATGCAACATTCAAAACAGTGCAGAGAGAAATGGACCAGAAACACCTGGAAGGCCTAATGCTGCAGCACACAACCTGCAATATCCCATAATGCATTTCTCCCCACAGTGCTTTTCATGTTGCATTATTCCATTAAATTATCATTTACAGCATGAGCACACATGCTGTTGTTTCCTGACACTAGTCCAGAGATGTTGGGATGTGATTGGTAACTGTCAGGATGTTTCCAATGAGGAAGAGAGCAAGGACCTTTCTACTCAATCAGCTTCTTTGCCTTGAAGAAACGCCTCAAATAGAACACCTGCCATGTTGCCAGCCCAATGAGACAGAACATGGAGAAGATGCTAAAGTACAGCACACGTGTGTTGGTGGACTCTGTAGTAGTGGGGGTGGGGGGGGAAAGAGCATGGTGAGTGGTCAAAATAAAAACATTTTACTTATTTAAACAATTACAGAAAGAAATTGCTCATCTCACCATTGGTGTCTCTCATCTCTTCCTCCCTCTTCTTCATATAAGCAAAATCATTGACGATGGACTCAGACAGGTCCTCCAGTCGCCTCAGTTCAACTTCCAGAGGCTTCAGTTTCTCCACCTTGGCAATCTGGGGGACAAAATAACTTGTTAAAAAAGAATCAACAGCAACCTACCATGAGAGAATAAGCTGAGGAAATGTCAATACAGACATTGTCCAGTTGGTGGCACTCTGAGACTATACAGGCCTTTAGTAAAATGAACTGGCCATCAATGATGTGAAAAAAGGCATCAACTCTGATATGGTATCAACTCTGTCAATGTTCCATTATTATCTAGAAATGCAGTTATTGTTGCATCATCCACAGCAATGTACAATATGAATGTGAAGCATGCAAACCAGACATGCGAGCTTCTAATCACACCAATTTTAATCCAGGTAAATGAAACCTGTAATAATATTTTAGGAGAAGGGCACAATAAATGGCTGTGCTTAGATGTTTGCATAGTGCCCCCACCCAATTTTTAACCATTTAACATGTAAGGATCCAATCCAGCTCTGCACTAACATCCGGGTGCAGCTTGAACAACGTATAAAGCAGTCTGCAGTCTAAATGAAAAATATAAAGCAAACAACCGAATAATTTTTCTAAAGCTGAATCAGAATGCAGCATCAACAACAAAAAAAAGCATGTGAATCCTGCTTCTGCCTCAGTCACAGACAGTGCTTGCCCACTTCAATTCTCTATGAACATCCACCTACACACTTCCTCTTCAGAACACAAGGTCACGTCCCTGCTGCATGTGTGGGAAGAGGGGTGATTCTCACCTCCCAGTGGTTTACACATTCTGTGCCTACTTGTGTTACCACAATACCAGTGCTAATGGTTCACAAACGAGACAACTAGATTATACAGTTAATGAACAATGAGAATCCTTCTAGAAATATTGATGGTTTCCATTTTTTTGTGACAAGATGAACTTGTAATACAATAAAATGTGCACAGTAAAGGGAAAAGCCTATCTATGTGTCACATACTTGAATTAACTATGATTGCATTCTTCTAAAAGCAAGAAATTTGGGCTTATTAATTTACCTCTTCATAGTTTTTGGCCTCCACACCATGCTTCATGTCAAGATTAACCAGCTGATCAGGAACTCTTCCTGTACCTGATTTAAAAGAGCCCAGATATTAAGATCACATACAATGAAAATAAGTACAGTGTACCATTTAGAAGCACCTAGCATTTCAATTAATCCTTTCAACATCACTTGTCCCAACAGTGACTCCTTAATAAATTCAATTTAATAGTACTCTATTGGTTTTCTAAAACATTACTTCACTTTGAGTAGGCATAGTAGAAATAATTCTGAACTTCTGACCCGATGGTGGGGAGGATTATCATACTTACCCATGGGTGATTTACTCTCAAAGCACACTTCAAACATATCATAGTCTTCTGTGGTGAATGCAAATTTCCCTTTAGTTGCATCTTCCTTTGAGTACAGAGTGTGGCTTGAGGAATCTGTGATCTATCAAATAAAGAATGAATTTTGAAAAATGTATATTGAGACAATTAAAATACAAGAATCGATCAGTTTCAGTTTGTGCCGGTTATAAATTAATATAACGGTATTGACTGTTTTCACACGTTAATACCTGTTAACGTATTCTTAATATATGCAGAAATATAACGAAATTGCAAGACATTACCTAAAGTATACGATAGTAGACATGATAGACGATGAAAATATAACCGCATTTATCAGTTTAACAATACACAAACTGTTTTTGAACTAAAAGCCAAGTTGCTAACACGCTAATACGGCTAGTTGAATGGGCGATTAAGACTGACGTGTAACAGCAGCAATGCCGAACTGATGACACACGTTACTTCTCAAATACACCCGTCATCACCAACAACAATGAATAAAATATGCACGTTACAGTCTAATTTAAATACTGACAATATCGCCAAACACTGACCAAAGACAAATGATTAGGAAAAAAACTAAAAACAGGAAGAATTGTTCAGGCCTAAATCCGTGAACATCATATGCCACCGATTTAAACAGCAGTCCACTTCAGAGTGGCTTAGATACCGCATTAAAACACACAAAACAAACATCTTAGGACCCCGATGATATTCATCAAAGACGGAAAGGCAGAAATAGTAGTGTGTTGTACACACTGGTGGCGTTAACGTTAGCTATCCGCAACTCGATGCTCACCTTCAGATTAGTTTTAGTGTTTGCCTGTTCGCTTATTTCATACTCCCCAGTGACAAGGACATCTTTGTGGATCTCTTCTCGTAAGCACTTTCTTGTGTTTACCGGTAAAAAGAAAGAGATGGAAAACGCAGATTGAATAAGAACCGGTAAAAACAGTAGCGCAGCGAGTCGAGCCATGGCTACCTTCAACTTGCTAACCCCACCAACCACCTTAACATCGAGTTTCTACCCAACGGAACTCTAGCGCCACCCCTGGTCTGGAGGAAGAACGTCTTTCCACTGACTGAATCCGCTTACTTCATTGTGAATTGACTCTCAGTGCATTGAAATTCATTATTCCTGGACAGTGTATAATGTATTTTTCATTAGGGCATCATTTGCAAATATTTCTAAACAAAGAGGTTAAATAGGTGCTTAAATATAATGATACCTCAAAGCTATATCCTGATGAGAACAAGGTGCAGGGATTATAGCACAAGCCTGTTTGCAACTGCAACCAGGAAAACGTTGCAGTTATTGCAATCTAGGATATAAACCAAAGAGAGTTATAGCTTGGCTTATAGAGTGATCAGTATCAAGAATGTTTACAGAGAAACACTCTTGGTACTGATCACACCAGATGAGACAGGAACACTCTGCTATGTGGGAAGTCTGCCTTTATGTGAACAACAATTACTACACAGAGAAATCCCTCTGGCAATTGACTGTAGTGTTATACAATATCATGCCATAGAATCTTCGCTGCTCAGGAAAATTAAAGTACACACAGATTTTGAGTCATTCACAAACCTCAGTATATTTCCACAAGTTTTAGAAGTGACTACATTTTGATTAATATTTACAGACATGTTTCATCTATCTTGCTATTGTCTGACCAATCCCTTCATCAGGACCAGTTTGAAGAACGCGTCATCATGAATGTTTCACATTACAAGGTAAGGTGTTTGTTGAATGGGAACTCATGCTGACGCAAGTGTCTACACACCCATCCACTTAATTCTGTCATTCACTGGCTTGTTATTACCTCCTTAAACTGATCCATGCTCAGGTATCAGTCAGTGACTTTGGCTCAGTCAGGAAAGTTATTGTCAAGATGAGGTCAACTGCCTCAGTAAGAACATGCAGCCATGCATGCCTTCTGAAAGATTTCCAGTTCTAGACATGTAATTGGAAATCGTTGGTTCTTGTGTCACAGAGGCAAGCCCAGTTGTTTCATCATTGCACACAATCACAGAGACAAACAGCAATCTCTGGCTCTGCTTTCCTCACACACTCATCGTCTTCTGCTTCACTCTCCCAGACTCCCACCCCCCTTTCTATCAGGCACAGGCTGCCTGCTTCCTCCCCTGGGTGGCTGCACCGACGCAGGTTGGCGTCACAGTGGTCTAAATTTACTGTTGTTGATGCTGATGTTATAAGAAGCAATAGGCGCACCTGCTATTTCTGTTGTTGCCCCCCCCACACACACACACATACACACACATACTCACAGTCCCGGGTGCCTTCAAAGAGGTATTAATAGGTCGATTTATTAGACACTGGATGATGGCACGCTGAGTTTTATTGAAAGAAGTGTAGAGAGGAAACAAAGACACTTAGAAATCAGCTGTAATGCAACTGCACATGGTTAAAAAAAAGAATAAAAAGAAAAAGAAAAAACATGAGGCTTTATAAAAAATAAAAAAGGCAACAGACGCATCTTATAATTAAGAGTTATGGATTTGAGTTTTTTGAACAAGCCCCAGGCTTGTTCTTTATCTCAGGTTGCACCTTGAGAACAGGTCTGAGATATAAGGCTGGAATCTAGGTCGTGTTGCACAAAAAGGGTGTGGACACACTGGAAATGATTATTTAGATTATTTCCAGAGTAAATTAATGATTGTGTCAAGTCTTGAGTGTACACGCCTCATACGTGCTCACTCAGCCCATTTCCTGGATAGAACCATGAAGCAATGGTTCTTCCAGTGATTCTCAATATCGCAAAACAATTGTGAAAGAAAGTGACTGTATGTTTACAGAAAGAATGATAAATGGGAGGAATGTGAGCAAAAAAATCAAAACATTTCCTTGGAAGAAACATCAGTCAGCTGCATCAAAAATTTTGAATTAAGTAATGGTGAAGGTACTGTCTTCCTGTCTCAGTGTCGTCTCCTTTGGCCTTTTTAAAAAGTGCACGTGCAGGATAAAAATCACAAATAAAAGCATAAACATTATATAAAAGAGTGTAGTTTATTGTGCTAACACAGCACTGACATGTGGATATGAAAGATAAGGAAAGCTGCAACCCATCACAAATACAATCCTACTGCAATTATTAATGACAGTATAAAAATATAGTTCTGACAGAATTCTTATTATAATTATAATGATGCCTTCCTGCCTCAGAATTGTAGGGCGATGTTCGGTGTAAATATTGCCTCTATGTAATAGAGAGCTGCAAGGAGACTAAAAAAAAAAAAAAACCTATCTAGACTTTTGTGTACATCTGAATCTTGCTGCCGGGGCCTTCATGAATTATTTTCGATAATTATTTTCTCACGACGCATTACTCGGGGCATCTTTAGACTTCCGGCTGTGATCGATCGGTCATTATCGTCGAAAAAGCACGAAATGAAGAACGCAAACCGCGGTTGAAACGTTGCTTTCGGATCCTCTTAGCAATTTCTCTTGCATAACCACATACGTGTGCAGCTATCGTGTTGCAACGAGCATGTCAAAAAAACACGTCTGCTCGACCACTGAATTTATCTTTTATTGATCCAAATCTGTAAGAATGACGTTACTTGTTTAGATACGACGGACTGACAAAGCAGAAAGACAAACTTGGATCAATTGGAGCAGCTAGATCGGAAAAAAGAGCCTGTGTGTTTTCTTCTGACGGACGGCAGCAACGAGCCGACGCAGCAGCGTTGGGGCCGGAAGTGTGACGTCATCGCGCTGCGCATACACATTAAAAAATGGAAAAGGAAAGAACGCATTGACGTAAAAGCCCTGACGTATAGTTAACCTTAGCAACAGACGAATCAATAAATAGAGCCAGTGGGGATGTAGGGAAATAACAGCCATCCCTTATGGAAGCTAATTTTAAATATTTTAATTGAATGTCAAATGGCAGAGGAGCGGCTTGTTAAGCGTCTGGGAAGAAAAGGCTTATGTAACACCCCAAAAAAAAAAAACAAAAAAAAACAAAAAACGGGCAATTTCATGACTTTAAATACTCTTTTTTTTAATTGTTTACATATCTTACAATAACATTCATATTTACTCCGTAAAAAAATACATTTAAGTTTCTTAAATTAAAACCACGTTTGTTTTCACAGAAAACTTCAAAGATAGACCACTCAGACCATGGTTAGGACAAAGCACGTCAGTTTTTGAGTTTCACAAACAGAAACACCCTCGCATCCATCAACCAGAAAACAGAAGAAGATCAATATAACTATTGCTTCAAACATATCAGCACAATTACAGGTTCTGTTGTCTCTATAGCACCATTAAATGATACTTTAACTCTTTAAACGTCTAACTGATATTAGTTAAAACATGCTTTTTAACTTGCTACATGGGTCTTATAAGCAAGTACATAAAGGCAAATAATATTATAAACACTCTGCTTCCTGGTACAAGTCCATTCCATAGCCCTGTGATTTGCACATATCTCATACATGGAGAAAATGTGCATTGTGAGAGGAATTACATTTTTTGGAAGAGTCTCTAGAGGGCTAGCAGGGTCGGGGAGCTGAGGGAATCAGAGGACTGGTCATTGCTGTTGCTTCCTCTCCTGTGGGCAACGCCACAAGTGGGGAAGGTCTCAGCCTCTGGAAAGGTGAACACAAAAGAAGATGTAAAGGTGGTGCAGGCCGGCGTGCAGGTCACCACAGGTGTGCACAGGGGCTCAAAGTCACTGCTGCCAATTGTGGCGTGAAGAGGCTCCCAGTCCTGAGCTGTGTAGAGGGAGCTGGACAGGTTGACATCTGGGACAGACCTTGCTGTCTCCACCTCCGTCTTTGCCAGCAGGTCCAACGACTCCTCCAGAACGGAGGAATCCAGGTCAGTTATCTTCACCACGCTGTCTGAAACGGTGGCAGTAGAGAGGAGGGAATCGCTGTTGCTGCTGAAAATGGAGTTAGAGGTTGAAGTGAATGTTGACTGGCTTGAAGTGACAGTGGTTGCCTCTGGAATGGAGGTCTGTGGCTGCGTGGAGACAGTGGTGGAGAGGCAGGCATGCACTGGAGACATGGAGACCACAGAGAAGTCTGTATCCATCTGGGAGGGGATTTTGCAGATAGGTTGGTGGGCAGCCAGAATGAACTCCAGCCGTTCCTTCTCTTTCAGAAGATTAGCAATATCATTCTGCAGGCTGGATTTCTCATCCTCTAACTGATCGGTTTCCTGCATGGCAGAGAGAAACATGAATTAATTTCACTGTTGCACAAGACTGCTAACAAATGTGAAAATTAGATTAAAATGGAAGACAGCAAATCTGAGCGATGCTTACAGCTTGCAAAGAATCTGTGAGTTCTCGCCTCCTGTTACGACATTTTGCTGCTGCCTGCTTATTTCTCTCTCTGCGGATTCTTTTCTTCTCCTCCTCCTCGGGTGTAGTCTGAGTGATAACAACAAAAAGTTTAGGTTTTATGACAATTGACATGAAATAGATGAATAGTTGCTGTCTGTTACAAAACGCTAGGGAAATAAGGCTGAGTTCTAATTACCTGTTCCACTCTACCCCTCTTGCCATGTGCCTTGGAAGCTGCAGACCTCATGACAGTTCTCTTGTAGGAGGGACTGGGACTGTAAGGGTGAGCTCTGTGAGAAGGAGCCACCGAGGAGATCAAAGGCTGGACCATCCACTGCAGATCCGGGCTGGTTGAGATGGCTGTGACAGTGGGGATGAAAGAGGCACTTGATGCTGTCAGGTCAGTGAAATCCTGTGGGCAATTAGGGAAACAGAACCTCAGTAGTGCACTTTCAGACAGAGAAGCTGTTGCAGCTTTGCAAGGATGGTTATGAATGAAGATAGGAGAGCTTCTATAAAAAGCTAGAGAATTTAAAAATATCCCTGTGATGTCAGCTCTGACGTTACAAACTGAGGAGTTTCCAGATGAATGAATTTATTGCAAGTGGAGGTTAGTGTGTTGTTACGAAAGATCAGATTAAATTGGATCATCTGAAAACCTTGTGCTTTTTTTTTTTTTTTTTTTTTTTGCTAGAAATACTATGTTAAGAAACATTAAAGTAGCTTTATCACAAAGTCCGGATTCGCCAAACAGGACATAAAATGCAAAGTGTCTAAAACTTCATCCTGCAGTATAATATCACATTAGCAATATTTAACTAGACGTACCTGAGACTGCGGTGAACCCATGCTGGAGTATGATCCTGCCGGTGAGGGATAGTAGAGATTGTCCCCGGAGGGGGAAGCAGAGCAGCGGGAAGAAGAGTCGCACTCTGCGTTAAAAGAAGTAAACATCATCGTTGTCCGGACAAAAAAACAAGTTGGAAAATCCAAACAAACGTTGCAGTCAAGGAATTCAACCTTGAAAAGAAGGAAATCCTTTAGTCAGGTAGCGCTGCTCTTGCTTCTCCTGCTCTTGTCTGAAAGTTTTAGCAGACTCGACAGCACGCGGGCTTATATAGCCTGAGCTGATGACGTCGACAAAAGGGGAGCGTTCCCTTTCAGACACCGCGAACCGAAAAACACCAAAACACCGACTTAACAACGCGGCGATAACATAAACTCTCTCATGTTCTTCTATCTAACGTCCGAGAATTTAACGTCTTTGAGATTTTTGCCGTTTAAGGCGGAAATTGTAACGTAAAAGTTGTCATTTAATGGTACCTTCAATAAATGGAATATTCCAGAAACGGGATCCCCAGTACGTCATTTTCCAAATATGGTGCATCCTGTAAAAGGGCGGGCCTGCTGGGAAATAGACCATCCGACATTGGCCGACATCTGCATGACGTTACGTAAGACAACAAACACAGCGGCTGTTGTGAAAACTAAAGAACTGGGACAATGGTCAGCAAAAGTACATCCAACATTACAAAAGTACATCAAAAGTAAACTCCAACACCACGTATTGTTTGCTGTGAATACAACATTCGCATTAAAAACACAGCTAGTGTACATGTAATACATATGTTTAAATGTTTCAAATATATAGTCGCATCTTTTCCCTGTATTTTTACTAAGAATAATAATTCGGCATTGACTATGATACCAGCGGGTACAGAACAAAACAGATTAGGATAGGCTATTCCTCTTTTTCTTTGCACTTTTTACAGCGCAATTTAAAATGATCGAGCGTCTTTTCACTATGAATATTGTTGTTATAGCAATAAATAAATACATTTGTATGTTGAAATTTTAATTAGTGATCTGTGTGAATACGTAAAATTTGTATTTGCAGGGTGGATAGCCTACAGACATTTGGAAGACAAACTTAAAAAAACAAATACTGGTATACACGCACTTGCGTCAGTCTAAGCTCTCTGGCACTGTCTGTAACTTTTCAGCACAATCCGTACGAGGGTGTGTGAAGTTGTAGAACAAGAATAACAACTACTTTGCAAAGTAATTGTAATTTTCCACAACAGCATAATTTCCCCCACAGGTCTTCCCTTCAAACTAGGTTAGAGGGAATCCTTCGTGAATCATTCGGATGTTGACATTAATTTACATTTTTAACAGGTGCAAAACATGTTTGTCTTCTCCTAAGTCAAGGTCAAAAATAGACGTGAGACAAATGATCCCAATCAATGTTTACGGTGCTGTCGCCACTAGGTAGAACTGCACTGCTTTTTAACCATTTCTTTCCATTTTTCAGGAAAGTCCCCTGAGACAATCTTCACTGAACATTGCTGGCCAAAAACAAGAAGCTAATTTAAGGTTTAAACTTTAACCTTTTGAATAATACTGTAAAAAAGGACTTTTTTCTAGGACTTTTAATTCTGTGCGCATGTTTTGCCCAACATTCCTGGTTACCGTAGCAACCCCAACCCTTCGCGTCAGTGACGTGGTCGATTTGCAGAGCAACAACCATCGTTTGTGTTGTGAAGACGTATCACTCAATAGCGTCAAGTAAAACCGGCTCCTCCCTGTTGCTGTGAGGAAGGGAAGCCCCATACGGCACGAGCAGGATGTCTGGTTTCAGGAAATGATATCAGAGTGAAGCCTCTGTCAGTGTTGTGGCTCTCAGACTGCACTCGGTGTCTGGTCTGGAGCACCAGAATAACGACTGCGTTTACCTTATGCAATATTTTGGGTGTTTTATTTAGTGTCACACGTTTCCGATTTATACGGCTTGAACAGTTTTAATACCCTGTGTCTAATAAGCAGAAACGAGTCGGTTTTGTACATTTTGGAGTTACAATGCGCAAACTAATGTGACAAAAAGTAATAGTTGCTGAATAATTAAAGCATGCGGTTTACTTACATTAACTATTCATGCTTTAAAAATTATTGTCAATCTGTGCGGCTGGAAACCCTAACTTGTTTTCAGTGGGGTTTTTTTTTTTAGTTATTGTTATTTATTTTTTTATCTTGACTAATCTGAGTATTGGGTGTTTTGTCTCGGGTCAGTGTTGGTCAGATGTTTTCATGTTACTGAACCCTGTATAAAAGCGTTTTAGCCTTGAAATATGTTGCCGCTGTAGGCTAAAAATAGCCCTAACGTCACCAGCCTATGCATACTGACAAGACTTGCAGTGCAGAGCGTCTGCAGTTGTTCTCGACCTTTGAACTCATTTAGCCACGGTCTAAATGGGCTTAAGTCGACCCCACAGTGATGTGCCGGTAAATAAACCCCAGAAGGGGCTGCGACTGCCGGGAAGCATGCAGCCCCTCTCAGCGGGGAGAGGCCCCCTCTTCATCTACCGTTTCCAGCATTTAGGTCACAAAACCTAAATATAGATTATACCAAACCTTTTCAAGGGGGATTAATTAAGATTTGAATAAACGTTTACGAGAACATAACTGGTGGGAATAAATTAGGCTAACACCAACATAACTGACAAGTAGGCTGTCCGTGAAAGTGGAAGTACAAAAGCGGTGGTGTTGAGGAATGGCTCATCTGTGATCATTTGTATCCTACTATTTAAGTGTCTGCAATGACGTGAAGTGATAGTATAATTTGTTATGTATTTACAGTTTCAGATCTGCATACCAAAGCACATTCCTGCGGACGGATGTGACCTCCTCGTTCGCTCGCGGCGCTCAGAGGTTTGCGCGTAATGACGCTCTAATCAGGTGCAGTTCGTGACGGACAAAACCATTTGGAGTAGTTTTCACTTTCTTTCGTGAGTGTGGGAGAGTGGGCCACACGCAGACCATGCGTCCTTCTGCGCGCCCTCAACGCGCGCCCATGTTTTCCGGAAATACCATATATGGTTCGACCGCGCCACTGCACGATTGGCTGCTTTTACAAAAGCGACAATTCTGTTGCTGGAGCTAGATTCCTAGGCAGGGAAAGGTGAAAGGCAAAGTGTTATATGCTGGATTTAGCAGATAATTAAATAATCAGTGCCACGTGGGAGCTGTGTGTGGACCCAATCATTACATGAGTAGGTCTATCATGCAATTCATTTACAACATTAAAGAAGACTGGTGCATTAACAGGATAGCCGCACTGTTGCACCCCAAACGGTATTATAAGGGCTGTGACGTTATAGGCCAACATTTTATACTGTTTTATTGTACATTAACGTATGTTTGTGTTCCCACGAATGTGCCAGTCTTAAATGAGCAGACAGACATAGAACATAATGTATTTGATGCGGATGCTACATACGTGAAATGACGTGGCGTAGGGCACCGCTGTGTAGGCGGGGGTGCCGACTGACATATACTTGATATTTTTCAATATTTCATATATATGTATATATGGATAAATCAGAATTAGGACAAAATGTTGCCAAAATGACCCTTCAAGTGTTTTCTAGAATGAATCCTTAAGCTGCTTTAAAATCTGCATTTCCTTTTCTTTACTCACCTCTCCCCATTCGAAATGGTTCGGTCTCACCACACAGATTTCATTCATAAAATTTCAGCTCACTATAAAAGGCGGGCCTCTCCACTATCTGCACAGTTACCGTCTATGAATCTGTCAAATGGAACATAGGGAGGAGGTCAGTCATCACTCAGATGTTCTGTAATTGAATGCAATCGTTCAAGGCGAGAACATGCATCCTGACTCCAGCGCTGAGTTCGAGTCGTCATCCAGCTGCACAGCATCTCCTGGCGGGGACACCCCTGGGCGCAGCCAGCAGCCTACTCCTGACTCGCTTTCATCATCAGTGGACAGCACCAAGGTAACATCCCGCAGTAAGAGAAATCAAACGAAAAATCAAAGCGCATGCATTGATTAAGATTTACCAGATTTATAGTCATTTCTAGTCGATATACTGATTTGAAAACAGTTTTACTGGAGCAGATGATGGTCTACAGGAATTTCTGAAATCGTGAAGGCAAAACGTTAATCTGAATCTACTGCACAGCTTGGTCGTGACCTTTCATTGTTAAAGACTGATTTAAATATCAGCGTGATACTAATTTGATGACATACTGAATACTGATATTTTTTAATGCAATGAAATGATTGTGTTTACGTTTTTTTTTTTTTTTTTGGCATTCATCCGTCAAATGATGAAAGTACCATTTCAGCCACATCTGATCACCATCATTCATCTGATCAGCTCACATTTCGTGTACTGTGGTGTCTTTAGGACATTGCAGTAGACGCCTTTGTGCCGACAGTGACTGTCATCTCAACCTCCCAAGATCTACGGTGGATGGTGCAGCCCACGGTCATCACATCTGTCTCTCCGTCATCTGCTCGCCAGAAGACCAAAAGTCACGACGCGACCCAGACTGCAGCTTCACACAAGGCAAAGCCCTCCAACAGGAAAGGGCACAAAGAAAAGGTATGCTGAAAAACAAAATTATGAAAAAGTGAAAATATCTCCTCCAAAAATGTTGCGACCATTGCAAATAGACTCCATTTTTATTTGGAATTACCAAATACAATACTTTTCTACGTTTGTGTTTTTTAATCCCCGTCTAACAAAAGGAGATAAGCATAGCAGGGATACAAAAGATGCAAAATAACGTGTAATATTACGTTAATCCGTGCAGGGAGTAAGTAACAAGCGCACGGCTGTTTATGAATGAAATGAGGAGTGCGCGTTCACGTGTCTGACTAGACCGTGCCAGTGGCGCAGCGTTTTTAACGCCTGAACTGAAAGAGTCCGCATCGGTCAGATGAGCGTGTCTTGCATCCGCTGAAACGAATACGTGGTTTTAAACATGTTTCTCCGAAGAGCATGCACACTAAGTGATGATGGATTTTTTTTTTAGCCTTCCAAAGAGGAGGAGGAGAAGAGGAGGGTCAGGAGGGAGAGGAACAAAATTGCTGCGGCAAAGTGTCGCAACAGACGGAGGGAGCTGATAGACACTCTGCAGGCTGTAAGTAGGCATGCCATCAAGCACAATATGCACTACAGTATGTGAGATAGCTACAAAACAGCTCACACCACATCTTGTCATGTTATGTGCAATGTCCTTCAGGAAACTGACCAGCTCGAAGATGAGAAATCTGCCCTCCAGGTGGAGATAGATGAGCTGTTGAAAGAAAAGGAGAGACTGGAGCATGTCTTAGCTTTCCACAGACCGTCCTGCAAGCTCCGTGAAAGTGATGGAGAAGGCGATGGAGAGGAGGGAGGAGATGCTGCTAGCACGATGCTACAAGGTGCTGCGGCCTCCCCACAGCTACTGACCATCTTAGAGAATGGAAAATCCCCGGAGAGCAACACAGCTGGTGGAGAAACCCTGACTGGTCAGGAACTGGACAGCGTCAGCTGCGTTCCTGCTGCAGCCATTTTGGGGAATTCCAACATCCTCTTGTGTTCCAGTGCAGAAGACAACGATCTGGAGGACTTAAAGGATGACGACCTCGACGACCTAGTGCCCAGTCTAGAGATGGCAGTGACATCAGAGTTGGCTGCCCCTGTCCCTGACATAGACCTGGGTGGCCCATTCTGCTTTTCAGACTGGGAAACCCTGTACAAGTCTGTAGCAAATGACCTTGATTCCTTGTGTACACCAGTAATGTCTTCCAGTCCCACTTGTAGCAATTATCGCACCGTGTTTTCCTTTAATTACTCTGAGATTGATTCCTTGGCTGAGGGCTATGAGAGCCTCAGAGGCAGCTCTGGTGTGTCTGATGCGGTGAAAGATAACCTTAATTCACCAACACTTCTGGTCTTGTGAATACAAAGATGTTATGCAATGCAATGATAATGTCATTGAACACTATCCAGCCACCAAGCTAAGATCACTCTCAAATTATCTTTTGTAGTGTGAGTTTCAGTGTTGTGCAAGCCTAAACATCAAGGATTGTGTAACTGACGTTTCTGTGGCTGTAATGCAGTTGGTGCAGTTCTCTGAATGCATGCATACAAATCATCAGAGGTGATATATCGTGTTTTTAAAATCTGTATAATGTGAAATGAGTTCATGCCTACTAGCCTATGTGTGTAATGCTTTGACAAAATTGTGTTGTAACAACTGAAAATTACAGGGTTGCTAATGTGCAATGTAAATGTAAAACATCCTTTTTTTCCATAAAAATAACACCATTTCATTTTACCAAGATGTATTTTATGATAGTTTATTTTTATATATATATTGAACACAAATGTATGCAAAAAAAGATGGTGGTTGTGGAAATAAACATCAGTTCTCAGCAGTGTGATGCTTTTTTTTTAAATATTTATAATCATAACCTCTATGGGAATTTTAAGTAGTTTTTTTTTTTTAATATAAATGACAAATGATAATAAAAACTATTAAATTCATAAGAGAACTCATATCCTCTATCAAATCTATAGCATCAGCGAGGGGGCTCACATATAGACATGAACACAGCGTTAAGTACGTACGTATATACGTATATAAATCTCACGCTCATAAAGACGATTTAAAACCTATGTTTCACTTTGCGTCGGTCCTTAAATATGTCAGCATGTCTATTTTAGTCATCAGAATTATGTAAAGTCTGTGTATCAGAGATGGAATCGTGTTTAAATCGAGTGAGAAGGGAACAAGTGCAGGTTAATTATTTATTCACGGCTCGCCTTCGGTTCCCTTGTTGTCATGGTTGAGGGATTCTACAGCAGCACAGTGCGTATCGAGCGTGACGTCAACACGCTGCGAGCGTGCCGCCTACTTCCGTTGCCCATATTAGGTAATTGCGGCTGTTTTGCTTCCAAGGCGACGAGTGTCATGTTTCGGGAGCCGGAGGAACTTACCGGAAAAAGACGAAGCCGCAGCGCCAGCGAGCGGCGGTGGTGTGGTCGGGCGTAAACAGAAGAAACCGGGTGGGCATCACGTGCATGTGGACAATTGATGATTTCACGGTGCCTGAACGTTTCTCGGAACAGCAAAGTATTCGTTAATGACCAAAGCGTGAGGGTTTCGCCCCTGAAAACAATACCCCCCCCAAACCCCTCAAAAAAGAGAAAAACGCAGAAATTAATTCAACAATATCATTCTTTTTAAACAGTTTAGATAAAAAACCATATGAATATAATTAAAACAACAATAAAAATGATATAACTATGACAACTATAATAAGTTCTCTCATGAAAAAGTGAAATAATAATTAGATTTATCCTGTATGGACTGAAATCGCTCTAATTACAGAGATACACTTTGATATCGCTCAAATTATATTAAGACCTGAACACAGTTAATCTTGCTCCATTTATTTTTAAAATAAAATCAGTCCATCTATTTCATTGCTAGGGGGAGCTACAGCGCGGACAGGAAGCGCAAAGCTTCTCTAAATCTACACTGAGGTATATACTTCGTTGAGTCTGTATATACATGGGTGATAATAGAAAGAGCAGACAGCAGTTCTCATGTCTTCTGACTCACCCTCTTTGTCCAGCAGTCTGATACCTCTCACTTTATCAGAGTGGTAAAAATACACATATCCAGAGAGCTGGGGGGACAGATGGTTATTTTAGGGCTGTCATTGACGCCAGTGGCTGCTTATATTCAGTTGTGGAACAAATACTCACATCTTTCACATTAGCCAAAATAACAGCACTGTGTAGAAGAGCAGTGTTAGATGGAAATACTTTGGAAATGTTGCTCAAGTAAAAGTAGACATAGGACATGCTGATGTGGACTTTAAACACAAAGAAATGTGTATTTTATTGTCCCATGGACTTTCTCCTACACCAACGGTTAAGTTATCAGCTGTGTATTGCATTGTAGGGAAACCAAATCTGATTTATTTTTAAATTGACTATTTTTTGTTGCTCTGGAGATTCATGATGAAAAACACCTAGCGATACCCTTGTGACTAGATGCACCACAATAATGAAACTACATTGGGAGTTTTCATAGTATTTTGTGGAGATGCTGAAGGTTTGAGTTCATTGTGTTGCTTTCCTTTTTCTCTACATCCATTACCAGTGAAAAGTATGTTCTACATGGTTATTTATTTTTGCTGTCACTGTTTCCACCGTTATCTTATTCTCTGCTGTTGAGTAGATTTTTTTCCCCTCTCACTGTGATATTTCCAAGGAAGTGCTTTATTTACAGGAATACGTCATAGTCAGGAGGAATTTGATTCCATTCAGTTTTATTTATATTGTGTCTGGGACAATTAAGAGTGTCTGTAAGCGCTAAAGCAGATCTGGATTCCAGAGCAAGCATTTTCAGGCAACAGTAGCAGGAAAAACTGGCCTTTAACAGGAAGAAACCTTGAGCAGGACCATCATACAGTGTTTACCTAGGGAAGATCAAGGAGGAGATTTAAAGTCGGCATTATTACTGCATGAATGTAGATACAAATCTTATAATAAAATTTTATGCACCATTTTCAGCAGTGCATGCAAACTGTAGCGCCAGTGGTAAATTCATAATTTCCGCTTGTTTCTTTTCTTTTTTTCCAAGAATGGAAACAGTATTCTGTGGTAACACATCATTTCCAAATGTATCAAATTTTCTATACCAAATCGTGCACATTGTCTGTCTGAGATTATTTTGAAATAAGAAAAGAAGGAAGGAAATTAAATGAAGATGGCACAAAAATATTTTTAAAAAATGCCCACAGCGTCTGCAGTGGTGTGTGTGCTTGATGATTCAGGATTTTGTCTAGAGTTGTCTGGTTTGCTCGGGGTTTTCCCAAATATTTTGATAGTATTATAAGAAAACAAAACTTCTTGGCTTTGACAAAACATTTTTTATTTCGTTTCCTGCAATGAAAAAGAAACTTCCTTGAACAGTGTTTAATAATTCCTCAGTCAAGGTAATCCTGAAAGTGTTGGCATTTTAGTCTCAAATATCATCATAAACACTTGGAAAGGTCTGTTAAAATCCAATAAATGGACAGAAGAATAATGTTTTGTTTTGAAAAGAGGACTTTTACTGTTTTCACCTTCTGACACCCACAAAACAAGATGTTTGGCAACGCTGCAAAACCACAAACTGCTCTCTTTCTGTTCATTACTTGGGCAGCTGCTGTAAAATGAACCTTTGAACACTTCATATTAAATACCCTGAAGATGATATGCATGTGCACACTGCCGTGTGCTTGCAGACTGTCTATACTCTTCTCACAACTTGAAAGCGTAGGTAAGTAAGTGTAAGCTACTCATCGAGCATCGTTCCTTGCACCTACAGGCTCCTGGTGCAGGCATCACGTGTGTTACTGTCATGCAGCGATGGGGGAATTCAGCTTAACAGGGCAAACCTCCAAAGCTGAAGTGGCCCAGAACCCCCTGTGTTATGAAACCTGTCTGCTGGTCGAGTTCTGCTTTATTAAACCCAAACGGCTCCTCTAAAAATTGCCGTCTATGTAAAGAGTGACTATGACGCACGGCGGCAGCGCCCTCCCGACTCCGAACCCTCCATCAGACGCGAGCCATAAATCGTTGCTGAACCGAATTAGAATCTAACACAGAGCAGAGTGGGGTATTTCGAATTTGCGTGTCATCTTTGCGCCAGGGGCCATGCTAATCTTCTCTGTGTCGTTCCAATTTTAGTACGTGCTACCAAAGTAACGTAAAGTGGGGTGTTTCGGTGAACCTCTAATGGTTCAGCTGCTTGTTCTGCACAGTTGAGATGATTTTGTCAAATTTCACTGAGGCGTAGCAAAGGTGCAGGTGAGAATGAGCCGCTTTACTCAGGTTTTGTCTTTAAAAACCTGAAGTTGTATTTGAGAATAACAACCTGACATTCAGTTGTATTTATTAGCCAGATTGGATGTAGTTACGACTTGTTCACACTAGAGGGAACCAGAAAGGAGAATAAATCAATTTTGTCCTTTTACTGGAGCCTTATATCAATTGTTTAAAACACGACTTCGTGCATGTATGATTTTACACGCCGCGGATTTACTAACTGTATTAAAAAGAGCTTAAATCACATATAAAAGGCTACTTCACATGCAAAAAAAAATATATGTTTTTGGTTTTGTGAATGTCTGTGGACATGCCGAGGATGAAATCTGAGCACAACCGTACGATCGGGACAAAATCTGGGTAAGCAGGTGAAAACCGAGAAGCCATTGGGGTGGAAACATGAGGGATTTTGCACTTTGGCAGGGAAACATGCCTGGTGCATGTCAGATATACTACGATTATTGCGTGAAAAGACAACAGCTCATCCATAATGATTTACTGTACTGTACTTTACAAACAAGGGGTCATAATCGCTGCGGCGCGGGCGTGTTTTAGGCTCACGAGCCTTCCATTTCTGACACGTTTATGGCCCCAGACGTGTGCTTTGCACAAGTTCTCTATCTGTCCCTCATCTGAAACTTTCCTTCCCTCTGGTCTGTGTATGTTTTTTTTTTTTTTTTGGTTGCTATGGGTGGAGCAAAGTAAACTCTGCGTCTTGAGCGCCTCCTCTCACCATTATTTTCATCGATGCTGACGTGCGCGCCATCGGTTCCGCATTCCGGAGCTCTCACAGTCAAGATCGGTACTTAAAACGGGCTGATGCAACGATTCCAGCCAGTCCCGAAACCATCCGAGTCCTTACTCTCACGCCATCCTATTATTACTCCAGACGTACAACAGGTAAGTCTACATGGGACATTTTAATCATTTACGCTTGCGTAGTTTGTCCATTTTTATCTCCTCTCCGTTATTTTACAGCTTTTTTCCCCACTTTACTCACCATATTGTGGAGACTCTGATTGAATGATGTTATGTCATTCCTTTTGGCAGGCAGCATCTGTCTGAGCACATAAATGTAATAACACGCGTTTTTAAAGTAGTTTAAACCGAAACTGGAGTTTGAGCCTTGGCAAAAAGTTTGACGTGCTTTTATTACAGAAAGTACCTCCAACGTAACTACGTTATTGTTAACGGCTAGCTCTTTATTTACAGCCGCGCTAGCTAAATTATGCCCCTACTGGCGTTTTAATGATATAATCTAACCTATGTGGGTTTCCCATTATTATGCTAACAATAATAATAATATTATTCAAAGGAGTGTATTTTACTCGCGTGAAGACAGTTATGTAACGCTATTCACGCCGCGCCGTGGCTTTTCAGGGGAACGGCTAACTGAGCTAGCCTACTGCACCAAACACCACTCAGCATGCAGTTGATTTTTTTTTAAAACATTAAATAAGCGTGGAAAGGAAAGTGAAATGCAGCTCTATCTTAGTCATGTGCTTTTCGATTATTGTGCTATATAATCGGCTTGTCAATCGAGTTTAAACACAATATATTTACGCAAGATAGGTGATTTGAATCAATGTACGAATTACAGTGATTCTAGGTTAATAATGCTAATATGGAGAGAAAAGTAGTTAGAATACATTGATATATTTAGAAATTTGTTGTGTATTCTTTGTTTAGATCCATCAGTTGCATTATCGTCTGTAATTTATTAACACTCCTAATTTTCACGATTGTATAATAAAAAAAGTGTCACTTTTTACAGCGTCCTGACACAGCTGCATCACTGAGGAAGACAACTGACAAGCTTGGAGTGAGTATTGTGTATTTAAAGCTGTTAGAACTTTGCTTCATCCGACATCACCTAATGCTGCACTAACACTTCCCCAAGCTGCTTCAACTTACTACTTAACCGATGAAGACTAGCTGGATAAAATAGTGTGCAGAAGCCTCACACATGATTTCACACACTGCTTGTGTCTGATATGAAGCTTCTCCTTGATCTCTGAGGCAGCTGCTCTGTGTTTTCCCGGTGTTGTTTTGTTTAGCCTGTAAACACAGCACCCTCCCGGCCTGCATCAGGGGTTTTGGAAAGATTTATGCTGTACTGTATAGCATTAAATCTGTGCCAGAGGTTGCTTCAGTCCTGGCCTGGAGGTTAAGGCCCGATCCAGGAATGGGAAACATGATGGCTGGGAGGTGGCTTGTGTGTGAGCTAAGAGTTCACAGTTTCATTTTCCCTGTAAAGCGTTTGTAATGCTCAGGCAGGGGAAACTATTTGTGCCTTTTCTTCATCTGTATTTCCGTTGTGTTCGATCTGTGTGCATATGTTTATGTGATCGAGCCTTTGTTGCAGGGGGTTTTAGATGCCCTTGCGCCTGCCTGGGTACATCCTTAGGATGGCTTCTGCATAAGTGGAACGCTGCAGCGGATTAATGGGGAAGGGCCAGTGAGCCAACAAGCAGCACAGGGCTGTGAGGCTGGACGTGGGCGCTCAGGGTTTATTTTAAGTAGAAATGCCTTCCAGAGCATCTCTGGAGAGCTGGAATTGCCAGGCTGCACCCCAGTACACTGAACAGACAGCAGACGCATTGCAGGCGAGCGAGCCAACTATGCAAAGGGCGAGCTGGGCTCAGCGATACTAATGCTTGGGGAGAAGCCGTGCTCCGCTGCGTGTATCATGTTATCAGTATCACATAGTCCACATAAGTTTTTCCACATGGGTTGTGAAAACAGTGACTAGGAGGGGATTTATTCCCCTCTAACAGCACAGTTGTGATTTCCTGCATTCTTTCAATCCCATCATTAAAGCTGAAGCTAAATGTGGACCTTTAGTCCGCTGTGTTGGGCCCGAAGTGCAGTGTCAGGACAACAGCTTGTATAATCAGGGAGTCTGTGAGTGACGCGGAAATACCAGATGAGGAAATACCAGAGGACAAAGTATGAAAG
This sequence comes from Pao palembangensis, assembly GCA_015343265.1. Lineage (NCBI taxonomy): Eukaryota > Metazoa > Chordata > Actinopteri > Tetraodontiformes > Tetraodontidae > Pao > Pao palembangensis. Next base: position 5,243,351 of record CM027097.1, read on the forward strand.
AACATTTAAGTGTGACCCACACATTACACAATAACAGCGATTGCTTCAACAGGCAACAGTAACTCTGATTTTCTGCGCTCTCTGTGCTAACATCCTTTTCTCTGCTGTTGCCTCAGATTTGACGTCCATCCATTTTTGAATTCCGTTGTATGTAATCCAGGTCTGAGCCAAGCCAAAGCTCTGCGTCGTGCACTCTCATCTCGATTTAAAGTACGGGGAAAATAGTCACATATTAACTGGAGCTGGACCACCCAGACGCAGAATATAGACGTGTGACTGTCTGAATGGCACGCAGCAGGAGCACAGCCAGCGTTCGCCGTGCAAAAAATGTGAATGAACGCAGCTGCGGCGCTCGCACCTTGTGCAATTTGCAGGCAATTTTGCATTTTGCTTGCCTGGAAATTTTCACATCCTTAGGGCGACGTGCAATCGAATGCGACTGATAAGCCTTTTGCGTAATTTCATTACGAACCAAACAGAAGCTCAGGATTACTCACCGCCGAAGCATCTAATCTGCCTGTGACAGGATGTTGAAATAGCTCATCACTGCTGAAACGGAAGGTCTTATCATCCTCGGCCATAGAAACCCAGAGCGTGACCCCCGAGCAGGCAGTTTCACACGACAGCAGCAGAGAAGAACTCCGAACTCCATTTTATCAAGAAGAAACCTGGGACAGGACCCGACTCCTGCTGATGGGAGATATAAGACAGAAATAGGGAAAGAAAAAACATTCATCATATGTCAGGAAATATTGCAATATGTTCTCGACAGCTCCACTCTCACACACACTCTTCTGCAAATTTAACGTCTGACAGCAGCATGGGCAGAACAGCCGCCTCACGAATCGGCAATGAAAACATAAAGACGGGTTGGAGGAATGTTGTTGCTATATATTTAGACTGTCCTGTTCTGTCCCAGAGGGAAGCTGTTGCCAAATTCCCTGGTTTCCTCTGAGGATTGTGAAAGACTGTAACTCGACACACAACCTGACTGAGCGCAGACGGTAATGATGATCGCCGAGACCTTGGCCAGGCAGCGAGAGCGAGCGCATGCTTTAGCCTGAACCTTCGCACTTATTGTTCATTTTTCAGCACCAGGGCGGCGTCAGAGCTGTTTTTCAGACGCCGTTGTGTTCAATCTTCACCCCAAAGTTGGGTGTATCTTCCACATAAATCGCTGGAAAGCGCACCTCTTTCCCATAACGCCGCAATCTAGTGATCAGAAGGGGAGTCATCTGGAAGCAAAACCGAAACTGTGCGAGGGCCAAAGCTGAATTAGCAGGCAAATACTTTAGCCTCCTACTTTCACTCTAGAAAATGAGTAGATTTTACAGCACAGGGCTCCTTCTAAAGCCTCAAACATAGAAGAAGTCACCTTTCCAAAGGGCCCTCCAACCCCCCCACACCTCTGCTTTTTAGTGTCTCTATAGGGGATGAGAATAACAGGGCCTCCAGTTGTGCTGCGGGGTATCGCTCAGGGTCCGAATTCCTCAGCAGTGCTAAGTCCCCTCAGGAAGGACTCAGGAAATGGACACATTTGCTTGCACTGAAGGTAGACAACGTGTGTGAGCAAAGAAGCGGGGACTGTAAACACAGCGGTGGCTAATGCACACACAAGTCCCCTCACATGTGCGTTTTGCCATTGATATTTGTTTTGGGCCGGGGCCAGGAGCCAACGCCAGCTACGCTTCTATATTTCATAACTAATACATGACATTTCCATCCCCGCCCTTGGCTTCAGCTCGTCCCCTCTCAGTAGCGGCCCGAGAGGCGGCAGCGCCGGGCTGTGTAGGTGTCTTTGTTTGAGGGCTGCGCATGCTAGAAAGCGGTGGCGCTGGTGTTTCTGCCCCACTGCAAAAGCACAGAGGCGGCGTTGCGTCATCAAACGCTGACCGCTAAGGAGAGAAACGCGTCTCACTGAAAAACACTTTCACTCATGCTTCTGGATGCAGCTGCTTATTGTGAGACACGCTGTTGTCTGCCGATGAGGCCCCCGTCTGCCAGGCCGGATGGATTTCTAAGAAAAAAACGAAACGGACAAAACCGATAATAAAGAAAAGAATTCCGCTCAAATTAAAAGTGTGAGGCCCGACTCAAAAGCCAGATCAGTATGTTTGAATTCCCAGCAGGAGGAGAAATAGTCTGCACCAGCTTGTACGTGTGTTTTATGTCTGGTAATTGATAGGCACCACGCTGCAGACATAATTTCGCCTTTGTTTCCAAGGCCAGCGGCGAGAATGCCTCCGCTGGCGGTTGATTTGTGCGCTCTGATGTCATGCAGATAAATATGAGGTTGCAGCGTTTATGTAGGGGTTGTGTATGCCTGCATGCGTGTGTGGCGGGGTCTGGTCTCAGCTGCGTGCTTCAACAAGCCGTAGCGAGGAATGGGGGGGTTTCCTCGCGGTTACACAAACTGACTTATTTTTTCAGGCTTCGGTTTCAATTGAAAAATAGAGCGAGCTCAGGATGAAGCCTAACCTGGGTCCACACACAGGTTTGCAGCGTCTGGCCAGTTGGATATCAGACTCCATTTTGGCTCTGAAAGTGATTTGCTCAGTCATTTCTAATGTGTACCTTGGTTCCTGCGGCTGTTGTGTCGGCCTGGGGGGCAGCTCGGACTGCAGCCTTTTAAATTCCAACCAGCAAAGAGGGAACAATCGAGGGTCAAATATGTGAAATGAAAAACTGATGTGAACGATGGGTATGCAGTAGTCCTCAATTCCAAGCCATAAATAAGTGATAAATGTGTGTTTTTAATACTGCGCTATCAAGGTTTACTATAAATCTGGTGTTTTATTTACTTCTGCCCAGTGATTGGTCTCGCCGTCTGGCTTTCCTCTCATTCATTCTGGATTAACGGCCATATGTTTCTCCTTGTTGTTCGACAGCCTCTCTGCAGCCTCTCTGCCTTGGCACCCTCACCCCTCCTGGGAGTTTGAGACAGAGAGAGAGACGGGGAATTTTACTCTGCAAGATGTACATATATTTTTTTAGACTGGAGCTCTGTCTTGTTCTCTTCCTCTCCAGCAAAAACAGCAGGACGCTGCCAAGTGCAGCGTAAATGGGAGCATAGATGCAGCAGGAGAGGGGAGAGGAGGGAGCGGTCATCATTTCAATAATAAAATGCCTCATTGGGCTCTGGCTCCACACCAGCCTGTCCTTGGATCCCTGAAACGATGTCTGAAGGCAGTAAAGCTCAGGTCAAAAGCAGGGTGGAGATGAGATGGGTAGCGCCGTTCAATTCTCCGTGTTTTGTGTCATTAACGCAGAAAGGTCAATAGCGTCAATGGTGGTAAAAGGACAACAAACACGTCAGGGAAAAAGGGAACTCTGGATTTTCAGAAATGATTCTCTCGTTTTGAAAGCGAGTGGATTCGGTTTCAACCACAGTCGACAGTAAACTGCAGTTTAACTGCTCAAACTCTGAGGCCGGCCCATATGGAGGAGGGTGGAGTACATCAGAGTAGTTATATAACCCTTTTTCATCACCTCGTCGCTGTCCTTTGTAAGGATGCAAATGGTGAAAAAGAGGGGGGAAAAAAGTTGAATTCTAAGTCAGGCAGGAGCCAAGTCAGCTGTTTCTGCAGAGGCTCACAATGCACGTCTTTGTTGCTCCATATGAGAGGCGGTCTGTTGGTTCACGCCAAAACTGTGGAGGTTCAGCTCCAGGCCAGATCATGGTGAGGCTACTGGAGGCCTGAATATACCTTCAGAGGACGGTTAGTGATTCCCTTTCTTCAGAAATACTGAATTTATTGTTTCTGCTGTGAGGCTGCAGGGACAGACAGGGTCCACTCAGGTTTCACTCTTCCCATCTGCAACATTGGTGCTTTATTTCGCCCTCAGTACATTTTCCAAAAGCAATCAGAGTGACAGCATAATTCTTTGGCCACTTCCTTCGGCTCCCTTTTTTTCCTCTCTCATTCCTGCTTGATTGCATTAGAAAGTGCTGCGGTCAGCCGAAACAAACTACCCCAAATGGGTGGTGGTGGTGGGGGGGTGGGGCAGTTGTGGAATGCATGAGCGTTACCCTCATCCGAATGCTTCCGATATCCCTTTGAATCCTCTTTACCAAAACCAAATGAACACTCAAGACAAAACAGCCATTCTGTGGGTGCTGTCAGGCGGGAGGAGGAAGATAGCCCTCAGGTCATGAGATCATGAGGCAGAGTCACAGTTTCCATTCACAGAGAAACTACACAGATGTGGTTTTAGCTGCCGACAGGCTGCCGTTTGCTTCTTTTACCGACTGCTGACTAAGGCGGTAGCACAGCTGACCGAGCCGTGGACGTCTGAACGTTAACCTGTGCTGGCGAGAAGCATGTCACCACTGCAGGAAGATACAGGAACCACAAGCGGGAAAATCCCCTTCAGATAACCTGATCTGCACTGAGCAACAAGCGTTCTTAAAACAGCTAATGGCTTCAGCCTGACTTTCCCTCTCTCTCTCCTGGCAGAGGTGGTGGAGGCCGGGCCGGAAATGATGCCGGGACAGATACCTGACCCTCCGCTGGCGGCAGGCTCCCTGCCCGGCCTGGGCCCGCTGGCGGGCATCTCGGCCACCACGCTCACCGATCAGCTGAAGCTGGCCGATTTCCACCAGCTGGGCACCATGCTGTCCCCGCTGCACTTCCTGGGAAGGCTGGGGAAGAGGCCGCTGGCCATCAAGACAGAGGTGGGCAGGAAGCTGGAGAAGGGTGGCGGAGAAAACGGTGGTCACCTTCATGGAGTTTGAATTCAATCTGTCCTGCAGATGGATGAAGATGAGGAGAGGAGGAAACGGAGGAGAGAGAAAAACAAGGTAGCAGCAGCACGATGCCGAAATAAAAAGAAGGAACGTACCGACTTCCTTCAGAGGGTGAGTCCATGACCCAGGAGCAGGAGCAGGGACCCTCAGCTCCACATTTAAGCAGGAGCGACAACCTTTTCTGTCTAAAACTGTTCCACGTCTCCATCCAGGAATCGGAGCGTCTGGAGATGGTGAACTCCGAGCTGAAGGCCCAAATCGAGGAGCTCCGCCAGGAACGCCAACAGCTCATGGTGATGCTGAACCTCCACCGGCCCACCTGCATCGTGAGGACGGACAGTGTGAAAACGCCGGAGAACGAGGCCAACCCTCTGCTGGAGCAGCTGTCCTCCGACGACAAATAAGAACCGAGGGAGCCGGGGACGCCGTCCCCTCAACACCAGACTAGAACCTCCGAGGCAGCCGTTTTTAAATTAAAAAAACAAAACAAAACAAAACTGAGCACATACAAACATTTCAGAATAAAAGCACTTGCTCTTTGAGCTGAAGACTTTTCCGGCCTAACAGACCTGAGGTTGAGCTGCTTCCCGGTACTGCTACACGAGCTGGCTCTGTCCATTGGAAGACTTGAAATACTGGTTTCCTCTCTGCGACCAGTGTCGTTGTCGCTGACGCCCACTGTGCCTAGTTGCTACTTCAACCATCTCTACATAAAGGGACCAATGGAGACAGTAGAGTACTGCTGGAGGAAACACACTAATACGGCCATGGTGCTCTGTTACAGCCCTCAGTAGATTGTGCAGCATTGTTTTAATGCCGAAGAACACAAAGATTTAACCTTCTGCAGTTTTACTTTGTATTCTAGCCAAAATATACAGGTGTAGAGGCTATAGTATTCTATACTCAGTACAAGTGCACCGATTGGAGTTGTTTGATTTCTATACCTGCCTTTGACGATGGCAGTTACCGGTTGATCCGATCTGTGGTGACGCTGGCGTCATGAAAAACATATACAGAAATGTTTACACCCTTTTTGGTTCGTCTCTGAACTCGCTGATTGTCCATTGTACTTGTTTTATACTGCTTGGTACTCAAACATATATGAAATGCTTTGTCTTTTCAGCCTCTGCAGTCTTTTGTCCATCTTCTCAGCTCAGCAGCGTTTCAGTGTTGCGGACGTGCATCTGAAACTCTGACTGGTACCCTGATAAAAGTCTATTTTCGCCTGTATCTACGACAACGAACCGCGCTTGTTTGTCTTACCGCGTCAGTTGCGCAATATCTGGCCCGTTCCTCGGCCGCAGCAAAGCCAGACTTCGTCAAGCGACAGAACTTATGCAACCAGGTTTTTGGCACGCTGACAGAATACGGCCTTGCAAAACTCAGAAAAAGGTCAGTAGCGCTGGGTTGTTGCTCCCTTTGTTCTCCGCTCAGCAGTCGGGTCGTTTCCTGACGGGACAGAAAACAGCGTTTCAAGCCTGGCTTGCAAAATTCTCATTAACAAAGATGACAATCCTAAATATCACATTTTCAGTATATACATGTACAAAATATGTAACTTGTATTAACAAGTTAATTTGAAAATCAAGTAATTTCTCAACAGCGGTCAATGTTGCCATCTAGTGGCCACATTTAGAACTACAACACAAACCAATATGAACTCACTACGCTTCATAAACCGGAATAATAATAATGTGCACATTCAAGTTTAAAGAAACATTTCGTGCGTATATGACAGAGTACTGCTATTTCTCTGCCGCAGTAAAATAAATCCTGGTGTTTCCTGTAAAGGTGAAATTACAGAAGGTGCCAAAACATACTTTTTCTATCCAGGCAGCAATTTACCTGCCTTGTTAAGTAGGAACAGATGTATTAAATACAGACCAGTTGGCTGAAACGCAGCCAGTATGAGTAGCCAATTAGAATTCAGTGTGAGGACTTCAACATTTCTTTAAATAAACATAAAGAATCTGGTTCAGGTGCACTTTAGCAGGCCTTCCTGTTTGAACTAAGCGTATCTCATTAAAGTACTTTTATTTTTCATAAACGGGGTTTACAGAAACGCTTTCTGCTGCTCTTTGGTGGACCTGTTTTAGTCCAGAGTGAATACTTGAACCTCTGACTCCAACCAGCTGCACCCACCTGAGTGCTGCCAGCTGTGTCCCCACCGGTCCACAGGGTCCTCCGCCTCGTTCTCCGCATCCAAAAATAATCTTCTGGCATGACGGGACAACAGAGGCAAGAAGAAGAGAGCTGGCATCCACATCAAAGAAGCGAGAGCAGGAAAAGAATAGGGCCAGATGTGAGCGTACAGTCAGCTTTAAAAGAGAGGGTTAGTCAAAGAAATGAACATTTAATTATGCATGAGTGGTGCCCCCACCACAGGGTGGGATTATAAAAGGTGAGATGCAAAACAGTTGTTTCACATTAAAAACTCTTTGGTCCCATGAAACAGTCCCATAATTTAAGTTCGAAGGGCTAAAGGGATTCAAAGTCTCACGCACGTTTGCGACCTATTTATTTTCAATGCGATGGGTCCCAAGTCAGGTCAGTTAGAGAACAACATCCACTTCTGTCTAAAAATACAAACTCTATGGCTCTCCAGCACCAAAAAACAAAAATAATACAAAAGTTCAAATGAAAGAACTTGCCATCTCCCAACACACGGAACTCTCTGAACTTAAACCAAAAAGAAAAAGCAGGTTTTGTTGCTTTGAATTCCAAGTCTAATACACAGCGTATTGTTGTGTGACAGCTAAATTTCCAATTTAAAAACACAAAGTGAATAATTTAGGTAAATTTCCCCTCTGATGTAGCTTAATGAAAACAAACAGCAAGCTGCCAAGACATCTTCATCTGAATGGACACAAAGACTCGATACACACGTCTTATTGAGCGGCCCGTTGCGCAGATTTGGTTAAATTTTGAAGCTGGAACAAAAACCTGCTAATGCACACTTCAGATAACTGTGCACCCACTGGCACACGCTGCCAATTAGCATAGTCTCAAAAGCGCTAATGGAATCTTGAGGAATAATAACAAATAATGAAATTAAAAGAACCCTTGTATCATTGGCTGCTGCATTCAGGCCCATTAGTATTTTCATGTTAATCCAAATTTTGTGTTTTTTTTGTCTGCTCCTAATGAATTCTGTGTTTTTGCTCCAAACAGTGTAGTCGAGATGCTTGTGTAGATGCTGGCAGACAAACAAAGACGTACATTAGGAGCCATTGTCTCCTGTGATTATTAAAGTAAACAGAAATACTGAAGCGGTTTCACACACAGCTGCACACACTCCAGCCTGTGTTCATCAAGTGGGGAGAAGGGCTGATCAACCCTCCAGACTTTGTCTTAAATGATGCCATTATTTAGGGCTTCTGAAGAGCTGAGTGTTAGCCTGGCTAATGAGGCCCTGAAGATCGGCGCTTTGGCACAAGATTAAATAGTGGAGGCAAGACTGAAGATGCTGCCCAGCATCAGGCTTCATTTTCAAAAAGACAAAAGCTTGCCTCTTTGATAAAAACCAGTGGGTGAAACAGACCAGCTCAGAGGACCCAAAAGACCCAAAGAAAGCTGCCAAATCCCAGCCGGACCTTTGCTGTCAGGCTCAAGACAGACGACCTGAAACAGGAGACTTGCCACATGTCTGACCCTGAATCTGGACATGTCTGCCCATCTGGCATTTTAAATATGACCACAGCAAAAGTAGTTAAATGACTGCTAGAACAGAATAAAACTCAGTTTCACTGGCTTCTTTACGTAGATAAATTATTTCATATAGCAGATACCAATGAAAATGAAAGCCTGAACTTGAAAACCCAACCACAAATGTGCTGACTGCTACTGACAGACCCTTACATGAAAATCAACAATATAAAACTGCATATTTAAAACTGACTAGTTTTAAGATGTTTTTGCTTAAAGCTCAGAACAGTTTGATGGTTAAAGAAAAGCAGAGGCCTTTAGGTTTAACGTACTGTATTTGTGTTTCACTGAATCGAACACATCCCTCAGGAGGTGTTTACTATATTTAATCAGCCTGGACCCCCACCACAAATAATAAACATCAAATAAACTGTGCCAAGGATGCTTCTTTTTCAAAGATTTCTTCATCCTGCTGTGGCTGTACCTCTCTCTCACACACACACACACACTCACCGTGCTCAGTGGTTCATCCAGTGATTCACACGTTCACCTGAAAAGCAGGCAGGTACTTGTGATATCTGAGGTCTGCCTGTGCCACATCTGAAGATGTCCTAAATTGGTTTTGAGCGTTTTGCTTGTGCAGTTGCTCATGTGCAGGTCAGCTGACTTTTCCAAAGTTAGCTCTCTCTGTGTGCAACTGAACTGTAAGGACTGTGGAGTTTCAGAAAAATTCAGGAGAATCCTCCCAAAAACATGACATGCCAGTACAGTTCAAACCCTCCAACACACTCAGACAGAAACTGGTCCACCCAAAGGACAGGACACCAAGACACAAAGCAATGTTGTCTATGCTGGACAGTGTCAGGAGGAATACAAGGAACTGTCCATTGGGGAAACCAAACAGCCCCTCCATAAACGAATGGCCCAACACAGACGTGCCACTTCTTCAGGACAGGACTCAGCAGGACAGAGGACAGTCAGGTACGTGTGCTGGCCAGAGAAGATCGCTGGTTTGAAGCCATCCACGTCAAGTTGGAAAAACCATCTTTAAACAGAGGTGGTGGACTAAGGCACTTTCTGTCACCCACCTGCAATGCAGTCCTCCACTCTTTCCGTCAACAATCCAAACGTTCACACCGTTTGACGACACCTGGTGACTCATTAACATGTGACCCAACAGACAAAGGGGAAGCACCCAAACTGAAACTAGGTGAACGACCCTGCCAACCACCCTGCCAACCACCCTGCCAAGGACTCTCAGGTGACCACCCGGGCCATTAACATGCCGATGGTCCACAGGGCTATATTTTCAAGCTCTGCCCCCAGCAAGCTTAGAACTGAAGAAGCTCTCTGGAGAGAGGGCGAAACGTCTTCAAGGAAACCTCACAGTCCAGTTGACAGAGAGATCTAACCTTGGATAACTATGACCTGGATGACTGAGAATCTACACAGACATCAGCTGACTTTAAATGTGTGTTTTGGACAAACATCACATGTCCAGCAGCAACGCTCTGGGATCTTCCACCACCGCTTTGATCTTGCGCAGGAAGGTGACCGCCTCTCTGCCGTCCACGAGCCGATGGTCGTAGGTCAGGGCCACGTACATCATCGGCCGGACCTCCACCTGCCAAACCATCCACATGTGGATCCTTTACTGCCACACCTTCACTTTCCTGCATCACTCCAGAACAGTCACTGCTTTCTCGCCTACCTTGCCGTGGACAGCCACAGGATGCTGGAAAATGCCGTGCATGCCCAGGATGGCAGACTGTGGGGGGTTGATGATCGGCGTGCCGAATAAGGACCCAAACACACCGCCATTGCTGATGGTGAAGGTGCCTCCATCCATGTCCTCCACAGCCAGCTCGTTGTTACGCGCCTGAGACACGCAAGCAGACATGATGTGATCTCTAATTAGGACTCCTTTGTCACCATGGCAACAAGCTTCTTACCTTTTCTCCCAGGACGTTGATTGTCTTCTCAATATCGGCAAAGTTCATTGTCTCAACGTTGCGGATCACCGGCACGACGAGCCCCTGCGAGAATGTTTTCAGTCATTCGGCATTTAAAGGCATAAAGAAATTAAATTCAGTTAAAGTCAAACCTTTGGAGTTGCCACGGCAACACTGATGTCCACGTAGTCTCTGTAGACGATCTCCTTGGTCGCATCGTCGATGACTGCAGATAAAAACAGCGTGGGAGGAGAAGGATCAGGTGTGACGCTGCGTTTACTGCGTGACAAAGACGCGTTGGTGCTGTCTGACCGGCGTTGACGGCGGGCTGATCGGTCAGAGCGTGCGCCGCCGCCTTCACAAACGCAGACATGAAACCCAGTTTGATGTTGTGCTTCTTTAAGAAGGCATCTTTATGCAGCCTCCTCATCTCCTGGACGTTGCTAAAGAAAAAAAAAAAGATTTGTTTGATCCAGAGAGACAAATGTAAATAAAGCCAGAGCGAAGTCCGTGGACTCACCTCATGTCCACTTCGTTGAATGTGGTCAACATGGCGCAGGTGTTCTGAGCCTCCTTCAGCCTCTGGGCAATCCTCAGCCTCATGCGGTTCATCTTCACCTGCACATGAAGATGAAATTAACCTCCACCTTTAATTTAGATACACTAACAAAACCAAACGCCAACCTGTGTCAACAGTGTGTGTGTGTGTGTGTTACCCTGCTTTCTCCTCTGCCTCCGAGTGTTGACGGGCCTGGTTCTGCAGTGGTGGGCTTGGCAGCAGAAACTTGATGAAGAGAGAAAAATATTAAGTTAAAAACGAGACAATTAAAAGATAAAGATTTGCTGCTCCTGGCCTCCAGAAGGAGAAAAACATACCTGGTTTGGCCTGGACAGCCTGTTTGAGCACTGGGGGCACTGAAGGCAGACCGGCAGGGGCTGAAGCTGGAGGAGGAGGAGAGGCTGCAGCCACAGGTTCTGTTACTAAGGAAGGAGAGGCCTTGGCAGCAGCTGAGGAAACAGAAGAAAAGATGGACATGAGTTTAAAGACATGGAAGGCATCAGCTAATAAAGAACTGAGCTTGCTGAAATGACCTCCTATCCGCAGCGTGAAGAGGGGCGTCCCTCCTTCTACTTTCCCTCCGTCAGGCACCAGCAGCTCCTCGATGACACCAGTGGCTGGAGAAGGGACCTGAACTGAGGTCTGGAAGAGGGAACACAAGAGTCTGAGCAGCAGAAACACACTGTGTACGTGACGCTAGAATGTTTGGTACCTTGTCTGTCTCAATTTCGCACACGACCTCATCTTCAGTCACCGAGTCGCCCACAGCTAAAAGGTAAACAAACAGCATTGAATTCAGCTCTAACATCTCTGGAACAGATTATCAGATCACATTCTGGAACCAACCTTTCTCCCACCTCACGTCCCCCTCTGTCACCGATTCTGCAAACGCAGGAGTTTTCACCGTGACCAATTCCTCCCCTAAAGAGAAGAAGAGGAGCTTCAGGCAGAACCAAAACGGTGTGGTGATGATGGTGCGACACCTACTGTGAACAACCGACGTCTTGAAGTGTCTGACGTGGAGGAAATTCAGTAAAGGCTGACGTTCACATCTGGAAGAGAAGAAGAAAAGATGCAAGTACGGAAATAATAGTGCCAGTGCACATCTGTAAGAGAGAAGACTCACGGCTGAGATGTCCTGTACATCAGCCGGCTGCAGACAGCTGAGCCTGGCAAAAGAAAGAGCAGAAGAGGAGATGAAAAAATAAAAGCATTAACTGTAGTTTCTTCTGAAGAAGCATCCAAAAATGTTCCCTGAAAGATGCATTTAAGCACTTGTTGCTTAGTGAGGCTTCTGGGTTAATGAACAGCTGCTGAGGCTTTGATGCACTCACACGCCAATCATAAGGTCACTCACACTGCAGCTCTAGCTGTGGCTTCACTGTTACAACCTTACAAGAAATGATCAACTATATTAACAAAGAACACTTACCTGGTGTACTTTGCTGTATAAGCACATTATTGGCCTGAAAAGCAACAATAAATTAAGGACATGAACTTTGACCTTAGGAGATATTACTGACTGATATTTCATTTAACAAACCATCCAGAAGAAGTGTTAAAAGCCGAAAGCAAAATCCTACAACAAGTATTTCCTGGCACCAAGAACAGGTTTGTAAAGGGGAAAGAAATCCTGCCCAGCCTGGTTTTACTACCTGTTTGGGCACCGACAGTTCGAATTGTCGGCGTCAGCGCACATACATGTTTAAAATAACATACCGATGGTTATTTATGTCAAGACAGCTGCATTCACCTATAACCAAACCAACACATTAAAATAATCTGTAAAATGGTCTCGTTACAGAGATGAAAACGTCTTTAGCGTGTTTTTTTTGTGTGTCGAAACATCACGTGATTTTTTTTTTTTTTGCTGATGCTTAGGAGTTAGCTAAATGGCCATTTTCTCAGATAACTGTCAAACTTAAGCCTTCAGGTATCTTGAGTCAATATCGGATAGTGTCCTTCCTTGGTAGGGGAGGCTCCGCTTCACCAGCTAACATCTGCTAAGTGCTAGCTAACGTTTTAGTTGGGTATGTTTAACATACTAATTTAACTTTATTAGCACATTATATTCCAACCCACCTGTCTCAACGCGGTCAGCGAGCGGCCAACAGACTGGTACACATGTTTAGTTCGCGACAGCGTAATCATGACCGGCGGCAGCATCCCGTATTCAGCGCAGCATCAGTCAACAGAGCAGCTGCTCCGAAGCGGAACGGTTGAGTCCGCCTGGAAGAAACCACCGCGATTCGCCCGTGGGGGGGCACCAATGTAGAGCTGGGAGTGGAAAAATGTCATAGTGAAAACAACATAAATCATTAATCATGAATAACAATAAAATAACATAACACAGTTTATTGTATTCGTTTGTATAATTTATCGTTTTTCGTAACTTACAAAAATAAAAACAGTCAAAAGGCACAAGGCAACATAATTTGCTCCAAAAAAGAAACAAAAACAAAACAACTATACTGTTTAAAAATGTTTTGCCATTTGGATACCTTGATGTTTATTACACGGAGTTACAACCATCATCCTCTTCTAACAGTCATTTAAGAGTCAGCTTCCCTCCTCGTGGTTATATTAGTATCTGAGGGGAGAGAGCTGATTGGTCAGCATTGTAGGCCACGCCCCTTGGTTAGTGGAGAGCTCTCAGCTCCAGGACCAGTATAAGTGCAACCACTGGTGCAGTACCAGTATAACCGCAGCCACTGGTGCAGCACCCAAACAGCTCCTTTTAAACAGGTGAGTACGTCAGTATAACAATATCAGACATTTTCCTGTTTTAAACTTTTAGTTTTACTTCTGAATAAACCTACATTCTAACAAAGGTGCACCTAAGGCACTTAGATCACTACTGACTTCACATTTTGGCATCAATATCTGCATTTCTTATTGTAACCATGTCTTGTCGACTGCTTTTTTTGGTAGCCCTGCAAAACATTTTGGAAGGTATGTATTCCTCCAGCAACTATTTCTTTGATGGACGCACTTCAGGTTACCTTTCCTCTTTTCAGAATGACTATCTGACGTCTAATTTGGATTTACCGGATGCTTCTATGAGTTTATATGAAGGCAGCGAAAAGCAAAAATGTCTACCGGAAAGAGTTTATTACAGCCCCACTGAAGCTGTGTCAAGTTCTGTCTGTTCCAGCCATCCAGAGTTTTGTCCCTCCAGAGATTCTGGACAGATTTCCACAAAACCAGATCCATCTCCTGGATATGATTCCTGTGTTCATGACTGGTACCTGAACAGCCGGCGTGAAGCCAAGCGTGCCAGGGTAGAAAATATCATTAAAGGAATGAGCAGCACCAATGTTCTATCAGAGAGCCTGCTGGGAAGTAAAAGGCGTCAAGAACAACCTGAAGGCTACCGATCTGATCCTAACTCCTCGGTTGCATCTCAAACAGATACCTTCACAGATCCATACAGAGAGTTTGACAGCGACGCATGCATGACACATGAAGGATGGAAGAGGCTGATGAACGTCACCCGAGCCAAACATGACAGGATGGAGCTGATGACGGATCTTCTGAAGTATGAGCTTTCCAGAGCTGTCAACAGGAGCATCGACTCCATTTTCAAAAACGTGTCGCTGCTGCAAACATTGGACCACGCAGGCTCGCTCCAGTCCCTGATCTACAACAGGGGAAACCTTTCACATCACGTCGAAAACGTTCAAACTGAGGCACTGTCTCTGGTGGTGCCAAAACCTGCAGAGCAGAGGAGCGATAGCCTCAGCCTTCAGTGTGGATCCAGAGATGACAAACCTCCGGCCTCTGAGGCTGGTCCGAAGAAGAATGCCCATCAACACGCTCAGGGGAGATCCAAGGTGAGCTCCAGATCTCTCAGAAGCCTGTTGGTGGATCCACCGTCTCTACATCTCCATCACGTCAAGATCGAGTCCGACATTCTGGCGAATAATTACCTTTACACGCTAAACGTATCCTCACATGAGAGTAATCTGAACTGCCTCCAAAGAAAAGTCTTTCTCCTGTTTTGTCCTTAACATTGCCTTTAGGAGGGCCTGACCACCAGCCACCTGAAGAAAGCAAAGCTGATGTTCTTCTACACGCGCTATCCAAGCTCACACGTGCTGAAAGCCTGTTTTCACGATGTGCAGGTGAGTGTTAAGAATCTCTGGTGTGATGAATGCATCATGATTGTAAAGGTAACCTAATATCATGGTTGCTCTAAAGAATGGGTCACAAACCAGTTATTACTGGGCGGTTTTTATTTCTACAGTCTTAGAATCCCAGTGGAAATGCAAGCTGTAAACAGTCTACTGAAATGAGACTTTTCTCTCACTTACCCGCTTCTCTTCTGTCTACAGCTGAGCAGATGCGTCACCTCTCAGCTCATCAAGTGGTTCAGTAACTTCAGGGAGT
Organism: Pao palembangensis; assembly: GCA_015343265.1. Lineage (NCBI taxonomy): Eukaryota > Metazoa > Chordata > Actinopteri > Tetraodontiformes > Tetraodontidae > Pao > Pao palembangensis. The sequence goes on from CM027097.1 coordinate 5,258,643, forward strand.
TCTACTACATCCAGATGGAGAAGTTTGCCCGTCAGGCTCTGGCTCAGGGAGTGACCGACGTGAGGAGCCTGGCTGTGGAGAGAGAGTCACAGCTGTTCAAAACGCTGAACACACACTACAACAAGGCCAATGACTTTCAGGTAAGCAAAGGACAAAGGCAAAAACGCAGACATTCACATTTTCCCATGTAGTTGTCAGAAAAATGCTTTTTGTGTGCACACGCGAGCAGCGATGTGGTTTTGGATGGTTAGTTAAAGGAGTTCCATGTCTATTCAGGACATTATTGTGGATGTAAAGTAATTTCCCCAGATTAGTTAAAGTTCTAAATAATAGCAAGATCAGACAGAACAGTGCAGTAGAGCATCAGAAATAGACTTGAGTAAGAATACCTTTCTCCTGCAGAGATATATAGTTTTTAAAGATATTTATACATTATGATAGTGGTAAACAGGTCTGATTTTCCTCAGTAAAACAACGTATGTGTAGACCACGTTACTACACTGAATACACTCCTCACTGCCAACAGTTCTGGCATCACCACTGTGTTGCCATCCAACAGCATAACAACATCCACAGCAGAGCACACAGGCCACCATCTTTGCCCTTCAGTTTGTGTCATTTCACATCTGTGACTCAAACCTGCAGCATCAAATAAGAGCAAACTTCTAGAATTATGAATATGAATTATTAGTACTACTGCGACTGCAGCGCAGACTCCTGTTATAATAAACTGAATAAAAATAAAAAGAAATCTGGTCAAAATGTTCATCAACCTCTTAAACAATTAAAAGGGTTTTAACAGCTGCTTTTGCCTCTTTTTTCTAACTTTTAGACTTACCTGTCCTGATTCACATTCTGTTAAACACAACTCATCACATCTGTCCTTTTGTTAAAGGTCTCCAATGTGTCCTGTGCTTCCACAGGTACCTCAGTGCTTCCTGGAAGTTGCTGTGATCACACTGAGAGAATTCTACAGCGCCATTTCAAAGGGCGAGGATCGTGATCCCTCGTGGAAGAAAGCGATCTACAAGGTGATCTGCAAACTGGACAGTGATGTACCGGCAGAGTTCAAAGGTCAGCGCTTGGGGTGAGGAACGAGCAGAGGCGTGTGTGCCACAGTGGTCCGTCACAGTGTGGACTTACTAGATTAGTAAAACTACAGAAAATGACAATTTACAGTAAATGAGCACAAAAATAAACTCCACAAGTTGTGAGAATAAAATCTTTAATTACACATTTATAGTCATTGACGTTATTACATTAGCTCAGCCTCAAATTTTGTATTTGTGTCTCTTCCACACTCACCAAAAATCCATTCCATCTTCCAAATGAGCCGTTTTCCATCTTGTTCTGAACCAGATGAGCGTTGTAGTCACTGTCGATAATCCAGATGTTAAACTCCTCTGGTAAAAAAAATTCCTGGACTCGATTGCTTCAAGTTAAAAGTTTGAAAATGTAGAAGCAAAATCGACAATACACACGCTTAAATACAGCAAAAAACAGCTGATGAAAATGAAGCTGAGTGGAAAATTTTAGCAGTACACAGTAATAACATGATTATTATACTATGTAGTAACTACCGAGTTAGTGTTCTACTGAGCAGCTATTTTGGAGTAAATAGATGATTTGAGATAATTTGCTTTTGGTACACAAACTGTAATAAAGGATCTTATGTTTTTTTGTTTTTTTTTTTATAATTGATGGTACATATATATTAAATTGTACAAAAATAAGACACATACTTAAATTGGTTGATTAGTAGAGTCCAGTCTCTACAGCTTTGATTGGACATGAATATTTTGCCCCACTCAAACGCTGTTCAGTGGAGAAAAATATGTTATTTTGCTCTTTTACAAACTTTATGCAACTCTTCTCTTATTATGGAAAGAAAATAAGTTAGTGGGTGTTGGAAACTTTTATTGTTCTTTTTCCAAGTATGCATGGACGTAGAATTGGCGCTACAGGTGTACAGTACAGAAAGCATACGGAGTACAAAACAGCAGAAGATTGACCAGAACATGACAAACTACAACTCTACTGTGAGTTAAAAATAATAACAATAAAAAAACTATACTGCCTCTTGAATGAAATGACTAATTTCATTACTTGTTGTAGTGTCCCCATGACAACTTCTTTCATTCTGGAAACCTGCAAAAAGATAATATAAAAAAATAAATCGTTGACTTCAACAAATATAGACATAAACACATCTTTAAAATTACTGTGCTGTTTAACTTTAAATATATGTTTAGAGTTATTATTTAAATTAGGAATATCGGACAATTTCTTTTAAAGAAATGGATGAACATTAATTAGAGAAGAAAGTCTGCTCCAGAAGGGTAAAAACCCTTCTATTACAGTAACAGTAATATGCTACTGATCCACCACAGCTGACTAGACAACCAGCTGTCACAGAGGCAAACACACGTACCTGTCAGTGAAGGAAACAAGTTCATGTGATCTTCTTAGAAATACTTGGTACGGTTGAGAGCTCGTTGTGCTAGCTGGCCGCTCTCGTCCGTTATTCTGGCCCAGTCCGTCTGACCCACCACGAAGCCGATAGCGCGCTTTCGATCTGCGTCCTTCTGCTCTTCGAGATCAGCCCATCGAACCTTGACAAGAACAGCCAACGGTGTTTATTCATGACCAGGGAGAATCATCTGCATATCAAAGGTTTCACACGAAATCGGGTATTCCTAAAGCGTTCTCAGGGCAGAGAGTTCCCATCTCTGTGCTGCAGCTCAGCATTACCCTTTTCTTCCCTGGCTCAGACATGCGTGTGGCGTAGTCGTCAGGCAGCTGGAGGTAGTCATCAAGGCCTGCAACGTCCTCACGTTTCCTCTTCCCGCTGCCTCCAAGTCCATCCAACTTGTCTGTATAAATGGGAGATTAGAGGTCGAGCTATAGTCAATTTGCTGCTGTGGTTTCTGACCCAGAGTTGCAGAAATAACAGGACCACCAGGATGAAGTTTCAACTTTAAAGCATAAACATGTCTGCAGACAAATATTCACCTCCTTCACTTGTGTGTAGAAGAGACACACAGTCAGTACAAAGTGAGCTACCTGAAACTTATTTTCAGCTAAAATATTAAAGCCTTTCTGAATATTGACAACAATGTTCTCCAGGACTGGGAGTTGGACTGATGACCTGAGTTACTCAACGCATTTAAATATTCATGTTAAAGTTTTTTTTTTTTTTTTAATAATTCTCCACAAATTTCTGTTTATTTTGCCTGTAGCTAACAACGTCGTGTGACAATGACAGTGTTACTTTCTTTCATGTTGAAAGCTACAGTAAATATGATAGCTTTTCATTAGATGAGTGATGCAGAGTGGACACAGATGAGGGATCACAGACGGTATCATGACAACAACTACGACTCCAACTCGCTAGATACTTGAAAAAAAATTGTAAGAAAGCGGAATACCTACCAAGTTTAGCCTCAGAAGTGTCCATCTCCCATTTGCTTTTTGGAATGTAGCCCTATATTATATAAAGAAACACTTCAGTGGTTAAGGATCAGAGTGAAACAGAGGGAGAGAGCAGCAGGAGCTGAAAGAGAACAGTTTAACAACGTGAGGACAACAGTCGACTGACACAACATGACTTCCTGTTGAGATATAATGAGCATGCACTTGTTTTGATGCTCCCGGAGGAGGTCAGAGATTCACCGTCAATACTGTTCGATCAAACAGGTAATAGATAGAGATAACAACAGTTTTATAATCAAATCAACAAATAACTTGGAGGACGGTTTTATGTTAATATTCATCACTTTCATTCAGGTGAGACCGTATACATTCATATATGAAAGTAAATGTTTTATCAGATCATTCCATTATGATTGAGATTTAGAGGTTGCTGCTCTACATCATCAAATCAGCTACAAGTAGGTTACATTTAGATAAATTAATAGATAAGTAAATAGTGAACAATCATTTCATTTGCATTTATTAATAGTTTTTTAACTTTGTTGTGCCCATTTTTTATTTATTCTTTTATGAATAAAGGAATAATTTTTGTTTAAATGTTGCGGATGTATGTTGGGACCTTTCACAGTCTTGTTTTTTGTGATTCCGTTTAAGGTTCAAGTCTGAACTTTTAACAGAATGGTGTTGCCTTACAGGCTGACACATTTACCCAGTACTGACTTGAACCGTAAAATCCTTTTTCAAAGACATCTTTTCCTGCAGCACGCTTCATCCACATACTGTTCATTTCACAGTACAGTCCTGCAGGCTACAAAGACCAGTTCTTTTATACTCAGCATTGTGCTTTCGTGATGAGACACACATTTAAGTCCAAAATTAAACTTAAAGAGTTTTGACTGCTGTTCAGTATTCTCTGCTCAACCATCACATCACTCTCCTCCACAAACACAGCCATGCAGACCTTATAAAAAATACGATTGTGTGTGAAATATCGTTCGAGTATTTATTAATCGGTTTGACTGGTGTCATATCCACAGAACTGCATGTGGCCATTGTTGTTGAGGTCGAACTGGAATTTCCTACATTTAAAAATGTCACCTAAACAACTCAGTGATTTCAGCTCACTGGAACCAGCACACATACTGGTACCCACAATGAAAACACAAAGTCTGTAATCATAAATGCTTCTACAAACATATTTAAACAGTTTGACACATGCTGTAAACACATTATTACGCTTTTCTTTTTAAAATTAATTTCCTGCTCAAAATATTCTTTACTTAAAGTGGTTACTCCTGTGTCATTCACAAGAATAACAGTTCCTATCTAACTATGTACATTCATTTTTCCAGATTTTCCAGATAATGGTGTGTATGATTCAGACACACACACCACCACTGAGAAATTATGTTAACTAAATGTAACATATGAACTATAAATGTATTCATGACTTTAACACTCAGGTAAAACTGTACCACCGAAATAGACATTAGAGTTACTAAATAGTGATGTCCGATGAATAAACTGTTGTACAAGTATGATGGCAATGTCAAAAATATGTCAGACTGATCATTTAATACATCCGGCATCACTCCAGGGTGACACTGATGGTTTAAAGCTTTAGATGAATATTGCTAACATGAATTGAGTACTCCTCATTACATTTGCTGGTTTGTGGTGCACAGATTGGTAAACTCTCTCAAAGCACATGGCTAATAGATTATCAGGACACGGCTGTAGTCAGACGGTCTGTGGGACCAGCCAGTTCCCACTAGTCTAACAATGACACGGCATCATGGGTCATTATTTATCTCTTTAATGCTAGCCCTGACTTATATCTACATCTACTGCAAATATTAAAACAGTATTGGGGATGGTGAAGGTTAGGGTAAGAGGCTATGTAATACATTGCATCTATGAAAGTCCTCACAAAGACAGAAGTACAAGCATGTGTGAGAGTGTGTGTGTTGCATGTGGCTGTGATAAATTCAAGCTCTCTGAGAGACTTTGTTGTCATTACTGAAATGTAAACCCTAATAATAACTTGTGTAATAAACTAGAAATGAAACAAGAAACATTGTGGAAATTATTCCAAACACAATGGAAAACACAATGTAAGCTGTCAGTGTCCTACCAGATCACCCTCTTCTTCCTCTTCTTTTTGCTCCTTGGGCTCTTCATCGGGATTGAAGTCTTCCATTTCCACCTGCCGAAGTGGACGACAGTTTAGGGGTCACGCTGATGAAGGTTGGCATTATTCAACTGTGAGTGTCTTGGTTGAGTCCCAAACCTCTTCTATAGCTGCATCCTGAAGCAGGGACCGGACATCCAAACGCATCATGTGACGAGGTGAAGGCTCCCAGCTGTTGGACATCTGTGGACAGAACGTCCATTTAGAAACAAGTTGCACATCTACAGACAGCAGAGAAGTCAACAGTCACCATTTTAAAGTGTTCAGCATAAAGAAATGTTTTTTTGTTAAAAACAACACTAAAATAACTTTGACTGCAACTGTTTAAGAAATGAAAGAATAAAAATCTATTAGGATTTAAATTCAAAGATTCAAGCTACATTAACATGGACAGACCTTCATTATGTCCTTCAGTGAGCGCCCATGCACATTTCTCTTAGCACAGGTCTGAGTGTCTGCGGTGATTTCAGCCACATATACCTTGAAACAACAAATTACAAACTTCAGACGGGTCCAATGTAAGAGAAAGAAAAGGATCTGCAACCTAATGTCCAACGCGTCTCACCTCGAACCCTTTGGTTTTGGCAGCACTCCAGAACTGATCGAAATGTTTAACTTTGTCGTTAACAGAGTCCAAAATGATGAAGGGGAAAAAGCCATCGTCCAGGGTTTTCTTGAATGTTTTAAGCATGCTGTTTCGATAGGTGTCCTCCATTTCTGGCTCATACTCAAATTCTAGGACCTGCAAGAGGTTAAGCGTATGTAGAACATTATTACTTATAATACAGAGTCAAGTATTCTAATTATTGCTGCTGTTGATGTTTGCACTCACCTTGGTTTTGACCTTCCTTCCTGTGTCTGGATCTTTCTCAACTTTCTCAACCTCTGTCATGAAATAGTCGTCCAAAACAAGAACTCTGGGGGGTGTACCGCCACATTCCACTTCCTTATCCTTAAAATATGACATAAAACCACAGAGCAAGTATTTAATCATTTATATAAGCTTTACTATAGTGTGAACGCAGCATTATGCTTAAACGTTGAATCAATAAAATGACAATTTGATATGGTTTCACTCACGCGTATGAGCTTTGCAACGTGGCTTTTTCCACTCCCTGGAAGTCCTCTCATAATGATCACAATCTGTACAGACATTACATGAAAATTATGTTCTTTAATATATCAGCCTGTTAATGTGCATTTTCTATGCACCCTTATCAATACTGAAGGTCAAGATACTGTATGTCGAATCAGTACCCTTTCAGGTCGAGATGATCTGCCTGGGGGCTTCAAGATATCCTCAATGTTCTTGATTTCTGGCTTCTTCTCCACTCGTGGGGGTGGCTGAGGTGGAGGTGGGTGGGGCGCCACAGGAGGAGGCCCTCGTTCCTCCGGGTAATTTCTTCTGTCCACTGTGTCATGTTTTGAAATTCAAACAAACATTCTTTTAAGTTTACTTCACTGATGTGTATTTATTTCAGAAATTGCCAGTATTTATGGCAAGTAGGAAGGCTACACAGAAAAATGCTTTGAGTTTCCCAATCACATCTTATCTTATTCTGTGGTCATTGGTTAAAAGATTTGTAAAATGACACTCATTACACCATGTCTTAGAGAATCCTGATTGCATTATAAAACTATAAGGAAGATGTAATCAATGGATCCTAAATTGGCCAATCAGCCTCAAAAGCCTCGAAGCAACGGTTTTACTCAAATATTAAGCATTTTAATTGCATCTTATATAATTCAAGTTTTTTGAGGTACATGATTGCACCAAAGATACCGTATGGTGGCGTGCTGTGGCCGTAACGCTCAGGTACGATGCGCTCATATGGGGGTCTATCGAATCCAGGTCTTCCAAAATGTTCATCTCGGTCGTGGCTGCTGCTTCGCTCCCGGTCTCTGAGATCCCGCTCTCGATCTCTGTATCCTGGGCGTAAGGATGTTCCTAGCGGTGATCTACATAAGTAATGGGAGAAATAATGTCCAAAGTTTTGTTTGGCCCGTGGAACTACTTGCCTTTAACTAACACACACTGAGGACTATTCACAATGTAACGGTACCTTTCTTCAACCACGGACTGTATGCTTGAATTAGAGATAGACAAATCGAACAAAATATGACATAGTTTGACAACCTAAGTATCCCTATAATTTAGGAGAGTGACGTGAGAAGCACCAAGGAACATGGTACCTGTTGTCTCTCTCTCTTTGGTAGCGATCCCTCTCAAATCTCTCCCTTTCATATTCAGGCGGGAGCTTCTCCCGGTACAACTCCCTCTCTCTGCTGTACTCTCGGCGGTCCAAATAAGGATCCGGACGTCTCTCATAATACGGGTCTCGGCTGTAAGGATCTCTTAGGCCAAGAGGTTCTATGAGAATAAAAGCAGCGTCATTGTAAAAAAAATAAAAATAAAAAAAAAACCATAAAAATAAAATAAATAAAAATAAAAATCTTATTCAGCTAAAAGGAAAGCGTTTAAACAAGGGAAACGTACCCTTTTCATAGCCTCTGTCCATGGGCACTGGGTCTGGCCTCAAAATTATTCTCTCACCATAAGAGATCCGCTCAACAGTGGCTCCAGGCTCTGAAATGTTGAGTGATACCATCAGCAGAGTTTTAAAAACACAAATTAAATGTTTGCATATTATCCATACCATGGCCATGTCCATAATCCACCGTTTTTGGCATCAGTGTCGATATTGATGATGCAGAAATAGGCGGCTGGTAATCTGAAGTAAGGGGCTTGGAATCCAAAGACTCAGCAGTGGTAGAGGAGTGGGCAGATGCAGTCATTCCCTGAGGATGACAGATTCAGGGTGGTTTGACAAATAGGTATTATGGTGGCAGATATAAAAGTTTAACCTCTCCCACCTTCAAGACATCTCTGACATCTGGTGGAATTTCCAAACCGAGAAGACCAGCAGGGAGCTGTTTAGTTAGGATGTCAGCTGATGGACGTTGAGGTTCAGGAGCAGGCGTCTTCCCCTCCTTCATTTCTCTGCAGTGCCAGAAAAATGTAAGTAAAATCTAAAGAAATCTAGAGCCAAAGAAACAAAATATCTCAAACCTAAAAGGCAATAATAAATGACAGCAGTAAAGCTGTTTGTGCTGACTGAAAATAACGTAGGAATTAATGACAACAGTTGAAACAGTACCTGATAAGTTTAAGTTCTTGAGCAGCTTTTAAAATTATTTCGTGCTGATGCTGGGACAGAGCAAGCACTTGTGTGTCACTTATTGCTGCAGCACAATCAATAGTGTTTGCTGGCAGGTTTGTTACAGGTAGTGTGGGAGGTATTTTGTCTTCCCTGTCTTCCCCATATCGTGCTCTGTGCTCTTCATATTCAGCAGGATACCCTCTCTCCGGTGGAGGAGGGATTCGGGAAGATCTGTCCCATTCTGGAAGTCGTGGTGGATATGGTTGCTCGGCACGGTACTCACGGATTCTTAATTCTCCTCTACCCCTGTCAAGCTCACCATGTGCATAATCTCTTACGTTTTCCTCCCTCCAAGGTCCATCTCTATAGGGCTCTGATGGTGGCATGCGAGGTGGGCAGTCTCTAGTAGAAGGATGCTCTCTGTCCCATTCAGACTCGTGGTGCTTGGCATCATCCCTGTAGTCTTCTGGTGGATAGTCCTGTTTTAACTGCCAATGATGATAATCATCTTTCCCGTGACCATAATCCGCATAATAACCTTCCTTATATCCTTCTTCATATCCTTCTGGTGTTGGACCTGACCGCCTCATACCTCTTGCCATTCCTCTGCCCATTGGCCTCCTCCTCATCCCTCCTGAATCACTTATGTCATGTGGAGCCATGGGACGGCCTCTGCCATGTTGCCAACCTAAATCACCCTCTTCATCATACAATGGCTTCTCCAGAGAATTGATTATTTCATGAGGTGGGGGTGGGATGCGATGCCTACCTCTCCCGTCAGAATGCATTAGATGACTATGGGAGTCATGTTCATGGAACATGAAGTGCCTTGCTGGATCCATCTCAGGATCTTCTGCATCAGTTTCATGCCCTACTGATTCATGCTCCATGGCTCCATGTGCTGGGTGAGGGGGGCGCCCTCTTCCTTGGTGCATAAAACCAGGATGACCACGAGGGGGGCGACCTCGTCCAGGTGGAAATGGGGGTCTCATGCCTCGCACTGGAGGTCTCCATTCTCCCCAGTAAGGTTCCATGTCCTCCTGGAACTCAAATGAGTCATTTTCTCCCCAGTGTCCCTCCATTGGCTGTCCTCTTCCCAGTGGACGTGGTCCACCACGTCCAATTAGTGGGGGTCCCCCTCGAGCCATCGGTGGACCTCCTCGTGCCATGGGTGGTCCTCCTCGTGCCATGGGTGGTCCTCCTCGTGCCATGGGTGGTCCTCCACGCGCCATTGGTGGTCCTCCTCGTACCATGGGTGGTCCTCCTCGTGCCATTGGTGGTCCTCCTCTTCCCATCAGTAGACCCCCTCTTCCCATCGGTGGACCCCCTCTTAACATTGGTGGACCTACTCGACCAAAGAGAGGTGTCCCTCGACCCATGGGCGGACCACCCCTTGACATTGGAGGACCGCCTCTGCCCATAGGAGGCCCTCCCCTCATCATGGGCGGCCCTCCTCTCCCCCTAGAGTGCGACCCCATCAGTTCTTCTTCATAATACTCTTCCTCTGGTGGGAAGTAATGTTCTTCTGGCATCCACAATTCTTCGGGAGGTATTTCAGACCCTGCATCATACTCCTCATGTGAAGGATCTTGCCAACTGTAGTTCTCTTGTTCTTCTGACATCTGCATGTCTTCTTTAGGTGGCATATATTCATATGGCTTGCCCATGTTCTCCCCAGGTGGCAGGTTTTTTGGTCCTCTGAAATCTCCATAGGCGGCCTGCCCACGACCTCGTCCTCGTACTGGGGGCTGGCCACGCCCTCTTCCTGTGTGTGTTGATAGATCTGGTATTGATGACACTTGTTCTGAAGACTGTGGCCGTGTTGAAGCCAGTGGGGGTTTGTTGTTGTCCATCAACATCTCTTCCTGCTGGAGAGGACTCTTCTCAGCAGCTGTGATTTCAGAAGGAGCCACAACAGGTTTGGATTCAGGAAGTTTGGGTTTTACACTACTGTTCAGAACAAAACTTTTTTTAGATTCTTCGGCTTTTGTGTCTGTCTGTAACGTCTGTGGAATAGGGTCACTTTGAACAAAGAAGCCATCACTTCCTACCAGGTTATCATCTGTCATGTCCTCAACTTTGGGCTTATTGTCTGGCTCTGACTCGGTCTTTCCTTTGTCTGACAGCAATTCACCAGGAGACTTTCTAGTCGTCTTAGAATCCACAGACTCAGGCAGTTTTGGAGCCGATTTAGAGTCTTTTGGAGTTTGCTGTTGATTTTGCTGGGAGACAACTGGGTGTTCAAATCGATGTGGGGGGGGAGGGTGCCTTGGGGGCTGTTCAAATCTGGCCTGTTGACCGAATCGTGGTTGATCAAAACGCTGTCTTGGATGGTCAAATCTTGCAGGACCGTCAAGGCGTGGCCTCGGCTGGTCAAATCGCGCAGGCCCATCAAAACGGTGTTGTGGTTGGTCAAATCGATGTGGGGCATTGAAGCGCTGCTGGGGTTGGTCAAACCTTGGCGGACCATCAAAGCGCTGCTGTGGCAGGTCAAGTCTTGAAGGACCCTCGAATCCTTGCTGCGGCTGGTCAAATCTTGGGTTGTTTCCACTGCGGTAAGGACATTAAAAATTACAGATGACTCAATCCAAAGACATGGATTTTATAAAACATCTGGACATAAACCAACAGGAACATAGATTTTTTACTTACCCTATAGCTCTAACATTACTGAAGCTCTGTGGCTGAAAGTTTGGAGGACCCTGAGTTCTAGGCCCACCTCCTCTCACAGGTGGTGTAGCAGGCAATTCTAAGTGTTGCCCAAACCCAACATTTGGCCGTGGACCTTGAGGTCTGGGAGCAATAGCAGCAGGTGACTGTTGCATATCCGGCCTTACTGGCTGCTGCTGCATGCGCAAATCTTGTCCCTGGAACTGACCGTACTGTCCCATCATCCCACCACTATACTGGCTTGAAGCAAAAGGCACCATGGCAGTGAGAGTGGCCACCCGTTCCTGGATGTGTGCATTTGTGGCGTTCATCTGCTCCTGCCACTGCTTCCACTGGAGCTCATAGTCTTGCAGTTGGTCTTTGTGCTGATAAGTCTGGAACTGCTCATGCCAGAGAACAAAGGAGCAATTCCATTGTTGGAATAAAGCAGTGAACTGCTGCTGTTGCTTCTCATAGTGCCTCAACTGCATTTCAGAGGACATCGACTGCAATAAAAAAAATACATACAAACTTGAATTATTATTATTACAGTTTAATGCCATGGTAGCAAACTACTGCTGGCTAAAAAAGGCCTACTCACCTGTGGATTAAAAGGTTGTTGAATCAGTTGTTGGTATTGTTCTAAAAGTTGCTGGAGCTTTTCGTGGTGTTGCATCAGAGCCTGGTACTGCATGTTTGCCCTCTGTTGCTGCACCTGCTGCCATTGTGCTGCAGCAGCCTGCAACTGCTGGAGACGTGCAGCTTCTGCTGGGTCTGGTGGGACCTCAGGCTGTGAAAATATAAGTAGGACTGATGCCAAATACAGTATATCCTCAATCAAATACAGTTAGTGTATTTTGTCAATGGAGCAATGGTACTACTGATAGTGAGCAACTTTAGATGTTCAACTGTAATTTAACTCAAAGAGTAAAAAGGTAGCAGATGTTGGTCGCAGTGATAAAGTATTCATGACAACAAACCAGGCAGGGTTTCTGTTTCCAGCACCGACATACTCGCAAACACGTGAACACACACCAACAAGATAAAAAATAAAATGAATGAAGGGCATGATGATGGGAGACTGGACAAATACTGACACTTACTGCATCTGTTGTTTTTTCTATATTTTCTCTCTGTAAATTCATGACAAGGGTAAAATCAATGTTCAGAACCAATAATCTAACACATATGATGTACACATTATAAAACCTGATTTATTAAGGGCACGTTTCCACTAGGGCAATTCCTGGTAAATACTGGGGTTAGAAACTTTACAGGATCCATTCTTCTCAGTTGGCCATCTTGATCATTGTGTCTCCACTGCGAGGTAGGATGCCCACAGAAACGTCATGAGTTTTGATCACAATATAATCGTGCAACAGTTTCGACCGTGACATCACCCAGGCAAGCCACCACGGCCAACGCAAAAATCATAACAAAGTAAACAACAAGGAGGAAGAGGGTAAACAAGGAGCTGAGGCAGATGAAGTGTTCTTGATTTGTGTGTTCGTGTACATGGCGGTGGATGTTATAAACAAGAGGAGAAGCGGTGTCTGCTAGGCTAATGCTGCTCTTCTGCTGGTGTCTGTGTCACATCCTGTTCTGGGTTTAGCCATTAGAGCAGGGACTCGATTAGGCCCCGTAAAAGTTACTGTAAATGGCCCTTCGGGGAAGGTCCCTCAGTGGAGACACGCACCAACAGCCCTGGCACCATTAAAATTACCCAAAAGTCCCTGCACTAGAAAAGTGCCCTTTGCATCAGTCAATGTAACTGTTATACAGAAAGAATCTCTACTTTTTTTATGAGTTTGATCATCATAACACAGCATAGAGGACTGCACCACATAAAATTCTGGCAGAAAAAAAAAAAAAAATTCCCTCTCCATCTATTTAGTCCACTGGGCAAAATCAACTTTACCCTCCATTCAGCCTGAATGCATATTCTGAGATTCACATGTGCAGTGTTCAGTCAGATGAAGATGGCCTAATGTAAGACTAAATCTCTCTTAAAAAAGTGAAAAATTTGCTCGGGAAGAGAATCTTGATACCAAGTAGAATTCTTTGATTTACATTTCCAGTCTTTATTCTGAAGTTCCAAATATTTGATCATGTTGAGTCACATTAGCCATCAAATTTTAGCAGAAAGGTTTCCAATGAAATAGTGAATCCAGCACCAGACTAAGCCCAGTTTGTGTTGAAACAATTCAAAATTCCAATAACAGGTCATTCTTTGAGGAACTATCAACTGCACAAATGACATCTCTAAATTATTTACCTATCCAGATTACAAAAACATCCTTCTAATTGTAAAGTTAAAACTTTATACGTCAGTAGCTGTTTTTAGACCGTTTAGAATGATGGTTTGGACCAAAAAAAAATCACTGATCACATGACGTAATTCCAAGCAAGTCATCTGATTTCTTGCAATATCTTACACAAGTGAGAAAACCAAAACCTGTTCGCATCTGCAATGTCCTTGTTAGCACAAAATTTAATTTTAAGTCACTGCAAATAACAACATCTTCATTATATTTAATTACCTTTGCCTCTTCAGGAGGCAGGGGTGGTGCAGGGGGCTCTTCCTTTGGAGGAGGTGGAGGAGGTTTTCCTTTAGTTGGCTCTGATAAGGGAAGAGGGGGAGCAGCAGAAACCTGCTCCACAAGTGTGGAGAGTGGCACAGAACCATCGCCCTCTTTCTGGTTCTGGTTGAGTTTGTCTTGCTTTAACTTTTGTAGATTCTCAAGATGCCTTTTATACCAAAGATTTTGTTGCTCCTAGAAGAAAGAATTCAAATAAATCAGACAATGTACGGGTTATTTTTCCAATCATAAATCTTTTTCTATACTCATTTAAAGCCTGTACATTAAAAACATTATTTAATCTCAAAATAAAAAGAAGATTTGGTTGGTGGAAGAGAAAAATCACTTCAACCCAAATGTAACTTGATGACTGACTTTCACCTAGTCCATACTAGTACTAGATTAACGAATACATTAATTTCATAGTAACCACACAAGGCAAGTTTACATTACATTACTGATTCGTTCAAATCTTGAACGCTTGCTTATACCATTGTGGGTGCAAACTCTAATCATTTTTTTTTTTACATTCATAGAAGAGAATATTTAAACTTATGTGTTTCACGTTTGACTTGAATGGTGATGATGAAGGCTTCCCTTCAGTTAGATATTCTATGTTGTGGCGTACTTTAGCAATAATATTAAGTACAAACCTTTTATACACTTAATACTTATACACTTAAAAATAATAACAATGGCAGAAAAGGTGGGGCATATTTCTAGATGTGTTACCTGCAATGGTAAACTTTTGTCATCTTCTGTCGTGGACAACTGGCTTATGGTGGATTCATTTTGATGACAGTTGTTGTCCGGTGATTTCAACAACTTTGTCTCTGGAGGAAGAGGGGGGCAAGGTTGTGGTTCATTTGGTTGTGGAGGGGGAGGAGGAGGCTGTCGCTGACCAGAGGAAGGGGCCGCGGACTCGTCTTTTTTATAGCTGGCTTGTCCTGGTACTTCCGAATTCCACGAAGGGCCTGGAAACCCAGCAGAGGCTGAGGTACCAAAAGGAGTAGCGTGGTTACTATGGTGCAAAACCGACTGGAGCTGTTTCTGATGCATCATTTGCAGCTGCTGCATTTGCTGAAGATGTTGTTCCTGTAAGCTGGAGAACAGGGAGCCACTGGACGGAGCCTCGAAGCTGCCGAAACTGGAACTCTGGTCATTGGTTGCACCACCAGGCGGCTTTCGAGGTCCAGGACCTCCATAATTTTGAGAAAATTGTCCTCCAAAATTTCCCCAGGAAGGGTACATCCTTTAAAAAGATTCGTGGCGCACAAAGAATCCGTGCCCGCACACAGCTATAAAAGCTAAACCGACTGTAAGCAATGGACGACAAAGGTTACATTTTCATATACTAATTAGGCCAGAGCACAGGAAAAATCATTGTAACCAACGTCACAGAAGCTTTACTTAAAATCTGAAGTGCCGTTACAGAATTATACTGTCTAAAATAACGTTTTGCCAAATGCTTGAAATAAGATACATTATACAACGGATACTACAGCGGAAGGCCATGAATGTGGCGCGTAGTGATGACGTACCCTCACATCACACCCCAGCGACAGCTTCCGGTATCGCTCCAATCAAGCCAAGTGATTCTGGAACCATAATTTGAAAAACTAAGCATATAATACATGTAAAAAGGAAAAAGGATCAGGGTTAGGGTTTTTTAAACATTAATTAAGTAGTAAACTGTTAAATACACAATAAAATAAGGAACATTAAGACAAACATCCAATATTTTAACAATTGTGACAAGTTTTTTGTTTTTGTTTTTTTTTTTTAATTGCAAGGATATTTTCTCAGTACGAATTAACGCTGTATGTCTTCGAGTTCCTAAAGGATTTAAATTCCTATTTATGAAAAATGACCCACATGGAAAGTGGTTTGCATATTATGTGCCACAAGAGGGCGACATTTACAGCAACTTTTCTATAACAACAAATAAAAACTGGAAAGAAAATAAATAAAATCAATAATAATAATAATAATAATAATAATAATAATAATAGGTTATTTTATGGCAAGATAAAAACATGATAAAAGTAGTTTCATTAATAGATTTAATTACTTAGATTAAAAGAACCTTCCTTTTCAATCAGAAATAAATAACATTGGTCCAAAACACATATTTAAAAATAAGTTTAGGAACAAATGTTTGCGTTCAAATAGTTTAAAAACAATTTGGTGGGAGTGAAAGTATTTGGTTTAAATATAAAAGACCACTGACTTTAGGCTGCCCTTGATGTCTGATACACATAATAGTATTTTTTTCTTAAGATCACCAATAAATCTGTATTAATTTTGACCAGAACCACTTAAAAAGAATCGTTTAAGCGGATTAATCAAGCCCGTCTTGTTTAATGTCTTGCGTTAATTAGTTTGTCAGCAGTGTTTTAATATCAGCTAATGACTTCATATTTCACTGATGACATTAAAGGGGTGTTAAAAAAGAAGAAATGGCCCATTCAGGATTCCGTTCTTTCGCTTAAGACGCCCTCGATGTATAAGACAAGGTCACAGAGGCCTAGCCTTTGGGGAGAGACACATTATCAGGGGATGGGACTGGGAAAAATCCCATAGAGGAAGCGCTCTCCCCTCTAAAACAGCACGACGGGCACAATGTGATACAGTTAGAACAATACACTGCACAGGGAATTCATGATACAGCTTAAGGCAGTCGTGCTGTATTGGGTGGCAGGAGAGTCCCGCAGTGGACAATAATCTGAGATATGGGAGCTAATGCCTGACGCAGTCTGCATTAAAGAAACGTGCCACTTTTAAGGTGATTATTTCTATATTGGGCAAATACACAGGCCCAAATATTCAAAAGCACTAGAGGTTATCCCCTTTCCAATCTTCATCAGCACTTTCTAAAGCTTTCCAAGCGAGAACAAAGAAATCAGAAATCGTAAAGTTGTAGCTCACAGTATTGAGGACACTGCATTTTCTCTGTGATGAAAATCCTATGTTAAACAAAATGCTCAATGGAGGCTAATGGATCCCGAACAAGCATGCACTGCTTCCAAAATGCTTTGTTTGACAAATCAATTTTCCCATAACCCGGTGAGGAGAAAAGTGATGCAGATTGATCGCCCCCCCTGACTTTGTTTCCAGAATATTGTTTGATGGCTGGATAGATTAATTGGTATGACATTTGAAAGCCTTCTCCTGACTGTCAGCATCCAAGCCTCCACACGCCAATCGAAGCCCAGTCTAATCGTCTCCTCTGTAATACCTCACTTCACAAATTAAACGCTGCCTCCACAAACTATTCCCAATGTTAAGACTGGAACACCATCACGCCGCACAATCACGGCCTGGTTTGAATAGGAGGTGATGCCGCGCTGATAAGATAGAGTGCATTAAAGGGCATCACTCAGAGTGCTGCGCCAGCATCTTCCTCTCTGCACAAATAACAAATAAAAGGCTGCAGCCGCCGCAGGTAAACACTCCTCAGAGCTGGTGTGTAGAAACAAGAGGAATCAGCAATGTGTTCTGTATTTTATATGTTCTGAAAGTCATTTTGTAGTGGAAATTATATCTAATCTACATAAAAAAAGATGCATGATAGGTGATGGAATGTTGTGTTTATGTCCACATATGTTCATCTGCCCTGTAAAGTTTCTAAACACAAACAAAGTTAATCTACTGTAAATGTGGTTAAAGTTTTCTATCAGAAAAGATCACCTTGGCCTTGTAATATTCAAATCTAGTCTCAGGTGAGCACTTCTGCAAACTAAAAAAAAACACATTTAAAAAAGAAATATATATATATTGATATAAAGTAAAACTGTGGTTATTGTGTGTGTGTGTGTGTGTGTGTGTGTGTGTGTGTGTGTGTGTGTGTGGGGGGGGGGTCATTCCTCTTCAATTCATCACCATTTATTTATCACTCACAATGACTAATTGCCTGACTTGACCGGGATTTTGTGGGCCCTGCTCGGCTGCCCACCTCCTCTGACTCGCCGCGCCTCCCTATCGCCCCCCAGCACACTCACTCCCCATTGAAAAACTGTAATTGAATGAGTTTATGTCGTCAAATTGATTAATCATATTAATTTGTACTTATTAGCGGGCCGGTTGAAAGCGATGACAATTAGATTAATGAAATGACTTCGTCTCCCCTGCCCGCACCATATTCTCCACCGTAACGAACCAAAAGAAAAGAGCAGAAAAAGGGAGAGTGTTATGACAAAATTAGCAATCAAGATTTGGCTGCTAATTGAATGTCCGCCTTTATTAATGGAGAGGTTTGTGAAAAGACCTTGAGACCATTAACTGATTAATTAAGTGATCCAAATTAAAGGTGTGGTTTTTGGTCACATTTGATTTGAAAGTTTACCCTGTAAAATAAAACATATTACACATTAACACCTACACCCTTAACAGCGTTATTACCATAAAGGTGTTTTAGCAATATAAAAAACATTGCTCTGAAAATATCTATATATGTCGCAGGTTGTTAATGAAGAATGAAGAGGCGCCACTCTCACAAAATGTTCCACGCTCTGAGGAAGTCGGCTGGAGTGTGGGGGGTGAGGGGTTGCATCCCCACGTCCCACGAGGGGGCCGTGGCCATACATTCATCATGCCCGTTTGGCTGTTGTGGAAAAACAAAATCCATATAAATATATGTAAATATAAGTAAACAGAGTGAGAGATCCCGGAAGCTGATAAACTGCTTTGAATGTCATTACGCAACGACTGGCTGCAGTTATAAACGAGGCTGGTGGAGGAGAGGTGATTGTTGGCTATGATAAAGATGAAATGCAATCGTTTACGCCACCATGAATCTGATGGTAATGTCTACACTATTAGAAAAGCTGATAAGAGCATTTATGACTATTTGCTTGGTGTCAGGAAGGGAAGTGGGCCGTCTGATTAATACGGGCGGCCGGCCTCGGGTTCAACAGACTGGGCTGTTGAATTCAACGTACACAGGTTTTTCTAAGCTGTCACACAGGTGAGATAAGCAGAAATATGAGCAACACACTCCCTATAAGCCTGAATATGCACGCTGTGAAGATGTGCGTGAGTAATGTTTCTGTTTTTGTTTGATAGCGAGATGCTATCTGCTCCTGCGGCCCACTAAAGTGTAAAACAGGTGGTTAAAAACATATAAATCTTGCTGCAGAATAATATTTATATCCCAATACAGGGAATACCACTCCTCTATTTACAGTCTGGGTACGTGAAACGGACAAACGCTGGGGTCAGATTCTAAATCAGGACAGCGCTAATTTGAGCTAATTGAAATAAAGCAGGGTGGGGGTGAAAAAGACGCTGACTCGGGATCCACGGTGGTCCTGGTTTATCCCCGTGTGTAATATTTCAGTCCCCATGTCTGCTGACGGGGGCGCTCTAGGTGGAAGGTATCGACGGGCGTCCGTGTTAGACTTGATCAAATGCTACAGCACCAGTCAGCGGCCATCAGCGGTCCGAGCGGCCTCATCGGCGGCATCTGTCTCCTCTATTTACACAGTCCATCCCCTTTAAACCGGCTATTGATCCTGGCCTAGGTCACGGAGGTTTGGCATCAAGGTGGGAGCAGAGGCGGAGGGGTGGGAGAGCAAAGCCAGAGGAGGAAGAGAGGACGCAGAGAAAGAGGGTTCCCTGGAGGATCTCCAGCGCCAACTTCTTCTTATTTAGCATTTGACCCTGGTCTTGGCTTTACCGCTCAATGTGGCGGCATTATTTCCAGCATGTAGTCAATGGCTGCCGATATTTTAAGTGAAAACTTGTCACTGCTCCTCAACAGAAGCTTAAAGGCGCTCTCTACAAACAGAGCAGATCCATGTGAGGTCAGAGGTTTCAGTGTTTCCCACAGATCATTATTTTCCTCCATATTCAGTATTCGATACCTCCAACAACAGAAGCTGCTCTGATATTTTTTCCCCCAGCCTGACGCGTGGTCCGTGCCTCCGCCGTCGCCGTCCACGAGGCCTGTTGCTCCAGTCCATTAGAAACGGCGCTGCCAGCGAGAGCCAATAAACCATCTGGCCAGGCTCCTCAAGAGTAAAAGCAATTAACGTCATATTAGCACATCAGGAAGGCCTGAGAGAATCATCCCAGACGCATCTGGGCAAACGTTCCCTCCTGGATGATTTCTGACATCAGGCAACTCAATTCACGGAAATTCAAGAAGGTTTGGCAGAACAGACCTAATGAATCATTGATTGTTGGCCAGAGGCCAGTCTGGGCCGGCGAAACAAGTGGTCACAACACTGACATGCAGCATCATCAGCCTATAAAGCTGACGTGCTAAATGTGTTAGCAGCATTAACGTTTATTTACGTCTGCTGTCTTCAGACTGCTTTGGCTGGAGAGCAGCTTCTCCGTCGTGCTCTTTGTTTGTGTGCTAGCTGCTAATTTAATGTAGTCGCTGCATTAATGTGGGTTAATCTATTCGGTGTTTACTGTCATAACAACCAGCGTGACGTTTGCAATTTAGCACCAAATGCAAAGCGCAGCTGTGGCTTTAGCCTAGCTGGGACTGAGGTTGCTGTCCAAGACAAAAACAGGGTTAGTTTGTGTCCAGGTTCGTTAACACTAGTTTACAGTAGCCCCTCACATTGCTGTCCTGACCTCCATCACTCTGCGTTCTTTAAACTTCACACAATAAGGGCCTTTGTCTCAGGAGCTCTACAACCAAACAATGCCCTTTGGCTCTGTTCTCGGTGAGTCGGGGCTTTGAGAGCCGCCTTGATTGTTGTCTCCCCCTGTGCTTAATTGCTAAAAGCACCAAAGCAGTGTCATTGCCGTCTAATTCCATCATGCTACGCTAATTAGTCTCTGTTAATAGAGGCTTCTCTGTTGCGGCGTCACACTCGTTAACTCAGCAGTGACACTGCCCTTAATTGAACGGGAGGCCAACGAGTCACTTTTCTCTGATTAAAGTTATTAGCTCTGAGCAAACATCAGCCCTGATGCTGACTAACACACGACACGTGTGTTCACCACAGCGTGCATCTCGTGCTTTTGTGCTACTGGAGTGACCTTGAGGCCACGGCAGGGTGGTTAGGAGCTCTGGGAGACTCAGCGTGGGGACTGGGCAAACTGGGCAAACTGCGCAGCCACTGGTCTGGGATGGTCAAAGATGGTTGCGGTATGGAGGTTATTTAAGTTCCCTGATGAGGACCAGTCAAGAGAGAAACCGGAAACCAGTTCATGGTTGAGTAAAAGGACACAGGAAACAAATGGGAAGCTTTGCAAACTGAAGCCAGATTTCTGTGACTCTGAAGAAATTTACAAAGAACTTGACTTGACGTCAAAGACTAGAACCTCTTCCAGACCAAAGTTCATGGAATTAAACCTCAGGGTGAAGGAAGACTTTTAATCGCTGCACTTTGTTGCTAAAACCAGAAAGATGAACTAAAACCAGAAAGATTTTTTTTCCACCAACTGGCCTTTTCTGGCCTCCTTAAACGCAGCAACAGACAATTTCCACCAAGTGATGAATTAAATTAAGAATAATAAGGTTCATTTCAGTCAAAAATGAGTTTTGAAAAGTGATATCGTAGCTGCTACACAGCCATAGATCAGAATCAGAATAATTCCTGCACCTTTGCTGGAGGTGCTGCAGATGCTACGTGTCTCCGTAGGTTTAATAAGGATCAGTCCGCAAAGGAAGCTCCACAAATCTCTGAAATGTCAGACACTGCGGTATCATCACTCACAGCAAATGGGTTTCGTTTCCCATCGTCTCTATTTGTAGTTTTTTGTTGCGACCCTCCTGGGATCCGCAGCTCGGTGCCGATGCTGTGGACGGATGTACAATTACTCAAAGCAGCTCAACAGAAGAAGAAACTTTCGGGTCAAGCGATGCGAAGCAAATAAAGCTGAAGCATCTTTATGTCGGATCCGAGTCGTCTCACGGTGGGTGGATGGGAACCCGCGCTCCTCACTGCCGTATCTCTGATGTTTAAACCAGTTAACATGGAGCAGACCTCCATTTAACATTGGGCCCAGTGGAGACTCCGCCACGCTTTTCCAATCCCCAGTAACGCTGGTCCCACTCCCACTCGTGCCCCCAATTAGCCTGCGAGCGCCACATGTGCAACATCATTAATAAGATCTACTAATAATGGCGGTGGGCTCCGCTGGCTGTGACTGAGCTTTGACTAATTACTGTAATTGTATTTGAGTCATGCTCATTAAATATGAAAATTGTGCTCTGTGAAAGGGATGGGCTCGGACACAGGCCGGGCGAGGAATGAACCCAAGAACGGTTTCTTACCGGCAGCCTCTCGCAGCTAGCTGCCACACCCAGCGGCCTGGACATTGAAGCCTGGGCATTTTCGCTGTTCCTTGTTGCTCAAAGACGCCATCTTTATTCTACTATACAATTGCCTTTCATGTATTTCTCACGTGCAGACTGATAAAACCTTAAAAGGTTGCATCAACGAGTATGACGTGACATGCCTAAGATCCTCCTTATCTCACTCAGGGTATTTCTGGCAACAGTTTGTGATAAATCTCCTCTACTGCCGCACCAGGATGTGCCGGTGACTCTTCCCTGCAACTTTTGTTCGTACTTCTTGCCGTCGTCTCCGGGGATTAGAGCAGCTGTCAGGACTCCAGAACCTAGACGACGGCGTCTGGGAGTGGCTACGTCCCAGAGGAGCAGAGCATCATTTTTTTTCTCCCTCCCCCTCCTCCGCCCTTCTTGAGTCTGCATGCTCAAGTTGTTTGGGAACCCTTGCAATGCAAATGTGATGCTTACCTTTTACCGCCCAGCAACAGAACTGTGTCACAGTCTTTGGGTGAAGGCGCCGGTTTTGTCGGAGGAGATATTGGTGGGTAAACAAAGCCTCATGTGGAGGTCAAATGCTAATGAGTGCTCCATTTGTGACGCCTGGCTCCCTGCAAAAGGCAGCGTAGCAACATAAAAGGCAAATAAATCCCCTAAATGTGCAATAAAGTGCAGGATTCCAACAAGACTGTGAGGGAATTTCTTTTATTTCAGTAGTAAAACTTGAGGCAGCCACAGGCACACGCGTCCATTTTCATTTCATAGGCTAACAGAGACAACGCCACCATGACATGTAGACTTGTAATGTTACTAGCTTTAGCCGCGACCCTCCAACAGATGCACTGCCATGAAGGGGCTGCAGCTGTTGCGGGGCCTTAAACCCCCCCACAGCTGTCCCCTCTCTGTCTGCGTCTGCCAGGGAGACGAGGCCGAGACACGGACGTGACTGATGAGGTGCTGAAACACACCACCAGGCAGGTGGATGAGGGTCGCCGCAGGTAGCCTAGCATGCCACCTCAACACCCGAACCCCTCCTCCGTTGGCGCCTCCTGCCTATAGATGGCGCTCCACTCATGGTGATGACACAGCGGCCTCTTGGAGGGCTGTCCGCCACCGAGCGTCACAGGCTGCAGGGTTGCAGCTGCAGAGAAAGGCACCCTTACCTGTCCTTGAGCCAGGCGACAGAGAGGGGCTGAAAGAGTAGATTCAGCATGTATGCATGCTACAGGGGCCATAAATCATGACCTTGTTTCATTTACACAGGGAGCATATTGATGGCTTCCTATCGCCTTCGCTCACTCACCTAGTTACATCGTCTAAGACAACACGGCTCGGGGTAACCGTGACTGACAGTTTACAGCCTATTCTCAGCAGAATAATCCCTCCATGATTCACAGAAAGGAGCGATAGCACGACTCTGGAGCCGACTCTGGCACACGGTTGCAGCAGCTTCTCTGAGAGCAGAAGGCTGGATGATCACTGGACTACTGGGGCCTGGAAACAGGGAGAAAAGAGAGAAGATGGAACCATCCAACAACCAGAGCTGAACGAAGCCAGGACAGGTTTATCAGACCACGATCACGGCTCAGGAGACCTCAAAACAGCCCAAAGGTCACTCAGCTTAATGCCCAAAGCGCAAACCAATCTATATGCTGCATGTTTCAGTAATGATGTGAGGTGTCGGGTGGAGCGGCGCCAGGAGAGGATAAATAAAAACAAGGGCCTGTACGTTTAATTCAATCTGCTGTTTCCACTGGTCATCATATTTGATTTTGTGGAGGAGAAGGCTGATTAAACAGACGTACCCCAACCCCCCACCCCGACGCTGCTACCATTGACCCCCCCGCCGCTGCCTCTGTATTGGCTGAAGTTGAAAGCCCGAGTAAATGAAATGACTTCCACAGGATTGCACCACAAAGGAAGCAAGTGTGTCAGATGTGCATTCAGGCCGCGCTGGAGCCCACACAAGGTCAAACGGGACGCCGCGTATGGACGGCCGACTGTCCGCCGGGGCGGGAGGATGCCGTTACACCCCAGGGCACCGACTTCCAGAGCAGACGGGCGTAGAAGCACACGTACGCGCAGGCTGACTTTACTTTTATCATCCTGAACCCTGGTTGGTCCTGCAGGATCACCCGTGGGACAAGTTCATAAATGCAAATTTATGCTGTCATTATCAGATTATTACAAAAAAATCTTTAGGCATCTTTGTAGACACTGAAAGGGTCATTTATTTGTAATTTTACTTAAAATGTTTGTTTTCATGACTGCATATTTTAAAATAAAAAAGACCCATTTATTATGCATTATTTATCAATAGTAGTTTGTTACTTCTCTAAATTAAAGGGACGGTGAAAACCCCCTGTGAAACACACATGTACATTTATAGTTAGCGAGCTACCCTAAGGGCACTTTCAAGCCTGAGCCTGTAGAGATGTTTACAATAAGATATTTATATGCATGTTATCTTTTCTCAAAGCAACATTTCAGTAATATCACATGCGGTGTTTCACATTGTAAAGGGAATGATTAGTTTAACTAAAAATTTAGAACATCATCTATAGTCAGTAAATGCAGTACTCTATATAAAAAAAATGACCTCGTTTTTAGTCTGGATGTAAATTTCTTGGTTAAAATTTGAATAAAATAATCTAGAATAATAATGAAATAATCTGAATATACTTAAAGAAATCCTTTGCAGTGTTTACATAAACCAGGTGATTTTATTGTCACTGTACATTCAGTGCAGTTAGGAGTCACTCCAAAAAAAAAAACAAGAAAAAGCATTTATATTTACATGACTACATGAGGCAAAAACACAACAAAGAAAACACACGAAACTGCCACAAAACATCTGTCCAATTCAACTAAACTTGAACGTTGCTCCTAAAGTCCAGTATTGTCATATTTTCCCCGTGTGTGTGTGTGTGTGTGTGAGAGAAACCCTGTTCCTTTATCTCCAGCAATGGGGCATGTTTATAATAAAACAAACCAAAGGCTGCCTTTAACTCCGCTCCTATATCACAACTGCAAACACATTGTTTTTAAAGCGAGCGAACCTCCTGGGTAAGCGCCCCGGCGCCACGTGCGCCAGGCAGGGTCCCTCGTACACCGTGGACCACAGCGGCCCGGCAGGTTCCTCCGTGTTTTATGTAAATCTCGTCATCTCAGTGTGCACGGAGATAAGTCCACAAATGGAGCAGCGAATAAGCAGCTCTCTCCTCTGAGGGATGTGCTCCCCAATCGCAGCAGGTTCATCTACATTTTTTTTTTTAATACCCAGTCAGTGATGTCACTTTATTTCTGTGCCACTGATTCCCAGGAGGCGCCCATGGCCCGTTTCCAAACCCTGTGTAATTTTCAAATGTGAACTGAGGTATAGGTTCTGCGCCGCTTTGCTTCGCCACCGAGCAGAGAGAGACACACAAACACCACGAAGCGAAAGCAAGCCCCCCTCTGAAACCCCTCGGGGGGGCTTCTCCTGACTCACACACAGCTACTCAGGTGGGTTTCCAACATGACAAATTCACCAAACTTAAACGGTCACACTCGCGGGAGTGCACAGCAGCTACAGGATAGGACAGTGAAGTACGCACAATACATTTAGACTGTACAGGACGGCCCCGTTGTAAACAAAGCACGACTACAGGACAGTCAGATGCTACAGGAGGGCCATCGGTGGCCACGCCTGCCTTGCATAGCCCAGCGATCGCTCTAACACTATTACACGTGCCCGTGAAACCGCCTTTGTAGAGCGTTCAGAAAAACGCGCTTCCTGTCCCCGAGGTGGAGCTGAGCAGGAATTTAATTGCCCCATTTCTATTGAGAATTTCGGCGTGGAAGACAATTAGAATTAATAAGATCCAGTAGAACCGTTTTAGAAGTCTGAAAATAAATGACTTTTTTTTTTTTTTTTATATTAATTTGGGGAGAAGGGGGAAAGTCGGGGAGCTACGTCTGCCATCTTCAAAGTGCACAGAAGTGGTTCTCGAAGGAAGCGGTGGAAGCACTCTCTCCTACGTGTGGAGGTCCGCGCACAGATCACACGTAGACGGCGCTGTCTGCAGGTGCTCGGCTTTGGTTCACTAAAGCAGAGGCTACAGATCCCTCACACAGGCCTGGGATAGACTCCCTGGTTTGCGCAGGTGCATCATGGGAATTGTATTCTCTGCTGTATCGGTTCTATAATTACCCAAGCATCACAATACTGAGTGTCAATAGCTTCTGTTCCTTTGGGATCTTTTCAAGCACAACGTGATGCTTTCTTCCCGCTCGGGCAGACGCTAATGGCACTTGACACGGCTGTTTTCGGAGTCCGCCTCGATTATTAGCCTAACAGTTATAATGCTCTGATGGCACTCTCTTTGAATCATTCGGCTACTGGTTTACGACTGGTTCTAAACTAAAAAGTCAAACACATCTGGAGTGCGAGGAGTTAGTTTTGAGTGTCAGCAGGAAAATCAAGTGTCATCACGCTAATACTTGAAGATCCACTAATATACAGGCTGTGTGGTGATCCAGTGGCAACTTTAGAATAGTAGTTCTAATGCAGTGGAAAGCAAATAGCTGCTCTAGCTGCCGTCTGCAGTTCTATGATCAAGGGCTTCAAACACGTGTCAGGAAAGCGCTTTTCGGTCAGAGGGATCGCCACCATTAAACCTCCTGCTACGCTAGCTGCATGGAAATCTGTTATATATTCAGCGATCTGAAGTTTAGCTCACACGGTTGAAGGAGGAGAAATATAATGACTCTAGAAACAAAAACACAAGAAAAAAGAGACACCTGTACAATCTAATACAGCTTGAGACAGAAACACTGAAAGTCAACGTTCTGAACAGCGAGTCAGCGTTATCTGAGCGCTGATTTGATTACACGAGCTCGTATAGGTGAAGATTTACCTCCTCCTCCTCCTTTAGGACAGGTTCCGGATCAGAATCAAGCTTGCTTTTCACAGTACTCTCAGTTGCCGATGTGAAGAATGAGGAGGGGCATTTAGTTTTTACCCATCGGAGCTGAACGCAATTACTGCCAAGTTATTCATAGATGCTTAGTGCAAAACCTTTGTGAGCTGTGATCACTGGCCAGCTGTTGTCCTTCTGTGAGCACCGCGCCCACTGAAACCGCTGATGGAGGTCGATTCATAACCAGGAAAGGTGAGACCGTGGAGGGATACGTCCAACAGTTCGTCCCCCAGCTCAGTGCAATTTCACACAATATACAGTACACTTATATATGAGCAGTTAGAGACCGCTGCTTCAACAGCCCAGATGAAAAAATACCAAAGGAACAGAAACACTTCATGTGGCTATGCAGCCGTACGGCTCTTTAGGACATTTATATTAACGCGCTTGCAGTTTGAGATGAAAATAAGATAAGAAAGAAATTCACAGAAGCTCCAGGTGATATAGAACAGCGGGCCTGTGTTATAACAAGACCGCCTGATTTCTGTACACAACATCTTTATATACATTAGCGTGATCCCATGTCAATCAGGTTGATATTCGCCCCTTTTTAAAGGCACCTCAAGTGCCTTTTTTTGGACATTTGTTAGCATTTAAAAGTGTTAAAATGACTGAGGAGTCCCAGCTTCATCCTTCTGCAGTCAGTTGGCACACCAGCTTTATCTACAGCCTCCTGCTGGCTGATCGATGTCTGTCGAGCATCTGGCCAGGAGTGTCAAGCCTTGGCCTCCAGCATCTCCAGGAATAGTTTGTGCATGGGGATTTTGCCCTGCATTTTGATACTATAAAAGTGCTGCACAGCCTTGGTGGCGGTCTGTCGGAGCAGAGGCAGGGTCATCAGCAGCTTGCCTGCCCGCCGAGGGTCCTCCGGATGCTGGGAGCCCTCAAAGTCCTGCAGAGCCTCATGGAGGGAATCCTGGAGCCTCTGGACGGCCTCGATGTTCTCTATGTGCATGGAGTCTGGAGCAAGGAGCCACAAGACAGGAAGATGCAATCGTTACGCATTTTCCAACACGCAGGATCGATTACAATAAACATTTGCAAAGGCAGATCTGCAGCTGCAACATGTAATTTTGGAGAGAGGTTTTCTCCTCTTAGTAGTTAATGACGCCGCTTTAACAAATGCCTGTACATGCCGGGTCTCTGGGGAGAAAAAGAAACAGGTAGTGTATAAATATATGGCAGAAAAAAAAAGAGATTCATTTCTTTTGGTATCACGGACCAAGTAACCCCCCACTAATGAATTCAGATGGCTGCATTACCAGAATGTGGCTCAGCTGAATGATGGCGGCAGATGGCCTTCATTTCCATAAGAAAGAGCAGTTGGCCCCCTTATGTATAGACGCTAAAATAAAACCAGTTGAGACTTATTAAAACTGCTCTCCCTAAGTCTAGAAAGAAAAAGAAAAAACCCAACACGCTTGTCCTGCGAAGGACGAGCTGCCACCGAGGGTTTCAACGGACCGGCGACGGTTTGTTTTTAACCAATTTCACTGCACAGTCATGCAGTGTCAGATCTCATCTGCGGACGCATCATAGCCACAATTCATTAACCAACAGATACAATCGTGCGCCACACAAATGTGGATTCAATTCGGTGTTCTAATTGGATCGAAGCCTTCGACTGGGTGTATCTAAGGGAATGAGATGGCGCTCGCCTCGCCTCGTCCCGGCCGCCACAGCTCAAACGCAGCTGCTGATTGAAGCGTGAGTGAATTAAATCAGCTCCGCTATGCGTCATGAAAGTTGTCGGGCAAAGTAAGACCATGTACAAACATGTAAATGAGGCAGAAAAAAGGAAAAGTACAAGGCTAATTATGTTCCTAACTGACTGATTAAGTCTCTTTTACCAGTCGCCTTCTGTGTAAATTGCATTTCTATCTTGGGAAATTAACTAGGCTATGTGGACCGCACATGTGTTCCAGCGCTCTTCATTTGAAACCTTCATGTTAATGCTGAGCTGATCCGGGTTTGGCCGGGCGAGCATGTGTTTGTGTCAAGTGATGAGAGGAGGGGAGAGGGGGAGGAAGACGTGTTTTAAATGTGTGTTGCAGAGAATATTCTGATGAAGATCCATGTTCTGATTACAGCAAAACACAAAAATATTTACTTTAAAGCACGGCAAATGCTAGTTATTCCCATGTAAGCGCACGTGCATGTGTGTATGTGAGTGTGTGGTGGAGGAGGTTAGGGGCGGAATGCAAAACTAACTTTGAAGAAACAATTTCCATGTAATCCGTCAGCAGCCTGGCGTCAATCCCGCCAATACTCTGCTAATTACAAAATCAATGGCCATGAATTTCCACAGCTGTCACACCCACCAGGACCCCTGGAGCCCACAGCTCTGCGAGAGCGCGTTCAAACGAGCCGAGGCTGCCCCCTTGCCCTCTGCGAGCTTCCCTCTCGACCCCTGCCTTCCTCTCTCACACTTCTCTTTTACCTTTATACATCCCAGTCTTTCCATCACCCCCCCCCCCCCCCCCCCCCCCCCCCCCCCCCCCCCCCCCCCCCC